>CM064547.1:1478443-1558216 GCA_032716605.1 Paralithodes platypus | reverse complement strand
AGAGAGAGATCTGAAAGGAAATGATAACACGCGAAGATAATCGAATAGAAAGGGTGGAAATGAAAACACTGCGAACCATAGAAGAACACAGATAACAGATAAACGAGGGAAGCAGAGAAGAAGAGAAGAGGGGAAGAGAGAATAAAGCCTGGGAATAAGAACACAGATAACAGATAAACGAGGGAAGGAGAGAAACAAGCCAAGGAAAGTAGAGAGAGTAGGGGAGGATACAGAGAATAGATAACACGAGGGAAGGAAGAAGCAAGCCAAGGAACAGTAGAGAGGAGGGGAGGATACAGAGAATAGATAAACGGGGAAGGAAGAAGCAAGCCAGGACAGTAGAGATGAGGGGAGGATACAGAGAATAGATAAACGAGGGAAGGAAGAAGCAAGCCAAGGACAGTAGAGAGGAGGGGAGGATACAGAGAATAGATAAACGAGGGAAGGAAGAAGCAAGCCAAGGACAGTAGAGAGGAGGGGAGGATACAGAGAATAGATAAACGAGGGAAGGAAGAAGCAAGCCAAGGACAGTAGAGGAGGGGAGGATACAGAGAATAGATAAATGAGGGAAGGAAGAAGCAAGCCAAGGACAGTAGAGAGGAGGGGAGGATACAGAGAATAGATAAATGAGGGAAGGAAGAAGCAAGCCAAGGACAGTAGAGAGGGGATACAGGAATAGATAAAGGGAAGGAAGAAGAAAGCCAAGGACAGTAGAGAGGAGGGAGGATACAGAGAGATACACGAGGGAAGGAGAGAAACAAGCCAAGGAAAGTAGAGAGGAGGGAGGATACAGAGAATAATAAATGAGGAAGGAAGAAGCAAGCCAAGGACAGTAGAGAGGAGGGGAGGATACAGAGCATAGATAAAGAGGAAGGAAGAAGCAAGCCAAGGACAGTAGAGAGGAGGGGAGGATACAGAGAAGATAAACGAGGGAAGGAAGAAGCAAGCCAAGGACAGTAGAGAGGAGGGGAGGATACAGAGAATAGATAAACGAGGGAAGGAAGAAGCAAGCCAAGGACAGTAGAGAGGAGGGGAGGATACAGAGAATAGATAATGAGGGAAGGAAGAAGCAAGCCAAGGACAGTAGAGAGGAGGGGAGGATACAGAGAATAGATAAACGAGGGAAGGAAGAAGCAAGCCAAGGACAGTAGAGAGGAGGGATATAGAGAATAGATAAGAGGGAAGGAAGAAGCAAGCCAAGGACAGTAGAGAGGAGGGGAGGATACAGAGAATAGATAAGCGAGGGAAGGAAGAAGCAAGCCAAGGACAGTAGAGAGGAGGGGAGGATACAGAGAATAGAAAAACGAGGGAAGGAAGAAGCAAGCCAAGGACAGTAGAGAGGAGGGAGGATACAGAGAATAGATAAACGAGGGAAGGACGAAGCAAGCCAAGGACAGTAGAGAGGAGGGGAGGATACAGAGAATAGATAAACGAGGGAAGGAAGAAGCAAGCCAAGGACAGTAGAGAGGAGGGGAGGATACAGAGAATAGATAAACGAGGGAAGGAAGAAGCAAGCCAAGGACAGTAGAGAGGAGGGGAGGATACAGAGAATAGATAAACGATGGAAGGAAAAAGCAAGCCAAGGACAGTAGAGAGGAGGGGAGGATACAGAGAATAGATAAACGAGGGAAGGAAGAAGCAAGCCAAGGACAGTCGAGAAGAGAGAGAGAGAGAGAGAGAGAGAGAGAGAGAGAGAGAGATGGTAGGGAGGTGAAGTAATTGAAAACTAAGCTTTAAGAGGGGTCACCGGCTTTTTGTTATCTTTCTCTCCTTTTCTCTCTTTCCCTGACTTGTATCCATTCAGCCTACTGTTTTAAGACGTTTACCCACATCCAGATGTCAATATTTTCCTGGCGAGCGATAGCGAGCCAGCATTTTATAGAGAAATCTGGCTTTGCCGGAGACATTTTTCTATCGAAAAATTTACAAATTTAGCTTGCTGTCAAAACAAAAATCTATATATGCTGGCTCGCTACCGCTCGCCAAGGAAATATTGACACCTGGATGGGGGTAAACGTCTTAAAACAGTAGGCTGAATGGGGCCGAATGGATACAACCCAAAGAGGGAGGGAGCAAGCCAAGGCAAGTAGAACAGAGAAGACGGGAGGATGGTGAGTAAAGCCTGAAAATTAGAACACAGATGATAGATACATGAGAGTAGAGAAGAGGGGAGCATGATGGATAAAGCCTGGAATATTCGTAGTGAAGAAAGGATCAAGAGAGGATCAGGTCACTTTTGTCAGAGAGAGAGAGAGAGATGGTAGGGAAATTATATATTTGATCAGGTCACTTTTGCCAGAGTACAAAGGAGTACAAAGGAAATCAAGCAACAACAGGTCTAGTGACCCTTTTAGGCTGCTTGTCCTCCAAAACACTGAGGATCAAGTGTCCAAACAGTGGTTTAGAGTGGGTAAGGGAACATTGGAAAGGGAACTACTGCCCTGGAACTAATGTCCATGGCAGGATTAGGAAGTTAGTAGGGGACAGATGGGTTAGTAACTGAGGGGGGGATAAAATAAAGTTATTAATTTACAAACGCAGTCAGTCGCGGGTTTGATGCGAGATATTTGTCTAAGCGGAGTTTAAATGAATCAACGGTGCTGCAGTCTATAACGTCTCGGGGAAGCCCATTCCACAAGTTGACAACTCGATTGAAGAAGAAATTCTTAGATTCGTGTGAGTTAAAAGATTTACAAATGATTTTGCAACCGTTTCCCCGCGTGTAATTAGATTGGTCGATAGTGAAGTACTTACTACAGTTCATATTGTCGATGCCTTTGATGATTTTGAACACTTGAATTAAGTCACCTCTTAATCTGCGCTGGGTTAAAGGAAATAGATTTAACTCTCTAAGACGCTCTTCGTATGGTTTGTTCTTTAGGCTAGGTATCATTTTGGTAACTCTACGTTGAACTCGTTCTAGCTTGTTTATATCTTTTTGGTAATAAGGGCACCAGGATTGAACGCAGTATTCCAGAAGAGGGCCGACTAAGGAATTGTAAAGGGTTAGGATAACTTCTTTGGATTTATGCTCAAATGACCTGCCTATGAAGCCAATTATTTTGTTTGCCTTCTTAACAACTTCTGAACATTGTTGACTCGGTTTTAGGTTACTCGATATTGTTACTCCCAGATCGGTTTCTCTGTTTACATTCTTAAGCTGAGTGCCATTCATCGAATAGTTTGCTTTCTCATTTAGGTATCCGATATGTAGTACCGGTACTTTACATTTATCCGCTTTGAAACTCATTTGCCAAATTTGGGCCCAACATGACAATTTATCTAGATTGTGTTGCATATCGTCAATTTGTTCTTTTGAGAGTACGCTATTTGCAATTTTGTATCGTCAGCAAATTTTGAGATTGTACAGGTGAGACCCTCATCTATGTCGTTGATGTAAATTAGAAAGATAATTGGTCCTAGTACCGATCCCTGGGGTACCCCGCTACTTACATTGGTCCATTTAGATGCCTTACCGTTTATGACTACTCTTTGCTTTTTGTCGCTGAGCCAATTTTCTATCCATTTCAACACACCGTCTTGTATTCCATGCGCTTTTAGTTTTAGCAGTAAACGTTTGTGGGGAACTTTGTCAAGGGCCTTTTGAAAATCAAGGTATATAATATCTACAGCTTTACTCTCATCGTAGAGGTTGAGGATATCGTGGAAGAAGTCTAAGAGGTTTGTTAAACAGGAACGTTTTTTTACGAAAGCCGTGTTGAGTATCTTTAAGTGTGTTATTTTCCTCTAAGTGATTTATGAGTCTCTTATGACCGTTTCTAGCATTTTACATACAACTGAGGTTAATCTAATTGGACGATAGTTACTGGGTAGGGATTTGCTGCCTTTTTTTAATATCGGTGTTACGTTGGCTAGCTTCCACTGATCAGGCATAGTTCCAGACTGCAAGGATTTATTGAATAGTAATGTCAGTGGTTTGGAGAGCTCATCCTTAGCTTCCTTTAGAACTCTAGGCGAGATTGTATCAGGTCCAGGCGTTTTATTTACCTTGAGTTTATCTAAACAATTCAATACTTCTCTCTCTGTAACGGTGATATTGCTTAGAACATCTGAATTATCAATCTGAATCGGCGATGGTGTAGGGATATCACTGAGGTCTTCTGTTGTAAAAACTGATGCAAAGAAGGTATTGAGAGCATTACTCATTTGTACTTCGTCTTTGGTGTATTCTCCATTTTCATCGACTAACGGTCCAACAGTTGAAGTAACTACTTTTTTCTTTCTGATATAACTATAGAATTCTTTCGGGTTTGTTTTACTTTGATTCGCAATATGTAACTGTAAGGTCTTTTTACTTTGCTTAATTAACTTTTTGGCTTTGCGTCGTAGCTCTACAAATTTCACCCGTTCTTCGTCATTTTGTGAGATTTTAATCTATCATTAGCAAATTTTTTAGCAAGCAGGCAGTTTGAAATATCTTTATTCCACCATTTGGGCTTATTATTATGGCCTTGATGCCGTATTTTCGATGGTATGCAGTCTTGCACTGCTTTTAGGTAAGTGGTTTCGAATAACTTCCAAGATGTATTTAAGTCGTTATTGTTAATTAAAAAGCTCCAGTCAGTTTCTTTAAACATAGCTCTAAGTTTATGGAAGTTTGCTTTCTTGAAATTAGGGACTTTTTCGATGCTACTATTTGGTTCGGTACTAGTAAAGTTTAAAGTGAAAGTTATCGTACGATGGTCGCTGTTACTGAATTCATCACCAACATTCAAATTCTCTATTAATTCTTCTTTTGTTGCAAGTACAATGTCAAGAACGTTATTACCACGGGTCGGCGGTCGAACAAATTGATAAAGCGAACTCTCTTTGCAAGTTCATATACAAGTCATGTCCGGAGTGTGAAGTAAGAGTATCGCCCCACTTGGTCACAGGTAAATTAAAGTCGCCAAAAATTACGGTATCTTGTGAGTTACTTACATCTGCAATTTGTTCATAAATTTCTCGGTCAGTTTGCACTGATTGAGCTGGAGGTCTGTATATTAATGCAAGTATTATTTTTGTACCTTTATTATTCTTTATTAGCACAAAAGATGCATCGACGTTCACAATTTGAGGTTTTGACAAGAGGGTAGGGTTAAGACTTTCTTTGATATAAAGTAAAACGCCACCTCCATTTCGATTTATTCGGCTTTTCTCAAACATTACATAACCGGGAAGTGAATACTCTGCTTAAAAGTCTCTATCTTCTGTATTGAGCCAAGATTCTGTTATGCCAATAACAGAATTACTGTGCCAACTTACTGTGAGTAAGGAGGAAGTGTATTTTAAACTACCGTTTCTTGGCAAGGTATCTGATAAATTAGAAAGAGCACTTAAGGATAAACTCTCTAGTTTTTACCCTCAAATCCAGTTTAGATTCATTCACAAAAATGATTTCAAGGTTCGTTCATTTTTCTGCTTCAAAGATCGTCTGCCCAACGCCCTGCGGTCGTCGATTGTTTATACATTTCAGTGCCCTAGTTGCCATACAGGGTATATTGGAAGCACTATCAGAGCTTTTAAATCAAGAATCGACGAACATATGGGTCAGTCCAGCAGAACAGGTCTCCCTATAAGCACGCCTCCTCACTCAGCAGTAAGAGATCACTGTTACAGTTGTAATGTGTCTGTCAACCCCCGCGATTTTAGTATACTTGATTCGTGTAACTCTACCAACCTTAGAATATTAGAGTCCCTCTATACTGTATATATAAAGATAAACCTTCCCTTAATAATAACCACTCTGCTATTCCTCTGCATATGGTCAATTAACTTGTTTTTGCTGTAGATCATCAAATATCTTGAGGTTTTAGAGTCCCTCCCTAGTAATTAATATATTTTCGTTTTAGTCTCACCAATTTTTAATTTCCCAGACTTTCCCAGGTTTTGTGTTTTTGTATTTTGTTCTCTGTGTTTGCTGTGTTTTAAACTCTTTTGGACTGACTTATTGTCCTCATTTAGCTATAATATATATATATACAGGGTGTTCCAGTAATGCTTTTCATAAATTATATGGTGGACTCATCAGACAAAAATAAGAATAAATTACTCTATGAACATGAGGTTGAGTATTTATAATAACGGAGTTATTACATGATTGAAGTTAACGATAAATACAATGCCATTCAGTCCAAGGGGTAATGTTGCCATTTTAGTGGATTATATCCATTTGGCCTTCGCTATCGCTTGCTAGCCTCAAGATAGTGAGCAGTAGCGATCTGACTTTTCGGTAGAAAAATATGTCTGGCTTCGCTGGTAGAAAAATCAAATCCGGCGAAGCCGGACGTTTTTTTCTACCGAAAAGTCAGATCGCTACTGCTCACTATCTTGAGGCTAGCAAGCGATAGCGAAGGCCAAATGGATATAATCCACTAAAATGGCAACATTACCCCTTGGACTGAATGGCATTGTATCTATCGTTAACTTAAATCGTGTAATAACTCCGTTATTATAAATACTCAACCTCATGTTCATAGAGTAATGTATTCTTATTTTTGTCTGATGAGTCCACCATATAATTTATGAAAAGCATTACTGGAACACCCTGTATATATATATATAACACATTCCAGCACATCAACCCATGCCTCACTCTACGTTTTCTCCCAGCGTGATATTATTGAGCGCGGTATGGCCTCAACATTTAATCATTTTCCTGGCAGCCGCCGTTCCATTAACCTGCTGGACTAGCGCGGGTAATCTACGGAATGGACAACTACTGCGCGTTAAGGGGGCCCACCTCGCTTTTTTATCTTTCTCTCTCTCTCTCTTTGGCTTGTATCCATTCGGCCCTATTCAGCCTACTGTTTTAAGACGTTTACCCCCGTCCAGGTGTCAATATTTTCCTGGCGAGCCAGTTTATATATATGTTTTTGTTTCGACAGCAAGCAAAATTTTTACATGTTTCGATAGAAAAATTTCTTCGGCGAAGCCGGATTTCTTCATACAATACTGGCTCGCTATCGATCGCCAGGAAGAAATTGACACCTGGACGGGGAAAAACGTCTTAAAACAGTTGGCTAAAAGGGGCCGAATGGATACAAGCCATGGAAAGAGAGAAAAGGAGATAAATATAAAAACAAAACGGTGACCCCCCTTAACACTGTCAGGTAAAGCGGCGTGGAGATTGCCAAAGCGGACCGTGGCAACCGGACTTTACCGCCGGACCCGTTTTTTTTTTTGTGTTTTTTTTATTTCTATGCGAGTGAGGGAGGCAAAGGTCCGTTCATTCTAGGTTGGCCAGAAATCGTAACCTCCAAATGCTTCAACTCAAAAAGGGCTAGAGCAAATGAGCCGTCAGTTTATACACCTATTCCCTAGCCAAGTCTTCCTGTTTGGTAGAAATGTGAGCTCGATTACTCCAGTCCTTGTTGAGTTACAGAGGTTAGGGGTTACGATTTCTGCCCTACCTAGAGTGAACGGACTATAGTGGTTCAGTCCATATATATATATGTATATGTGTGTGTTTATGTGTATGTGTGTTCATGTGTGTATGGAAGGGGGAGAGAGAGAGAGAGAGAGAGAGAGAGAGAGAGAGAGAGAGAGAGAGAGAGAGAGAGAGAGAGAGAGAGAGAGAGAGAGAGAGAGAGAGAGAGAGAGAGAGAGAGAGAGAGAGAGAGGGGTGGCAAACGGAGGTGGTCAGAGCTATCAGGTGTTCTCCAGGTATAAATTGAAGTGTGGTGGTGGCAGCTGGTGAGAGGGGGTGGTGGAGCAGGTATAGTGAAGGTGTGCTGGAGTGGTCTTATGTGGTGATAGTGTTTGGTGGTGGCAGCTGGTGAGAGGGGGTGGTGGAGCAGGTATAGTGAAGGTGTGCTGGAGTGGTCTTATGTGGTGATAGTGTATGGTGGTGGCAGCTGGTGAGAGGGGGTGGTGGAGCAGGTATAGTGAAGGTGTGCTGGAGTGGTCTTATGTGGTGATAGTGTATGGTGGTGGCAGCTGGTGAGAGGGGGTGGTGGTGGTGGTAGTGGTAGGGGGGTGGTGGAGCAGGTATAGTGAAGGTGTGCTGGAGTGGTCTTATGTGGTGATAGTGTATGGTGGTGGCAGCTGGTGAGAGGGGGTGGTGGTGGTGGTAGTGGTAGGGGGGTAGTGAGGAGGTATAGTGAAGGTTTGCTGGAGTGGTCTTATGTGGTGATAGTGTATGCACAGATCCCAGGAAAGTTGATTCGTTCTCTTGGTGCCTGTGGGGGAGCGATAGCGAGCCAGCATTGTATGGAGAAATCTGGCTTCGCCGGAGACATTTTTCTATCGACAAATTTACAAATTTAGCTTGCTGTCAAAAGAAAAATATATATATGCTGGCTCGCTACTGCTCGCCAGGAAAATATTAACACCTGGATGGGGGTAAACATCTTAAAATAGTAGGCTGAATGGGGCCGAATCGATACAAGAGAGAGGCAGAGGAAGAGAAAAAAAAGCGAGGTGGGCTCCCATGAAAAGAAGGCAAACTGGTAGGGGCAATAATTAGAGGATTCACACGACGAAAAAACAAGGAAAATTAAATAATATATATATATGTAGTAGCAAGATATAAAGAGTGGGGAACTAGGGTAGAGAGAGAGAGAGAGTACAAAGGAGTACAAAGGAAATCAAGCAACAACAGGTCTAGTGATCCTGCTAGGCTGCTTGTCCTCCAAAACACTGAGGATCAAGTGTCCAAACAGTGGTTTGGAGTGGGTAAGGGAACATTGGAAAGGGAGAGAGAGAGAGAGAGAGAGAGAGAGAGAGAGAGAGAGAGGAGAAACAGATGGAAGAGAGAGAGAGAGAAAAAAAAAGAGAATTAGAGAGAGAGAGAAGAGGGATTAAACAGATGGGAGAGAGAGAATGAGAGTGAGAGTGATTCAGATTCAGATTATTTTATTTCTATTAATATACAATGGCTGTTCAAGTGTTCATACAATAAAATCATCTTGAACAAATTACATAATACATAATGCATCATAATCTTACATAAACAGTGTCGGTAAGAATGTACAGAGAAATAGTTCCTACATAAAATTGATTACAAATATATGGAATAAAACAAAAATATATATAGAGAGAGGGGGTAAATGGGGTAACGTTGGGGGGAGGGGACGGACGCAATTCATTTTTGGCACAGCTGGTCCCGGGTGGGGGGTACATTTGCTGGGAAGGCGACAGTTTCCCTCGGCCGGACACACACATATTTCCCGGCTGTCTCCCACTTACACCGGGCCTTCTCTGCTCATCCTCACTCCATTTTTTTCCCACTTTTGTTTTATTTTTCTTCTCTTCTCGATTTTGTTCTCTTTTTTTTATTTTTTTTTCGCTTTTCACTCGTTTTGTTTTTGCTCATTTTTGCTTTTTCCTCCTCCTCACTCGGTTTTTGCTTTTTTCCCCTCCTCACTCGGTTTTTGCTTTTTCCTCCTCCTCACTCGGTTTTTGCTTTTTTCCCCTCCTCACTCAGTTTTTGCTTTTTTCCCCTCCTCACTCGGTTTTTGCTTTTTTTCCCTCCTCACTCGGTTTTTGCTTTTTCCCCTCCTCACTCGGATTTTGATTTTTTCCCCTCCTCACTCGGTTTTTGCTTTTTTTCCCTCCTCACTCGGTTTTTGCTTTTTCCCCTCCTCACTCGGTTTTTGCTTTTTTCCCCTCCTCACTCGGTTTTTGCTTTTTCCCCTCCTCACTCGGATTTTGCTTTTTTCCCCTCCTCACTCGGTTTTTGCTTTTTCCCCTCCTCACTCGGTTTTTGCTTTTTCCCCTCCTCACTCGGATTTTGCTTTTTTCCCCTCCTCACTCGGATTTTGCTTTTTTCCCCTCCTCACTCGGATTTTGCTTTTTTCCCCTCATCACTCGGTTTTTGCTTTTTTCCCCTCAATCGGTTTTTCCTTTTTTTCCCTCCTCACTCGGTTTTTGCTTTTTCCCCTCCTCACTCGGTTTTTGCTTTTTTCCTCTCCTCACTCGGTTTTTTTATTTTTTTTCCCTCCTCACTCGGTTTTTGCTTTTTCCCTCCTCACTCGGTTTCTGTTTTTTTCCCCTCCTCACTTGGTTTTTTGCTCACGTTTGTTTTATTTTTCTTGCCTTCTCTGCTCATCTTCAATTGAATTTGTTCTCACTTTTGCTTTATTTTTCTTCAATTCTCACTCGATTGTTTTCCCTTTTGTTTTATTTTTCTTCCCTTCTCACTCGATTGTTTGCTATTTTTTGTTTTATTTCTCTTCTCTTCTCGTTCGGTTTTTTGCTAATTTTGGCTGTATTTTCTCCCCTTCTCACTCGGTTTATTGCTAATTTTTACTTTATTTTTCTTCTCTTCTCTTTTATATTATTAAGTTTCTGTTTTGTTTTGTTTTTATCATTATAATTTTATATGCGTCATTTTTCGTACACAAAGTTTATTGGCGATTGTTACATTGTTACATTTATCATGTTTAGAGAGTTTAATTTAATTTGTATTTACTGTATGTCGAAATTGTCTTACATTTCACATTTTAAATTTTACTTTTATTATAATAATTATGTAATACTTCAACATTCCGAGTCCTGCCCACCTCTCCTACTGACATTATCGTATCTTTTATTATGAGTACCGTAGTTAAGGGAGCCCACCTCCCTTTTTTTCTCTTTCTCTCCCTCTCTGTTTGGCTTGTATCCATTCGGCTCCATTAGCTGTTTTAAGATGTTTACCCCCATCCAGGTGACAATATTTTCCTGGCGAGTGGTAGCAAGCCAGCATATACAGTACAGTATATATATTTGTTTTAACAGCAAGCTAAATATGTACATTTTTCGATAGAAAATTTCTCCGGCGAAGCCGGATTTCTCCATACAATGTTAGCTCACTATCGCTCACCAGGAAGAAATCGACACCTGGATGGGGATAAACGTCTTAACACAGTTGACTGAATTAGGCCGAATGGATTCAAGCCAAAGAGAGAGGGAGAGAAAGAATAAAGAAGTCTAAACATTATCTTTTATTATGAGTACCGTTATTCTCACGTTACTTTCCCCAGCACAAGGGCTGCTAATTGTCTCACCCCTTCATCTCCACTTACCCTCGTTTCACTACACTTTAATTAACGGGGGATGTTTTGTTTTGTTTGGTCTATTTACATAATAACCCCAGTACCAGGCATGTCTTTATTTCAGCTATATTTTGGGAATTTTATACAGTTCAGGAAGGATATGTGGTAGTTAAAAGGGTGAATTGAGCTACCGGTACTTGGAAGACCTTTAATTTTTGCATGTCCTTCTTAAGCTGAATACATTAGAGTAATAATTGCTAAAATATAATGAAGAGTTCGACCCGGTAGTGAAGGGGTTAATAAATGTATGTTTTCATTTCTTCGCTAGATCTCCCCTTAGAACCTCCTCCGAGATAAATTTGTAAATTTTTCGATAGAAAAAGATCCCATTCCTCTTACAATTATAGGCTCGCTGTCGCTTGCCAGGAAAAAATTGACACCTAAATGGCACTGAGGGTCACATAAATGAGGTGAATGGTCTTAAAATCGCCAAACTAATGGGCCGAACGTCCTAAAATCTCAAAACTAATGGGGTTAAACATGAGGGAGAAAGGAGTCCAGAACACGCAACCATCCCCCCCTTAAGGCTGATTAGCATTTATGTGCCGCCTCCTGCTGTGAGTACAGTCGGCCAAATAAATGATGCGCGGCACAAAGTATATTTCGATCAATAATTGGTATCAGCACCATCTAAGCATTAATTCATCGTTTCGGGTGACATATACAAACATGTTCCTATCTACACACATTACACACCCTATTCAACATCTAGCAGACATAAATACAGCACACAGCGAGCAAAATGTAATGGCAGCTGAGACATGACTTATTAGCGCCACTGTACATAGGGCTGACTCTCACATTAAAGGGAATGTCACAGCTGTCATTACGTTTGGCTCGCTCTGTGCTGTATTAATCTCTGTCAGATGTTGAATAGGGTGGGTAAGTGTAGGGACATGTTGGTATAGCTCACTCAAAACGAAGACATCATGTGTAAATATTGCTGATACCAATTATTGATCAAAACATACTTGGTGCCGAAACATCACTTATTAGGCCAATAAACCCCGTATCACACGAACACTTTTTCCCTCAACATTTATCCTCAACACTGGTCTGGCAGCTTATGAGGTCAACATTTAAAATATTTCAGTTACCTTAATTCATCTATCATCACTCTAGTTCCCTATACCGGTGCCAAATGAAAGCATATGGTCCTCCCGGGATTCGAACTCGGGACACCACACCCAGAACATCCGAGTCAATTTTCACCTTTTGAAAAAAGAATAGAGCCGATGATACTTGTGACATTTGTTGATGGTAGGAGTGGGTGAGTGTGTTGGCGGTGTGCATATGTAGTGGTCCTCTGTTCTGTCCCTGGGTTCGATGAGGCGTATGTGTACGTGTGTGTGGGTGTGTGTGGGGGGGGGGGGGGGGGGGGGCGTGGGTGTGTCTGTATGTGTGGAGAGCGTGGGTGTGGGGGGTGTTTGTGTGTGTGGGTGTGTCTGCATAAGTGTGTGTGGGGAGGGTTGTGGGCGTGCAGGTCAGAGTTGGGTTGTAGGTCATAGGGCAAGGACCGTGTTAAGGCGGGGATGGTTTGTTTTTCTGGACCCCCTTCTCCCTCATGTTTAGCCCCATTAGTTTTCATATTTTAAAACGTTGGGCCCATTAGTTTGTCGATTTTAAGACCTTTCGCCCCATTGCTTTGTCAATGTTAAGACTTTTCGCGCCATATAGTTGTCGAATTTTGTCCTGGTGAGCGATAGTAAGCCTGTAATTTAAGAGGAGCCGACCTCCACACGTCCCCCCTCCCTCCCCCCACACGTCCCTGTCTACTGAGGGGCGTCACAAATCTCACACACGTCCCCCCTCTCTCCCCCCACACGTCCCTGTCTACTGAGGGGCGTCACAAACCTCACACACGTCCCCCCTCTCTCCCCCCACACGTCCCTGTCTACTGAGGGGCGTCACAAACCTCACACACGTCCCTACACGTCCCTACTGAGTCACAAACCTCACACACGTCCCACACGTCCCTGTCTACTGAGGGGCGTCACAAACTTTTCACGTCCCTCACTGAGGGGCGTCACAAACCTCAAACACGTCCCCCCTCCCCCCCACACGTCCCTGTCTACTGAGGGGCGTCACAAACCTCACACACGTCCCCCCTCCCCCCTACACGTCCCTGTCTACAGAGGGGCGTCACAAACCTCACACACGTCCCCCTCCCCTCCCCCACACGTCCCTGTCTACTGAGGGGCGTCACAAACCTCACACACGTCCCCCCTCCCTCCCCCCCCCCGTCCCTGTCTACTGAGGGGCGTCACAAACCTCACACACGTCCCCCCTCCTCCCCACACGTCCCTGTCTACTGAGGTCACAAAATCACACACGTCCCCTCCACCCTACACGTCCCTGTCTACTGAGGGGCGTCACAAACCTCACACACGTCCCCTCCACCCTACACGTCCCTGTCTACTGAGGGGCGTCACAAACCTCACACACGTCCCCCCTCCCTCCCCCCACACGTCCCTGTCTACTGAGGGGCGTCACAAACCTCACACACGTCCCCCCTCCCTCCCCCCACACGTCCCTGTCTACTGAGGGGCGTCACAAACATCACACACGTCCCCTCCACCCTACACGTCCCTGTCTACTGAGGGGCGTCACAAACCTCACACACGTCCCCCCCCCCTACACGTCCCTGTCTACTGAGGGGCGTCACAAACCTCACACACGTCCCCCCTCCCCCCTACACGTCCCTATCTACTGAGGGGACGTCACAAACCCCATGCATTATTTCTATAGGCCTGCCAGACGCCCTCCCTCCCTCCCTCCTCCTTCTCTGTCTGACCCATACCAGACAACACCTCCTTTTATGCAACCCACTACAACCAGACAACACCGGTTTTTTATGCAACCCACTACAACCAGACAACACCGGTTTTTTATGCAACCCACTACAGTCATACATACATACATACACCCATTAGAATCTCTGGACCTTTAACCCCTTCACCACCATGACGTAATTGTCAACATATTTCCGTTACCATTAGACGATTTTCTTTATTTAATTATCTACCTATACGAATCAAATGGGTAAATACAATCTCAATAAACCCTCTTGGTAAACTAGGTTCTTCTGAAATGGCATAAAGTTGTCTAGTTTTAGCCATAATCAAAGGTAAAAAGGCGTCATGGTGCTGAAGGGATTAAGGGGAGATATGCGCATATATTTGCTTATTATTTTATCTTAATATTTATTTTTTAGTTTCCTTCCTAGACCTCTTATCAATCTGTAAAATGCGCACCCTAGACCTTCCTTCAAGATAAATTTGTGAATTTTTCGGTACAGAAATGTCTCTTATATCTATCGGTAGACCTTTCCTTGGTTTGTTTACATCCAGTTTAGCCCCGCCAGCTCCCAGTAGTCTCTCACCTTTACCGACTCGACCCGACCACCAGCAGCCTCGCTTTACTAATTCCAGTTCATATTGATTGTTCGGGGGGGGGGGGGGGGGAAGAGAGAGAGATTTACATATAGTTTTACGTAGATTTACATAGATACACTGACCACAACACAGACCTTACGATCCCAGCGAGGTGGTCAGGACTTAATTCTAGTAGAGATAGCTAAGCCGAGAGTAAGGAACAGTGGAAGGAAAGGATAGCAAAGAAGAGAGAGAGAGAGAGAGAGAGAGAGGCTGTGGTTGTGGTTGTTGTTGTTGTTCCCTAAGCTGCCTGGCCGAACAGCCCCGAGTCCCTGAGAAAGGCCATGGTCACGATCGGGCTTTCCCACAGAGCTCTCATTGAGTGTAGATTGTGTTGTTGGCGTAAGTGGTTGTGTGAAATGCAGTCTTCTATGATGTGTTTAATGGTATGGGGTGCTGTGTTACATCCAGGGCAGGCGTCGACAACGGAGTCATCCAGTCTCTTCTGATAGCTCAGGAGAGCTGGATGGTGTCCGCATCTCAGCCTGGCCAGGTGGACTCTGTCCTCGCGAGGAAGGGAGGATTCGGAAGGATGGATTTCGGCAGGCCGTGCATGCAGCTGCGTGTTGTCTGTGAGTGAGTGGATGGATCGGTGAGAGATATGAGTATGGATGTGCTTCTGGAAGTTGGTTCGGGGTGGGCAGGGAGGGAGAGAGGACAATAATGGTGTGTGATACCGTGTGCTGGGTGTTGTTTTGATATTTCTTGGTGTCTGTGGGTGTGTTGCCATGTAGTTTAGTGGGTGGTCTTGCTTCGTGGAGGCTGCTGCCAGGAATTGAGTGCCTCTCATGTCCAGATGGTCTTTGACTTTGAGGATTTTGGTTTCTTGATGTAGGTGATCTGCGGGTGCAGTAGCTGTGCAGCCTGTAATGATCTTCAGGGCTTTGTTTTGAATAGTCTGTAAGGTCTTATGATGTGTTTCAGCTAGGTTAGAAGCCCAAGCTGGGCTTGCGTATTCCATCACTGATCTTATGTATTGTTTATATACTGTGGTGGTAGTTTCTTTGTTGTGTCCAAATTTTGTGTGCGCAAGTGACCTGAGGGCGTTAAGTCTGGGTGTCAGTTTCTTTTTAATGTTTGTGGTGTGCTGTTTGAATGTCATATGAGTATCATATGTTACTCCTAGGATTTTGTGTGTGTGTATGTGTTAGGGGTGTGTTGTTTATGGTGAGTTGAGGGATGTATTCGTGTTCTCCTGTCCAACTTGTGAGCATGGTTGCGGTGGATTTGGCTGGGGCTAGATTAAGTCTGTTTGTAGAGCACCAGCCATTTAGTGTTTTGAGATATAGTTGAAGGAAATCTGTTGCTCTTTTTGGGTCATGGTGTGTGCATGTGAGTGTTATGTCATCTGCATAGGAGGCTAAGTTTATTTGGGGCGTATTGGGTGTAGTTATATCGTGCATGTACAGATTGAAGAGTGCGGGCGATAGGACGGATCCTTGTGGGACTCCATTTGGAAAGTTTCTGATTTTAGATGACTGACCGGCAAAAGATACGTGTGCACATCTGCCTGCTAGGAAGTTGGCCAGCCACCTTTTGTGTGTTGTGCATGTTTGTGTTGTAGATTTTGTTTGTTAGGTTGTGGCGGGGGATGGCATCGAAGGCTTTACTAATGTCGAGTGTGGCTAATAGTGATCTGTGTGGTGGTCTAGCTGAGTTGATGCCGTCGAAAGCTCTTTGTGTAAGGTCTGTGAGAAGAGTGTTTGTGGAGTGCAGTGGCCTAAAGCCATGTTGTGTTGGAGCTAGGGGTAGGTCAGGTGTAATAGTTGTAATACTAGGCGTTCCATGACTTTGGAGGGGGAGCAAAGGAGTGTGATGGGGTGGTGCGAGGAGGGTAGCGTGGGGTCTTTGTTGGGTTTGGGGAATGTGATGATGATACCATGCTTCCAAATGTCTGGTATTGTGTTGTGTGAATAGCTGTAGTTTGATATGTTAGTGAGTGCTTGTATGCCTTGTGGTCCCAGGTGTCTGAGGTGTATGTTGCTTATGTTGTCTAAGCCACAGGCGGGTGAGTGCTTGAGATTGTTGATGATATGCTTTGTCTGGTGATTGGTGAAGGGTGTATAGTCAGGGTCTGTGGGGGAATTGTCTCTTACGTCGGATGACACGTCGGTCGTCTTTGTGAGGTTTTAGGTGGCTGACATGTGAGAAGTGATTGATGAGAGTGTTTGCTTGTTGTTTAAATGAAGGAGTAGAGTCTGTTGTTGTGATTGCAGCATGTGATTGTGTTGAGTTGCTGTTGGAAAGTGTGATGCTGTTTAGTGTTTTGTAGATTTTTTTGGGTTTGTTTTGTGATCAAGTGTTTGTAGGAAGTTATTCCAATTTAGTTTTTGTTGTTCTTGTATTTTGTTGTTAGTTTGGGTGTTGAGTGCTTGAATTTGTTGTGTGATGTCTGTGTGATGGGGAGTGTTTCAGTATGTCGCGTCTGATGAGGTTTGAATTTCTGGTGTGAAGTGGGTTGTGTCTTTGGTACTTTTCTGGTTTTTTTGGAATGTTTTTTTTTTTTTTTTTTTGTGTTTTTACATTTTTTTGTTTGTTGTTAGTGATGGGTGTACTGTTTAGAGTTGTGAAGTGTTGTTCTGTCTCATTTGTGAGGCTTCCCAGTTAGCTCTTTTATAATTAGTGTATGTGTGTTGTGGCTAGCTGGGGTGAGTCTGGTTTTGGTGGTGATTATGATCGGGAGGTGGTCAGAGCCTAAGGTTCTGACCACCCTCCAGGATGTTGTGGGGGCGAGTTCTGGGGAGCAAAAGGTGATGTCTGGAGATGATGGGTTATAGAGGGCTTGGTGAGGAATATGGGTATGTTGATGGATGTCGTTAAGGATGATGAGGTTATCTGTTTGGGTTTGCAGTACCAGCCCTCTGTCTGTGTCGGGGTTGTCGACAAACCAGGCCGACGTCTTGGCGTTGAAGTCATCACCCAGGATGATGTGTGGGGTGTTTGGGGTGTTTGTGATGTGTTGTAAGTGTGGTCTGTATTCATTTGGTACTGTAGGGGATGTTTGGGGAGGGATGTATGTGTTTATGATGGTTATGTTGGAGTTGTTGCCAGTGCGTATTTTAATTGACTGTATTTCTGTTGTATCATTTGGGGGGAGGAGGGATTTGGTTTGTACACTGGTTACTATGTATGATATTTCTTTGTGTACCAGGGTGATGAGTCCACCGCCCCCGCCGACAGCCCGGTCTTGTCTGATGGTGGTGAAATTATGAAATGTGGGTGTTTTTGTGTTGTTCGGAGTTTTGTTTCTTTGTAAAGATGGCAATGTGTATGTTGTGTTGTTTGATGAAGTGTGAGAGTTTGTGTTCTTTGTGTTAATGCCATCTATGTTCAGTTGAAGAATGTTAATGTTATGTGCACGATGTATGTTGGGTGCTGCTGCACGAGGATGGGGGGGTGTGGGTGAGGGGGGGGGGCGGGTGAGGGAGGAGCTGGGGGTTGGGATGGGTGAGGTGGGGGTGGGGATTGGGGAGCAGGAGATGGGGGATGGAATGGATTAGGATGGGGTGTGTGGTGTGTTGAGTTGAGGATGTGGATGGTATGGGAAGGTTAGGTGGGTTAGGGAGGAGAGGTGGACGGGTTTTAGGGGGGGAGTGGATGATATGGGAAGGTTAGGTGGGTTGGGGAGGAGAGGTGGACGGGTTTTAGGTGAGGGATTTGACTGGGAGAGGGAGGGGCATGAGGAACAGGTCCAGGTGTTTGTGTAGTGTTTCTTGGAGGCAAGTGTTGTGCAGGTGAAGTGGGTCCAGTTCCCGCATGAATTGCAGAGAACTGAACCCTTAGTATGGCGACTCGAAGTGATGGGTTTTGAGCAAGTTGGACATATGTATGTGTACGTGGGTCCGGGGTTGCTCTCAATGTCTCCGGCTAGAAGAAGTCTTCGAGAAATGACAGCCGGAGAGTCATTTCTCGGTGTAGGAAAAACTGTGTGATGTGTGTGTGTGGTGTGAGAGGTGTGGAAATTCCCGGCGCGACCGAAGCCGCTCCAAGGACCCGTGCCCCCAGGGAGGGGGCAGGGGATGGTTGTGACGGTTTGGCTCCCGAAACTGCTCCCCACGGCCGGCATCCGGTTTTCCTCCACTCGTCGTTGATTTTGTCTTCGGCCATGGAGGGTTGGCAGCCGTCCGCGGTTGGCAGCCTCGGGAGGTGGCCCCACGGCGTAGACGCCGCCACATCAGTGGTTGTGGTTGTTCCTATTGCTGCACTCATAGGGCTGGGTTGTGGTGCTCTGCTTGTGAGGCTTTAGTTAAGGGTATAGTGGCCGTTATTTTTGGTCTATTAATTCATATATTTTTTAGTTTCCTCGCTAGACCTCCATCAAGCTTAGAAAAACACCCCTTCAAGATAAATTTGTACATTTTTCGGTAGAAAAATTTCCCGGCCAAAGGCCGGTTCGCCTTAGAATTACAGACTCGCTATCGCTCGCCAGGAAAAAATCGACACCTAAATGGCACGAAAGGTTTAAAATTGACAATGAAATGAGTCGAAAAGTATTAAAATCGCCAAATTAATGTGTTTAACCCCTAAGTGTCAGCGCGCAACATAAGTCGAGTATAATAAAATTGGGAATATTGGCGTGCGAGCGACATAGGTCGTGTGGCAATTTCAGAACGTAATGTTGCTGAGAGAGAGACAAGTGGTGGCAGGAGAGTAGCGAGCGTATGACTGCTCCAGACCAACGCGGCGAACCTACTGACACGAATCCCACCTCCTCTCTCCCTCTCTCACTCGCTACATACTGAATTGTATGGGGAAAGTACCGAATTACATGCTTTTTGCACTCGCGTTGCGCGGTTGTTGCAAGAAAACTAGAGTCATAATAGGATCGTTATGGTGTCATTGGAAAGCTCTGTTTATGTCCTTTCAGGGATAGATACTTGTTTTACGCTCTGGGTCTTATTTAGGCATGAAAATGATCACGTAAACAGCCCTATTTGGATCTATAAAAACACCCCGCTGGGCGGTACATATAAATAAACCGCTAGCCCGCTAATCTAGTGTTAACATATCTATAGTTAGGCTAGTTAGTTAAAATAGGACTTCAGAGGCTATCAACCCTTCTGGATTATTAAGCCAGCACACTGTAAGTCAAGAATAGCATCAGGACTGGAACCCCATTTCGAGAACTCCAGTCACTTGTTGTTGGCACTACATTCAAAACCCTTAAGGGGGGTCACCGGCTTTTTTTTTAGCTTTCTCTCCTTTTCTCTCTTTCTTTGGCTTGTATCCATTCGGCCCCATTTAGCCAACGGTTTTAAGATGTTTATCCCCATCCAGGTGTCGATCGCTCGCCAGCATTTTATGGAGAAATCCGGCTTCGCCGGAGAAATTTTTCTATCGAAAAATGTACAAATTTAGCTTATTAGTTGGAGCATAATAGAGTATCTGGTGGTAGATACTGGGTTTCTTATTAGTTGGAGCATAATAGAGTATCTGGTGGTAGATACTGGGTTTCTTATTAGTTGGAGCATAATAGAGTATCTGGTGGTAGATACTGGGTTTCTTATTAGTTGGAGCATAATAGAGTATCTGGTGGTAGATACTGGGTTTCTATTAGTGGAGCATAATAGAGTATCTGGTGGTATACTGGGTTTCTTATTAGTTGGAGCATAATAGAGTACCTGGTGGTAGATACTTATTAGTTGGAGCATAATAGAGTATATGTGGTAGATACTGGTTTCTTATTAGTTGGAGCATAATAGAGTATCTGGTGGTAGATACTGGGTTTCTTATTAGTTGGAGCATAATAGAGTATCTGGTGGTAGATACTGGGTTTCTTATTAGTTGGAGCATAATAGAGTCTGGTGGTAGATACTGGGTTTCTTATTAGTTGGAGCATAATAGAGTATCTGGTGGTAGATACTGGGTTTCTTATTAGTTGGAGCATAATAGAGTATCTGGTGGTAGATACTGGTTTCTTATTAGTCAATAATAGAGTATCTGGTGGTAGATACTGGGTTTTATTAGTTGGGCATAATAGAGTATCTGGTGGTAGATACTGGGTTTCTTATTAGTTGGAGCATAATAGAGTATCTGGTGGTAGATACTGGGTTTCTTATTAGTTGGAGCATATAGAGTCTGGTGGTGATA
This sequence comes from Paralithodes platypus, assembly GCA_032716605.1. Lineage (NCBI taxonomy): Eukaryota > Metazoa > Arthropoda > Malacostraca > Decapoda > Lithodidae > Paralithodes > Paralithodes platypus. The sequence goes on along the minus strand of CM064547.1, from coordinate 1,537,653 downwards.
CTGGGTTTATTACTATTAGTTGGAGCATAATAGAGTATCTGGTGGTAGATACTGGGTTTCTTATTAGTTGGAGCATAAAGAGTATCTGGTGGTAGATACTGGGTTTCTTATTAGTTGGAGCATAATAGAGTATCTGGTGGTAGATACTGGGTTCTTATTAGTTGGAGCATAAAGTATCTGGTGGTAGATACTGGGTTCTTATTAGTTGGAGCATAATAGAGTATCTGGTGGTAGATACTGGGTTTCTATTAGTTGGAGCATAATAGAGTATCTGGTGGTAGATACTGGGTTTCTTATAGTTGGAGCATAATAGAGTATCTGGTGGTAGATACTGTTCTTATTAGTTGAAGCATAATAGAGTATGTGGCGGTAGATACTGGGTTTCTTTAAGTTGGAGCATAATAGAGTATCTGGTGGTAGATACTGGGTTTCTTATTAGTTGGAGCATAATAGAGTATCTGGTGGTAGATACTGGGTTTCTTATTAGTTGGAGCAAAATAGAGATCTGGTGGTAGATACTGGGTTTCTTATTAGTTGGAGCATAATAGAGTATCTGGTGGTAGATACTGGGTTTCTTATTAGTTGGAGCATAATAGTATCTGTGTAGATACTGGGTTATTAGTTGGAGCATAATAGAGTATCTGGTGGTAGATACTGGGTTTCTATTAGTTGGAGCTAATAGAGTATCTTAGATACTGGGTTTCTTATTAGTGGGCATACTAGAGTATCTGGTAGATACTTATTAGTTGGAGCATAATAGAGTATCTGGTGGTAGATACTGGGTTTCTTATTAGTTGGAGCATAATAGAGTATCTGGTGGTAGATACTGGGTTTCTTAGTTGGAGCATAATAGAGTATCTGGTGGTAGATACTGGTTTTATTGTTGGAGCCTAATAGAGTATCTGGTGGTAGATACTGGGTTTATTAGTTGGAGCATAAGAGTATCTGGTGGTAGATACTGGGTTTCTATTAGTTGGAGCATAATAGAGTATCTGGTGGTAGATACTGGGTTTCTTATTAAGCATACTAGAGTATCTGGTGGTAGATACTGGGTTTCTTATTAGTTGGCACATACTAGAGTATCTGGTGGTAGATACTGGGTTTCTTATTAGTTGGAGCATAAATAGTATCTGTGGTAGATACTTTTCTTATTAGTTGGAGCATAATAGAGTATCTGGTGGTAGATACGGGGTTTCTTATTAGTTGGAGCAAATAGAGTATCTGGTGGTAGATACTTTCTTATTAGTGGAGCATAATAGAGTATCTGGTGGAGATACTGGGTTCTTATTAGTTGGAGCATAATAGAGTATCTGGTGGTAGATACTGGGTTTCTTATTAGTTGGAGCATAATAGAGTATCTGGTGGTAGATACTGGGTTTCTTATTAGTTGGAGCATAATAGAGTATCTGGTGGTAGATACTGGGTTTCTTATTAGTTGGAGCATAATAGAGTATCTGGTGGTAGATACTGGGTTTTTTATTAGTTGGAGCATAATAGAGTATCTGGTGGTTGATAAACGGGTTCTTTTTAGTTTGAGCATAATAGAGTATCTGGTGGTAGATACGGGTTTCTTATTAGTTGGAGCATAATAGAGTATCTGGTGGTAGATACTGGGTTTCTTATTAGTTGGAGCATAATAGAGTATCTGGTGGTAGATACTGGGTTTCTTATTAGTTGGAGCATAATAGAGTATCTGGTGGTAGATACTGGGTTTCTTATTAGTTGGAGCATAATAGAGTATCTGGTGGTAGATACTGGGTTTCTTATTAGTTGGAGCATACTAGAGTATCTGGTGGTAGATACTGGGTTTCTTATTAGTTGGAGCATAATAGAGTATCTGGTGGTAGATACTGGGTTTCTTATTAGTTGGAGCATAATAGAGTATCTGGTGGTAGATACTGGGTTTCTTATTTATTTGTTTATTTTTATAAACTGTTTAAGGGGAAATGGGTCGTATTTCTGGTCCCCCTTCTTCCTCATGTTTAGCCCCATTGTTTTTCAGATTTTAGGACGTTCGCCCCATAAGTGTGTCGATTTTAAAACCTTTCGTCTCATTTTGATATCAATATCAAGACCTTTCGTACCATTTACTGTTGGTGTAGATTATTTCCTGGCGAGCGATAGCGAGCCTGTAATAGCGAGCCTGTAATTTTTTAAGAGAGACCGGCCTTCGGCCGGGAAATTTTTCTATCGAAAAATTTACAAATTTATCTTGAAGGGGGGTCTAGGGAGTGTTTTTTAAGCTTGACGAAGGTCTAGCGAGGAAACTAAAAATATATAAATAACTAGACCAACAAAAATAACCACTGTCCCCTAAGTTTGTTTTTGAAGCAGAACATGGATGTTATAACCAAGATTGATCAAAGTGATGAGATTCATCAATTTTTATATTAGTTAAAGGTAGGAGGGAGGGGGGGTGGGGGGGAGCTGAGTGATTTGCGAGAAATTTTTCCCTTTTTTCCCTCAGCATGTTTCACCAATAATGATCTGGCAGCTTATGAATTAAACCTATGTATTTATTATGTAATTCAATTGTAGTTATCCTCAATCTACTTGCTGATCTATCTATCTATCTATTGCCTGACGCCGTGATCCCCGAAGGGGTGGCCACGAACGAACCGCCCCCATGCACCTCTGTCCCCAGTCAGTCGACGCCCCTCCCCCTAACCAGCACTGCCATTGTTCATGTACTTTCTCACTCCATCCTTCCACCTCTCATTCGGTCTACCTCTCCCTCTCTGTCCCTCCACCTCGCTCTCATACACCCTCTTAGTCATTCTCTCGCTTTCCATTTTTTTTTTTTTTTTTTTTTCTATGTGATTGAGGGAGGCAAAAGGCATAACTGCCTATAGCGAGTGCCTCCCCCATAGTTGAAAGAGTGACAGGGCCAAAATCAAGGGACGTTCGAGCCAAAATGCCTGGACACACGGAGTTTGAAGCAATTTAAGTCATAGGAAGAGGGAAAGACTGATTCTGGGAGAGAGTTCCAGAGCTCAGCTGTTGAGTAGAAGAAAGTTTGAGAGTAACGTTTCACTCTTGGGTTGGAGAGTTGCACAGAGTAGGGGTGGGATTGAGTTGCAAGACGGGTACCACGTGCCCTACGTAAAGGAGGTGGTATGCACTGGGATAGCTCTGAGGAACACTGATTATTATAGTAGCGATAGAATAGCGAGAGAGATGCAACATTGCGGCGGAGAGAGAGAGATTGCAGAGAGTTGGTGAGTGGACGGGAGTTAATGATACGAAAGGCCTTCCTTTCAACTTTGTCTAGGAGAGCAGTGTGAGAGGAACCTCCCCACACATGTGAACAATACTCAATACAAGGGCGCACTATGCCCCTGTACAGAGCAAGAAGCTGTGCAGGGGAAAAGAACCCCCTAAGGCGGTTGAGCACACCCAGCTTCTGGGATGCTGCCTTAGCAAGACTGGTAATATGGTCCTTCCAAATGAGAGCAGAAGAAAAAGAGACACCAAGAATATTGAGAGAAGATGAAGGGTTGATTTTTGTATTGTTGAAGAATAAGGGATAGTCCGCTGGGAGATCCTGACGGGTAGATAGATGGAGAAATTGGGTTTTGGAAGCATTAAAGTTAACAAGGTTTTCTCTGCCCCAATTGGAAATAGTATTTAGATCAGAATTTAAGAGTTCTATGGCTTCATTACGTTTGTCGTTGAGGGATTGCTGGCTGGGGCGTTCTGAAAAACTAATGGAGTAGTGCAAGGTTGAGTCGTCTGCGTATGAATGGATGGGAATTAAGGTACAGTTAAGGAGATCATTTATAAAAATTAGAAAGAGAATAGGAGATAGGACAGAGCCCTGAGGAACACCGGAGTTTATAGAGTGAACAATGGCCGTCCACAACCGCGGCTATGGAACGGCCGGAAAGGAAATTAGAGACAAAGGCACAGATGGAGGGATAGAAACCGAAGGAGGGTAGTTTAGAAATTAAAGATTTATGCCAGACTCTATCGAAGGCTTTCGATATGTCTAGTGCAATAGAAAAAGTCTCACCGAAGTCCCGAAAGGAGGATGACCAAGAGTTAGTAAGATATGAAAGAAGATCACCAGTAGAGCGACCCTTAAGGAAGCCATACTGGCGATCTGAGAGCAGATTATGAGAAGAGAAATGCTTAAGAAATTTGGAAGCAAGAATAGTTTCAAAAACTTTAGAAAGACAAGAGATAAGAGCAATTGGACGATAGTTGGAGGGTTGAGAGCGGTCACCCTTCTTTGGGACAGGTACGTTCCATATGGCCGAACCATCTCAAGTTGTTCCTTTTCACACTTTCCAGCACATCTACCTCCACACCACACCTCCTTCTTACTTCATTAGCCTGTCTATCCCTCCATGTAACTCCACACGCACTCCTTAAGTAATTCATTTCCACTGCTCTCACTCTTGGTCTGAGTCTCTCAACCAACGTCCATGCTTCGCTTCCGTACTTGCCGATACCAGTGCAAAAAAAACAAAAAATATTAGAGGAAAAATATGACCTTGAAATATTGACGATAATTAATAATTAACCCTCTCCGACATATGACGCGATTTTGAGCCTATTAGGGATACTTTCAAACCTATGCAGTTGTCTTTGATTTAGCTGTGGGCAGAAAACCAATTTTGGAGAGGTAATTATAAGAGTGAGAGAACTCAATTTTGTATTGCTAATCTGGCAACCTCTGCGTCATATGAGTCTGAAGGGTTAATATCTCCAAACTAACAAAGTAAAATAGGGAACGCCCCAAAAGATCCGTCTCACACCTGATAGCCCTAACATAATATTTTTCCTTTCCCAGTGATGATCAACTAGATTTAAGAGGAGATGGGTCGTTTTAATGGCTCCCCTTCTTTCTCATGTTTAGCCCCATTCGTTTTCAGATTAAAAGACCTTCGACCCATTAGTTTGGCAATTTAAGACCTTTCGCCCCATTTCTTTGTCAATAGGGTTCGTGTGGGTTCTTCCCTCTCTGTGCCACTGTGCCAGGAGGAAGGTGTCACTCAGGGTTGTGTCTTAAGTGCATTTTTGTTTGAGGCGGCCGTCAATAGCATTCTAGACGCTGTGCCTGCTGGGGTATCCTCGTCCCTATATGTGGATGACTTGGCTATCTGGTTTTCTGTTTCCCGCATGCCTGCTATTGAGAGACGTATGCAACTTGCGTTGGACAGGATTTCTGCATGGGCTGATTCCAATAGCTTTCGGTTTTCCCCATCAAAGACTGAGGTTCTGCACTTTTGAAGGATTCGAGGGGTTCACCCAGACCCTGATCTAATGCTCAGTGGCAGGAGACTCGGTTGTGTGGCAGAGACAAGGTACTTGGGTCTCACGTTTGATTGCCGTTTGACTTGGGTTCCACACTTGACAATTCTGAAGGCATCGTGTATGAAGGCTTTGAATCTGTTAAGGGTTCTGTCACACACCTCTTGGGGTGCTGATCGCAGAACACTCCTGCATTTGTTTCAGGCATTTGTCACATCCAAACTGTCGTATGGCTGTGAGGTCTACTCCTCTGGCACGGACTCCAGACTTAAGACTCTAGATGCTGTTCATCATGCTGGACTCCGTCTTGCATCTAGAGCTTTTCGGTCGTCTCCGATTCCCAGCTTGCTGGTGGAGGCTGGTGTACCTCCTTTAGATTTACTGCGTCAATCTGTGGTTGTACGTTGTTGGTTTCGGATTCGGCGCCTTCCAGACTCTCTTGTTTGTACCCGTGTCTCGGGTCAATTTTTGTTTTCATATTATGGTCAACATCCTCAAATGCCTCATCCTTTTGGCTATAGAGTTCGTGAAGTTATGAAGGAGCTTAATCTGTCGACGGTTCCTGTGAGTCCCGTGCAAATTTCAAGGATTGCCCCCTGGGTCCTGCCTGAACCATCATTCTGCAGGTTTTTTACAGGCTCAAAGGATTCGGTCACTCCTCAGTCTCTTCTTTATTTGTTTTTGGAACATTCTTCTAGTCATAATAGTTCTGTGCCTGTGTATACTGATGGCTCTAAATCTGCCTCCGGTGTTGGTTTTGGTGTTGTGTTTCCTGACTTCAGCCGTGGAGGTAGTCTTCCTTTAGCTGCCTCGGTTTTTACTGCAGAATTGTCTGCTATCATTTTAGCTCTGAAATTAGTGTTTGCTCACCACAACAATAATTTTACTATTTTTAGTGATTCTCAAGGGGCTCTCATGGCTCTGGAATCTTTTAATTCTTCCCATCCTATAGTTTAGCGATTTTAGAGTGGCTGTTTCTCATTCATCGTCGAGGGAAAAGAGTGGATTTTTGTTGGGTCCCTGCGCATGTTGGTGTCAAAGGTAATGAAAGGGTGGATGCTTTGGCAAAAGCTGCAGCTTTGAGACCTTCGCCTGTCAATTACCCTCTGCTTGCTTCTGATCTGCGTACTGCTCTCATGTTTGCTGTTCGTGCTTGTTGGCAGGCACGGTGGGATTGTGTTACTGTAAATAAGCTCAGGGAAGTTACCAAATTAGTCTCGCCAAGAGCTTGCCCTACCATTCCTCGCAAATTGGAAACTGCTTCGGCTCGTCTCCGCATTGGACATACCAGACTAACACACGAGTTCCTTATGTGTGGAGGTGTACCGCCGTTCTGCGATGACTGTCTAGTTCCCCTTACTGTCAGGCACTTGCTGGTTGAGTATCTCAGTTTGGTCGAATTACGCCGGAGGTTGCTATTGCGGCACCGGAAGGCAGATGGTACTTACTGTCTCTCTTCGGTGCTTGGAGGAGAGGCTGGTTCCCCTGGAGATGATGTGTTTTTATTTTTGAAAATGGCTGGCCTCTTTCAGTTTTTGTGATTGCATTGATTTTCCTTTGATATCTAATTTTACGCGTTGTTTTTACGATTTTAGTTTTCAGCAAATATGTTAGCTTGTTCGGTGCCATATGACCTTGTTGTTGCGGTGCCAAGATTTCTATCAATAAATTCAATTCTTTGTCAATATTAAGACTCTTCGTGTCATTTAGGTGTCTATTTTTTCCTGGCGAGCGATAGCGAGCCTGTAATTTAGGAGGAACCAGCCTTCGGCCGGAATATTGTTCTATCGAACAATGTACAAAGGTATCTAGAAGGATGGTCTTGGGCAGATGTTTTTTTCAGCTTGATGGAGGTCTAGGGAGGAAGAAACAAATAAAAATAAAGATACCGGTACATAAATGAGCAAATAAATACCCCCCCCCCCCCATGCCCCTTAAGCGTGTTATAATCTAGCTAATATTGGCATCATTATTCCAGCTCGTAACTGCTTCTAACTAAGTGTATACACATTTTCACAAGTCTCTCGCGTTTGACATTATGTTATCGGGTTGGTCAACAGCATGGTTCGGAGATACGTTAATTAAGGGGGGTCCTACTCGCTTTTTATGGACCTCCTTCTGCCTTGTGTTTAACATATTAGTTTTGAGATTTTAAGACGTTCCTTTCATTAATTTGGCGATTTTAATACCTTTCGCCCCATTTCGTTGTTAATTTCAAGACCTTTCGTGCCATTTAGGTGTCGATTTTTTCCTGGCGAGCGACAGCGAGCCTGTAATTTTATAAGGAACCGGCCTTCGGCCGGGAAATTTTTCTATCGAAAAATGTACAAATTTATCTTGAAAGGGGGTCTAGGGGGTGTTTTTTTTAAGCTTGATGGAGGTCTTGCGAGGAAACTAACACAAAAAATTATGTTAACCTCTTCTGTACCGGAGACGTCTTTTAAACTTTACTCTGCCTACTATTAGACGATATTATTTAGTATAAAGAGGGCCTCCAGCAAGTGACAGGCTTCGAACTATCTCACTTACCCTTTTTACTACCACAGATCCTTCCTAAGCTGCACAAAATCCTCCAATTAACCCGTTCAGTACCGGTCACATTCTTTAAGTTATATTTTGGCAGTGATTAGGCAATTGTATTCATCTTTTAAGAAGGACCTCTAGCAATAATAAGGCTTCAAACTATCTCAACCAACCCTTTTAGCACCCATAGATCCTTCTTAGGGTGCATAACATCGTCTAAATATAGCTAAACTAAAAATCTAACACACGTCGCTGGTACTCAAAGGGTTAAAGCGAGAATAAAATATAAAAGACGTCTCGGTACAGAAGGGGTTAAAGTAAGCAATTCTCTTAGATAAAACTGCTGGTCTAATATCGGTATATCGAGCATCGTAATGGTAAATATCCATGTCGCATAAACACACAACACAGGCTATTACTACGCTGAAACAATATCCCTAGTAGTGGAATAAACGATCGCAAAATCTGATAATGTACTCCAAGCACTTACTCGATAATCTATGTTTATTGAAATTTCCAGTTTATTGCGCTAATTTGCATAACGAACATGTTCCGCGCTTCCGGAACTCCAGGAAAGCGGACGGGAGCCGGAAAAACCCACACTAATTTATGTTCAACTAAACTAATACTTACTGGAGGTGGTACGGTGTGGAAGATCTAATACTTACTGGAGGTGGTACGGTGTGGAAGATCTAATCGTTAAGGGACTAGTGGATGTTTTTTTTTTCTTCTATTAAATCATTTATATATTTATGCTTTTTTCTTCTTCTATTAAATCATTTATATATTTATGCTTTTTTCTTCTTCTATTAAATCATTTATATATTTATGTTTTTTTTCTTCTATTAAATCATTTATATATATATTTTTTCTTCTATTAAATCATTTATATATTTATGTTTTTTCTTCTTCTATTAAATCATTTATATATTTATGTTTTAGGTTCTTCGCTAGACCTCCTGCAAACTTAGAAAATACGGTACCGTAAGCATTACTGCACACGATATATTGCAGAACAATATATACCTTAGCTGCCGATACACTGTTGTTACATATACATATATCCGATCTATATGTACAATCTATCTATCTATCTATCTATCTATCTATACACTCAGGCCCAATCCCCACTTTTCCTTTTTTTTCTTTCTCCTGGTTGACTAAGATGTGTGTGAATTTGTATTTTGTGTTTGTGTGTTCATTGTTTTCTGTTGTGTTGTCCCTAGTCCGGCTCTATCTTGAGTCCCCCCTCCCCCTCTCCCACCCCAAAAAAACCCCACATGTACAATCACTTATACAAATTCGTGGATCCCCTATGTTTTTCTGTATGCAATTGACAACTAGGCCTATGTGGATTGATTTTTGAATGGAACTTTCATTTCAACAAATAGTATATATACAGTATATAGCTATGTAGTTGATGTACAGAAAATGTGATTAATTCATTCGTTCCTAGATAATTATGTACTTCCATAATTAGAAATAGGTCAGGTCCAGGAATTATTATGAGTAACTGTCCGGTGGCGCTAATAAGTCATGTCTCGGCTGTCATTACGTTGGGCTCGTTCTGGGCTGTATTAACCCTTTCACGCTCATATGACGCATAGGTTGCCAGATTAGCAATAAGAAATAGAGTTCTCTCACTTTTATAAATACCTCTCCAAAATTAGTTTTCTGCCCACAGCTAACTCAAAGACAACTGCAGAGGTTGAAGTAACTAAACTAAAGGTTTCTAAATACCCCTGTGGTAACAAAGGCTTTAAAGTATCCCCAGTAGGCTCAAAATCGCGTCATATGTCGGAGAGGGTTAATGTCTATCAGATGTTGAATTTGGAGGGTAAGTGTAGGAACATGTTTGTATATCTCACTTAAACAGAAGAAATCATGTGTAAATATTGCTGATACCAATTATTGATCAAAACATAATTGGTGCCGAGACATGACTTATTAGCGCTGCCGTACAGTCGGCCTAATAAGTGATGTCTCGGCACTAGGTATATTTTGACCAATAATTGGTATCAGCAACATCTACAACTTTATTTAATCGTTTCGAGGGAGATATACAAACATGTTCCTATACTTATCCACCCTATTCAACATCTTTCAGACATTAATACAGCACAGAGCAAGTCAAAAGTAATGACAACTGAGACATCACACGAGAGCTTTTATAGTCAACATTCGATGATCAACATTTTTCGGACAACATTTCTGGAATATTTGGCACTGGTATCGAAAACTAGACTAATGATAGATGAATTATGGAGACGGAAATATTTTAAAAGTTTACCTAATAAGAAGCCAGATCAGTGTTGAGGATAAATGTTGAGGGGAAAAGTGCTCGTGTGAGACATGACTTATTAGGCCACCTGTACATTAGGTCCTGAGGGTTAACATTAGTCACTACCCAACTAATTGACGCCAAAGAGCAACACCCTGTCATCGGCTACCCCCCACGATGATTTATGAGCTGCACCCGTCTATATGTGTATGAGATTATAAGACGTTCGGCCCATTAGTTTGGCGATTTTAACACCTTTTGCCCCATTGCGTTGTCAATTTTACGACCTTTCGTGCCATTTAGGGGTCGATTATTTCCTTGCGAGCGATAGCGAGCCTGAAATATTAAGAGAAACCGGCCTTGGGCCGGAATATTTTTCTACCGAAAAATGTACAAATTTATCTTGAAGGTGGTTCTAGGGGGTGTTTTTCTAAGCTTGATAGAGGTCTAGCGAGAAAACTAAGACAAAGGAATAAATGAAATAATAGAAAAAAAGGTCCGTCTCCCCTTAACACCAGTCACTACCCAACTAATTGAAGCCAAAGAGCAACACCCTGTCATCAGCTCCCCCCCCCCCCCCCCCGATGATTTATGAACTGCACCACCCATGTACGGTGGCGCTAATAACGCTGTCATTACGTTTGGTTCGCTCTGTGCTGTATTAATGTCTGTCAGATGTTCAATAGGGTGGGTGTAAGTGTAGGAACGTGTTTGTATATTTCACTCGATATGAAGAAATGAAGCTTAGATATTGCTGATGCCAATTATTGATTAAAACATACTTGGTGCCGAGACATCACTTATTAGTGCGACTGTACATATCCGGTACAGAAGGGGTTAGAACACCAATTCGTGTCCAAGTAATGCAATGTTTTCTCACAAGTCTCACGTAAACAATAACACTTCCTAAATCTGTCTTCCGGATTATTGACCACCTGCGAGTTTCAGGCTATCAGGAAGTTGGAGCCGTAAACATCGACATAGAACAGAAAGACAATAATAAAGTAAGTTTCTGGTGGATACATGGTATGGTGTATTGGGTTTTATGTATTTATGAATGTACTACGACCATATTTTAGCTGGTAATTCTGCTAAATATAAATGTCTACAGCTCCAACTTCCTTATAGCCTGAAACTCGCAAGTGGTCAATTGACCACTTGCGAGTTTCGATCTATAAGGAAGTTGGAGCTGTGGCCATCGATATTTAGCAGAATTATTAGCTAAAATACGGTCATAATACATATATAAATACATAAAACCAAATTGATCATACTTTTCATCCATCCGAAATCCATATTGTTATTGTATTTCTGTTTAATATCGATGTTCACGGCTCCAACTTCCTTATAGCCTGAAACTCGCAAGTGGTCAATTGAAGCCACCAACATCCAACAGCTGATCAAGTCGTTTAAGGAGAAGTCATCAAGGATCATCGTCTCAGGAATCGTCCCCCGGCTTGGTGTAGAGAGCCGATTTTACAACATAGCCACCAGCACAAATCGTTGTCTAGCAAACCTCTGCAGGAAGGAGAACGTGGGATTCGTCGACACCTGGACAATTTCTACTACGATGACTATTTGTTTTCGGACGATGGAGTTCATCTGAACCAGGTGGGAGCAGCACGTTTTGGTCTTCTTCCCAACGATGCAGTGAAGGATTTTCGGAGAAGAAATCTACTCAGCACAGGACAACCAGGAAGGAGGACCGAAGACAGCGAGGACGACAATCTGCAAAGTAATTAAATGCTAATCCGTCAGGAACCGCGAATTTGGATAAAGCTCCACCAACACGACCCAAATTCAAAACCGCTAGGGAAAACGACCGAGGACCGAGAACAGCTATGAATGTAAATGTTGATCCGATCAGAACCAAAAATTTGATTAAAGAATGTTCTGTGAGTTCTAAATCCGCAACTTTAAAGGTTTTCTATGCAAACGCTCGTAGCATACGCAATAAATTTTTAGATTTAGAGGAACTAGTGTTTACAGAAAAAAATGATGTGATTGGCATAACGGAATCTTGGCTCAATACAGAAGATAGAGACTTTTTAGCAGAGTATTCACTTCCCGGTTATGTAATGTTTGAGAACAGCCGAATAAATAAAAATGGAGGTGGCGTTTTATTTTATATCAAAGAAAGTCTTAACCCGACCCTCTTGCCAAAACCTCAAATTGTGAACGTCGACACATCTTTTGTGCTAATAAAGAATAATAAAGGTACAAAAATAATACTTGCATTAATATACAGACCTCCAGCTCAATCAGTGCAAACTGACCGAGAAATTTATGAACAAATTGCAGATGTAAGTAATTCACAAGATACCGTATTTTATGGCGACTGGCGACTTTAATTTACCTGTGACCAAGTGGGGCGATACTCTTACTTCACACTCCGGACATGACTTGTATGCGAACTTGCTAGAGAGTTCGCTTTTTCAATTTGTTCGATCGCCGACCCGTGGTAATAACGTTCTTGACCTTGTACTTGCAACAAAACAAGAATAAATAGAGAATTTGAATGTTGGTGATGAATTCAGTAACAGCGACCATCGTACAATAACTTTCACTTTAAAGTTTACTAGTAACGAACCAAATAGCAGCATCGAAAAAGTACCTAATTTCAAGAAAGCAAACTTTCATAAACTTAGAGCTATGTTTAAAAAAACTGACTGGAGCTTTTTAACACTCAAATAGGGGCTAGTGGAGTATATTTCACCGTGCCGCCCAGCGGGGTTTTTTTTTTTACCATAAATGGCGTTGTTTCCGTGCTCTTTTTCATGCATAAACAAGAGCCTGAGCGTAATACAATTATGTATCCCTGAAAGGGCGTAAATTGAGCTTTCCAATGATACCAGAACCATCCTTCTACGATCACTAGTTGTCTTGCAACGATCGTGCAACCGAAGGGCAACATCGCTAAAATACGGTCATTTCGTTACATAATTACGTGTGTAGCGAGGGAGGGAGGGTGGAGTAGTGTGGAGTACATCATGTCAGTAGACCCACGGCGGCCGTGGCGAGCGGCAGTCATGAGGTAACCTACGCTCCTCCCGTCGCTCGTCTCTCTCTCAGAGCCAATATTGCGCCAAAATTGCACACAGACTTAAGTCGGGCCCCGGCACATAGTCCAGATTTTTAGATACGGACTTAAGTCGGGCCCCGCTAAAGAAGGGTTAATTAACAATAACGACATAGATACATCTTGGGAATTATTCGAAACCACTTACCTAAAAGCAGTGCAGGACTGCATACCATCGAAAATACGGCGTACAGGCCATAATAATAAGCCCAAATGGTGGAATAAAGATATTTCAAACTGTCTGCTTGCTAAAAAGTTTGCTAATGATAGATTAAAATCCTTACAAAATGACGAAGAACGGGTGAAATTTGTAGAGCTACGACGCAAAGCCAAAAAGTTAATTAAGCAAAGTAAAAAGACCCTGGAGTTACATGTTGCGAATCAAAGTAAAACAAACCCGAAAGAATTCTATAGTTATATCAGAAAGAAAAAAGTAGTTACTTCAACTGTTGGACCGTTAGTTGATGAAAATGGAGAATACACGAAAGACGAAGTACAAATGAGTAATGCCCTCAATACCTTCTTTGCATCAGTTTTTACAACGGAAGACCTCAGTGATATCCCTACACCATCGCCGATTCAGATTGATAATTCAGATGTTCTAAGCAATATCACCGTTACAGAGAGAGAAGTATTGAAATGTTTAGATAAACTCAAGGTAAATAAAACGCCAGGACCTGATACAATCTCACCTAGAGTCCTAAACGAAGCTAAGGATGAGCTCTCTAAACCACTGACATTGCTATTCAATAAATCCTTGCAGTCTGGAACTATGCCTGATCAGTGGAAGCTAGCCAACGTAACACCGATATTCAAAAAAGGCAGCCAATCCCTACCTAGTAACTATCGTCCAATTAGCTTAACCTCAGTTGTATGTAAAATGCTAGAAACACTCATAAGAGACAGACTCGTAAATCACTTAGAGGAAAATAACATACTTAAAGATACTCAACACGGCTTTCGTAAAAAACGTTCCTGTTTAACAAATCTCTTTGACTTCTTCCACGATATCCTCCACCTCTACGATGAGAGTAAGGCTGTAGATATTATATACCTTGATTTTCAAAAGGCCTTTGACAAAGTTCCCCACAAACGTTTACTGCTAAAACTAAAAGCGCATGGAATACAAGACTGTGTATTGAAATGGATAGAAAATTGGCTCAGCGACAGAAAGCAAAGAGTAGTCATAAATGGTAAGGCATCTAAATGGACCAATGTACGTAGCGGGGTACCCCAGGGATCGGTATTAGGACCAATTCTCTTTCTAATTTACATCAACGACATAGACGAGGGTCTCACCTGTACAATCTAAAATTTGCTGACGATACAAAAATTGCAGATAGCGTACTCTCAAAAGAACAAGTTGACGATATGCAACACAATCTAGATAAGTTGTCATGGTGGGCCCAAATTTGGCAAATGAGTTTCAATGCGGATAACTGTAAAGTACTACATATCGGATACCAAAATGAGAAAGCAAACTATTTGATGAATGGCACTCGGCTTAAGAATGTAAACAGAGAAACCGATCTGGGAGTAACAATATCGAGTAACCTAAAACCGAGTCAACAATGTTCAGAAGTTGTTAAGAAGGCAAACACAATAATTGGCTTTATAGGCAGGTCATTTGAGCATAAATCCAAAGACGTTATCCTAACCCTATACAATTCCTTAGTCCGCCCTCTTCTGGAATACTGCGTTCAATCCTGGTGCCCTTCTTACCAAAAAGAAGGGCACCAGGATTTAACACAGTATTCCAGAAGAGGGCGGACTGAGGGCGGACAAGCTAGAACGAGTTCAACGTAGAGTTACCAAAATGATGCCTAGCCTAAAGAACAAACCATACGAGGAGCGTCTTAGAGAATTAAATCTATTTCCTTTAACCCAGCGCAGATTAAGAGGCGACTTAATTCAAGTGTTCAAAATCATCAAAGGCATCGACAATATGAACTGTAGTAAGTACTTCACTATCGACCAATCTAATTACACGCGGGGAAACGGTTGCAAAATTATTGGTAAATCTTTTAACTCACACGAATCTAAGAATTTCTTCTTCAATCGAGTCGTCAACTTATGGAATGAGCTTCCCTGAGATGTTATAGACTGCAGCACCGTTGATTCATTTAAACTTCGCCTAGACAAATATCTCGCATCAAACCCGCGACTGACTGCGTTTGTAAATGAATAACTATATTTTATCCTCCCCTCAGTTACTAACCCAACTGTCCCCTACTAACTTCCTAATCCTGCCACGGACATTAGTTCCAGGGCAGTAGTTCCCTTTCCAATATTCCCTTACCCACTCTAAACCACTGTAGACACTTGATCCTCAGTGTTTTGGAGGACAACCAGCCTAGAAGGGTCACTAGACCTGTTGTAGCTTGATTTCCTTTGTACTCATTTGTACATCCTTTCTGTAGCAGGTCTTCCTTACCCAATCCTTATCCTTACACCACGCAGCCTAATGATGATCAGTAAATCTGTTGTAACTTGCTTTTCTTTGCAATCCCCTGTAATCTGTTGTCAGCAATAAGGTAGTGAGGATCAGTACATGTATTGTTGATCTCTTTAAGGGGAGATGGGCCGGATTTCTGAACCACTTTCTCCCTCATGTTTAGCCCCATTCGTTTTCAGATGTTAAGATGTTTGCTCCATTAGTTAGTCGATTTTAAGACCTTTCGCCCCATTTTGTCGTCAATATTTAGACCTTTCGTGCTATTTAGGTGTCGATTATTTCCCTGGCGAACGATAGTGAGCCTGTAATGTTGGAAGAACCGGCCTTCGGCCGGGACATTTATCTACCGAAAAATGTACAAATTAATCTAGAAGGGGTACCGGTATCTAATGGATTTTTTTTTTTTAATATGATGGAGGTCTAGGGAGGAAACTAGAAAAATAATTAAAACATGCAAAAATCGCCCAAAAAGCGAACCATCGGTTTAATTTGAAATAATGTATAAACTTTTGTCAACATTAGTATGTGGTGATGATCCGTAGATTTGTTATTGGTCGCTTTCCATTTGTTATTGGTTGCTTTCCATTTGTTATTGGTCGCTTTCCATTTGTTATTGGTCGCTTTCCATTTGTTATTGGTCGCTTTCCATTTGTTATTGGTTGCTTTCCATTTGTTATTGGTCGCTTTCCATTTGTTATTGGTCGCTTTCCATTTGTTATTGGTCGCTTTCCATTTGTTATTGGTTGCTTTCCATTTGTTATTGGTCGCTTTCCATTTGTTATTGGTCGCTTTCCATTTGTTATTGGTCGCTTTCCATTTGTTATTGGTCGCTTTCCATTTGTTATTGGTCGCTTTCCATTTGTTATTGGTTGCTTTCCATTTGTTATTGGTCGCTTTCCATTTGTTATTGGTCGCTTTCCATTTCAATTCTCTGTAAATGTCTGTCTGTAAGAATATGGTGAACATCAAGAGTTACTGTTTCTCGCTTTTGCTGCAATTCTATTTACAAAGAAGTACAAAGGAAAACAAGCAACAATAGGTCTTGCGATCCCTCAAGGTCCCTCCAAAATACTGGTGTGTCTAGTGTTCAACAGTAGTTCAAGAGAGATAAAGATGTGAAAAGGAAATACCTCCCTGTCAAGCCGGAATCACACGAGCGCTTTTTCACTCAACATTTATCCTCTACACTGGTCTGGCAGCTTATGAGGTATACATTTAATATTTTGCCGTTACTTAAATTCATCTATCATCAGTCTAGTTTTCGATACCAGCACAAACTATTCCAGAAATGTTGCCAGAAAAATGTTGATCATCGAATGTTGACTATAAAAGCTCTCGTGTGATACCGGCTTAATGTTTTGTGATCCAAAGTGTGGTATGGTGACGCCTGAAGCAGGTATCACACAAGCACATTTTTCGTCATCTTTTATCGGTAAATTTGTTCAAGTAACTGATAACCTTAACATTTATAAGAATTCCGTCACCTACATTAATATGTATTCAGTATAGTTTCCCTACCAATGTAAATAATCTCAGAAATGTTACTTCAAAAATTATGGTTATCGGAAATTGTGGATGAAAGCCGCGGTATGTCAGCGCCTTGACCCCACACCACACCGACTATTAATAGCAACGGGTAATCATTTTAGAGGCGTGAGAAATTGCTCGGAGGTCGATGGTGAGACAGTAATGGATTATTGGACGGAAGGGGCTATTTATTTATTTATTGTTTAGTTTCCTCGCTAGACCTCCATCACTCCCTAGACCCCCCTTCAAGATAAATTTGTACATTTTTCGACAGAAAAAAGTTCCGGCCGAAGGCCGGTTTCTCTTAAAATTACAGGCTCGCTATCGCTCGCCAGGAAAAAATCGACACCAAAATGGCACGAAAAGTCTTGATATTGATACATAAATGGGACGAAAGGTTTTAAAATCGACAAACTAATGGAGCGAACGTCTTAAAATCTGAAAATTAATGGGGCTAAACATGAAGGAAAAGGTTTTAAAATCGGCAAAGAAATGAGTAACCCCCCGGCAGTATTATGGGTTATTGGAGGAAGGGGCTGGTCAACTGGCTCCGGGTATCATTACTGCTTTAATTCATCGCCAGTAGTGTTGACTCTGTGTGTGTGTGTGTGTGAGAGAGAGAGTATTGGAGGAAGGGGCTGGTCAACTGGCTCCGGGTATCATTACTGCTTTAATTCATCGCCAGTAGTGTTGACTCTGTGTGTGTGTGAGAGAGAGAGAGAGAGAGAGTATGTGAAAGTGAGAGAGAGTGTACGTGTTGTGGTGTTTCGATGTTCTTCCCTTATTACCCAGCCTGTTATGTTAATTTGTCCCTACTCATCATAAGAGGAGGGATGCTTGCTTGACAACTTTAGTATAATTTGTTAAGCATTGACAGTTCTGTAAACTACGCCGCTCCACACTCTTGGTGTGTATACTTAAGGGAGGTGACCTGTTTTTGTTCTGGCCTTTTCTATCTTTCTCTGGCTTGTATCCATTTGGCCCCATTCAGCCTACTGTTTTTCAGACGTTTATCCCCATCCAGGTGTAAAATTTGTACTGGTGAGCGGTAGCGAGCCAGCATATTTTTTATTTTTGTTTGACAGCAAGCTAAGTTTGTACATTTTTCGTAAGAAAAATTTCTCCGGCGAAGCCGGATTTCTTCATAAAATGCTGGCTCGCTATCGCTCGCCAGGAAATCAACACTTAGATGGGGATAAACGTCTTAAAATAGTTGGTTGAATGGGGCCGAATGGAGAAAGAGAAAAGGACAGAAATAACAAAAAGCAGGTCACCCCCCTTACGGTGGGGTACTGCTTGAGTTTTGGTAGATATATTTATCTATTAATATTTTTTTTAATTTCCTCGCTAGACCTCTATCAAGCTTAGAAAAACACCCCCTTGACCTCCATTCAAGATTATTTTTTACATTTTTCGATACAAAAATGTCCTGGCCGAAGGCCGATTCCTTCTAAAATTAGAGGCTCACTATCGCCTGCCAGGAAATAATCGACACCTAAAGGGCACGGAAGGTCTTAATATTGAAAACAAAATGAGGCGAAAGGTCTCAAAATCGCCAAACTAACGGAACGAATGTCTTATAACCTCAACACTAATATGTTAAAAATTAGGGAGAATTTGTTGTTATCTATCTATCTATTGCCTGACGCCGTGATCCCCGAAGGGGTGGCCACGAACGAACCGCCCCCATGCACCTCTGTCCCCAGTCAGTCGACGCCCCTCCCCCCAACCAGCACCGCCTTCGTTCATGTAGTTCCTCACTCCATCCTTCCACCTCATATTCGGTCTACCTCTCCCCCTCTGTCCCTCCACCTCGCTCTCGTACACCCTCTTAGTCATTCTCTCGCTTTCCATACGTTCCATATGGCCGAACCATCTCAAGTTGTTCCTTTTCACACTTTCCAGCACATCTACCTCCACACCACACCTCCTTCTTACTTCCTCATTAGTCTGTCTATCCCTCCATGTAACTCCGCACGCACTCCTTAAGTAATTCATTTCCACTGCTCTCACTCTTGGTCTGAGTCTCTCAACCAACGTCCATGCTTCGCTTCCGTAAGTCAGTGTCGGGATTACCACACTGTCATGCAAGGACTTCTTCACTTCCATACTGACCACCCTATTTCTTGTTACTGCTTTTAGCGTTCCTACAACCCTCTTCCCCTGTTGTACCCTCTCCCGCACCTCTTCATCCATAGTCCCATCTTTACTCAACACACTGCCCAGATACTTAAAAGAGTTGACGATCTCCATAGCCTGACCGTTCAGCTTCACCTCACACTCTGTGACTTCACCCCTTTCGAAGACCATAACCTTGCTCTTCCCCGTATTTACCTTCAAATTCCGTTTTTCGCACACTGTTCCAAACTCATTTACCAGACCCTGCAACTCCCATTCATTATCACTCATCAGAACTGTATCATCCGCAAACAGCAGTATAGGTAGCTTCCACTCAATTCCCTCCCTTTTCAGCGATACACCAACATCCACTGCTCTTGATAGTATTTCTTTCATAACTCCATCCATATATACAGTAAACAACCACGGGACATCACACACCCCTGTTTCAAACCAACATTCAGGTCAAAGAACTCGCTCTGCTCACTCTCCACACGTACTGCCGCCTTTGCACCCTCATACATGCTCTTCACTGCTTTCAGCAACTTGCCCTCTACTCCGTATATTCTAAGTACTTTCCACAAACCTTCTCTATCCACTCTGTCATAGGCCTTCTCCAAGTCCATAAATTTGTTTCTTCTCCAGATACTTCTCCACAACACAATTCAGGGTAAAAATTCACTCTCACTCTCTCAATCAATTTGTTGTTCCTTTCCTGTTTATGTTTTGTCCTGGCATCCTTGTGTCTCGCCCTTGTCCTATTCTGTTTATATGTTGTCCTGGCATCCTTGTGTCTCACCCTTGTCCTATTCTGTTTATATATTGTCCTGGCATCCTTGTGTCTCGCCCTTGTCCTATTCTGTTTATATGTTGTCCTGGCATCCTTGTGTCTCGCGCTTGTCCTATTCTGTTTATATGTTGTCCTGGCATCCTTGTGTCTCGCCCTTGTCCTATTCTGTTTATATGTTGTCCTGGCATCCTTGTGTCTCGCCCTTGTCCTATTCTGTTTATATGTTGTCCTGGCATCCTTGTGTCTCGCCCTTGTCCTATTCTGTTTATATGTTGTCCTGGCATCCTTGTGTCTCGCCCTTGTCCTATTCTGTTTATATGTTGTCCTGGCATCCTTGTGTCTCGCCCTTGTCCTATTCTGTTTATATGTTGTCCTGGCATCCTTGTGTCTCGCCCTTGTCCTATTCTGTTTATTATGTTGTCCTGGCATCCTTGTGTCTCGCCCTTGTCCTATTCTGTTTATATGTTGTCCTGGCATCCTTGTGTCTCGCCCTTGTCCTATTCTGTTTATATGTTGTCCTGGCATCCTTGTGTCTCGCCCTTGTCCTATTCTGTTTATTATGTTGTCCTGGCATCCTTGTGACTCGCCCTTGTCCTATTTTGTTTACATGTTATCCTGGCATCCTGGTGTCTCGCCCTTGTCCTATTTTGTTTACATGTTATCCTGGCATCCTGGTGTCTCGCCCTTGTCCTATTCTGTTTATATGTTGTCCTGGCATCCTTGTGTCTCGCCCTTGTCCTATTCTGTTTATATGTTGTCCTGGCATCCTTGTGTCTCGCCCTTGTCCTATTCTGTTCCCCCGCTTTCATTTGGGTTTTCCCTCCTTCACGTTTAACATCCCTCCCTATCCTGTTTACTTATCGTATGTTCTCTCTCTCTCTCTCTCTCTCTAGTTCTCTCGTTTTAACTCCACTGCCCGTTTGTCCCTTACATAGACACATTTTACATATGTGGGCATAATTGTCCAGTCTTGTATTTTTGACACTGTGAATTTATTAACTCGTATTACACTTGTTAAGGGGAGAGTTTTTAGTTTGCTTCCTAGACCCCCATCAAGCTTATAAACAATATGTAAATGTGTTCATTTTTTGGTGGAAAAATGGCCCGCCCGAAGGCCGGTTCCATCTAAATTACAGGCTCGCTATCACTCGCCAGGAAAAACAACAACACCTAATTTGCACGAAAGGCCTATCTATATATTGACAACAAATTGGGCGAAAATATTAGTATTTAAAAACTAATGGGGCTAAACATGAAGGAGAAAGGGGTTCAGAAAAAAAAGAATCTTCCCCTTCAATGTAGTGCATGTTCTGTAGAGCTGAAAAGTCCAATGGTTCGATGGTTCAATCTGGAAGTTGATCTTGTTGCCTGTGATCCTGTGGTGGGACTGACGAGAGGTTTACACAATGGCTGCCAGGTTGTGGTACTTCATTGAGGGGACACCATTTCTCTCTCTCTCGCTCTCGCTTGCTCTCGCTTGCTCTCTCTCTCTCTCTCTCTCTCTCTCTCTCTCTCTCTCTCTCTCTCTCTCTCTCTCTCTGTCTCTCTCTCTCTCTCTCTGTCTCTGTCTCTCTCTCTGTCTCTCTCTCTCTCTCATTTCTTTACCTTGTCTCCACCTCTCACCTCAGCACCTTCACACACAGACAGACACACACACACAGACAGACACACACACACACAGACACACACACACACACACAGGGTATTCCTTCTTGCCACCTGCTTACTTTCCTTACAAATTCGGGTAGGCGTCCCCCCCGCCCCCCACACACCCACTAATGCATAATGCAGATGTATACACCTAGCTCTCTGTGTGTGCTTCTGGTCCGGGAATATTGCCACCACTACTTCCTACTGTGTGTGTCTGTGTGTGTGTGTGTATATATGTGTGTGTGTGTGTGTGTGTGTGTGTCTGCCTGTGTGTGTGTGTGATTTGAATAATATGGTGATTGACATATGTTAGCTTAAGTTATTGTTCTAATGATGAGTGATGAATGTTTACACTACTGTAGCCTACATTACTTTAAGGGCAGGCAGACCATTTGTCTGGACCTCCTTCTCCCTAATGTTTAGCCCCATAGTTTTGAGATTATAAGACGTTCGGCCCATTAGTTTGGCAATTTTAACACATTTCGCCCCATTTCGTTGTCAATTTTAAGACCTATCGTCCCAGTAGTTTGGCGATTTTAACACATTTCACCCCATTTCGTTGTCAATTTTAAGACCTTTCGTGCCATTTAGATGTCAAGTATTTCCTGGCGAGTGATAGCGAGCCTGCAATTTTAAGAGGAACCGGCCTTCGGCCGGGAAATTTTTCTACCGAAAAATGTACAAATTTATCTTGAAGGGGTCTAGGGTTTTTTTCTTCTAAGCTTGATGGAGGTCTAGGGAGGAAATTAAAAAAATGTATGAATAAATGAATTAATAGACCAAACAAACGGTCTGCCTCCCTTTAAGTCGACTTATGTTTGTGGGTAGTGTATTTATGTATTTCGTGTTAAACCATTATATCTAGATTAGGAAATTTGGGTTTGATAGGAAGGAGCTAAAATGTTCTCGAGTAACCTGGCTAAAATTGGACTATTTTGTTCTGTCAATGACAAACGTATCGAAGCCAATGGATTACAGAAAATTCACTTTGTTCCTCGTTATCCTTAACTTTTCACACTCTGCTACTTAGTGTTTATCATAATTCCCCTTTGTCCCAGCTTTATCACTCTATTTTGTTTCCCGTTATCGTTATCCTTCCCCTCTCTCTCTCTCTCTCTTCTCCTATTCTCCTTTATCCCAGCTTTATCACTCTATTTTGTTTCCCGTTATCCTTCCCCTCTTTCTCTCTCTTCTCCTATATCCCAGCTTTATCACTCTATTTTGTTTCCCGTTATCTTTCCCTTCCCCCCCTCTCTCTGTCTCTCTCTCTTTTCCCTAGCGTTTATTATTATTTTCCTTTGTCCCAGCTTTATAACTTTATTTTGTTCCTAGTTATCCTTAGCTTTGCACACTCTGATCCCTGTTGTAATATGTCTCCTTTATCTCAGCCTTATCACCCGTCATCCTTAGCTTCCCTCTCTCTTCTCCTATTCTCCTTTGTCTCAGCTTTATCACTTTACTTTGTTCCTCGTTATCCTTAGCTTTTCACACTCTGATCCCTGTTGTAATATGTCTCCTTTATCTCAGCTTTATCACCCGTCATCCTTAGCTTTCCTCTCTCTTCTCCTATTCTCCTTTGTCTCAGCTTTATCACTTTACTTTGTTCCTCGTTATCCTTAGCCTTTCCCTCTTTCTCTCCCTTCCTGTCCATCCAGTGCTCCCCTCTTGATAATTTGTGTAAGAGGCGATATGAGAGTGTGGATTATGAGGGGTCCCATGCGAGGGTTTAGGCACCACACTCATCCCAGGCACCATACCTCTCTCTATAGTCTGTTCATTCTAGGTATTTATTGTGTGCTTTGCTGAATGTTTGCATGCTGAGACCGGAACCTCTCCGGGAGATCTGGGATCTGAGAATCTTGCAAGGGACTTCAAATGGGCCTGAGTCTCTGGGTCTTCTCCGGGGCGACATAATGCGTGTGAATTTGTGTTTTGTTTGTGTGTGTGTGTGTGTTTATTTTTGTGTTTTTCCCCTGTTTGGGATCTGTCTCGAGTCGGTCTCGAGCTGTGACGTATGTGCATGAGTAACTTTCACTTTAAACTTTACTAGTAACGAACCAAATAGTTGCATCGAAAAAGTCCCTAATTTCAAGAAAGCAAACTTTCATAAACTTAGAGCTATGTTTAAAGAAACTGACTGGAGCTTTTTAATTAACATTAACGACATAAATACATCTTGGAAGTTATTCGAAACCACTTACCTAAAAGCAGTGCAAGACTGCATACCATCGAAAATACGGCGTCCAGGCCATAATAATAAGCCCAAATGGTGGAATAAAGATATTTCAAACTGCCTGCTTGCTAAAAAATTTGCTAATGATAGATTAAAATCCTCACAAAATGACGAAGAACGGGTGAAATTTGTAGAGCTACGACGCAAAGCCAAAAAGTTAATTAAGCAAAGTAAAAAGACATATTGCGAATCAAAGTAAAACAATCCCGAAAGAATTCTATAGTTATATCAGAAAGAAAAAAGTAGTTACTTCAACTGTTGGACCGTTAGTCGATGAAAATGGAGAATACACCAAAGACGAAGTACAAATGAGTAATGCCCTCAATACCTTCTTTGCATCAGTTTTTACAACAGAAGACCTCAGTGATATCCCTACACCATCGCCGATTCAGAATGATAATTCAGATGTTCTAAGCAATATCACCGTTACAGAGAGAGAAGTATTGAATTGTTTAGATAAACTCAAGGTAAATAAAACGCCTGGACCTGATACAATCTCGCCTACAGTTCTAAAGGAAGCTAAGGATGAGCTCTCCAAACCACTGACATTACTATTCAATAAATCCTTGCAGTCTGGAACTATGCCTGATCAGTGGAAGATAGCCAACGTAACACCGATATTAAAAAAAGGCAGCAAATCCCTACCCAGTAACTATCGTCCAATTAGCTTAACCTCAGTTGTATGTAAAATGCTAGAAACGGTCATAAGAGACAGACTCGTAAATCACTTAGAGGAAAATAACATACTTAAAGATACTCAACACGGCTTTCGTAAAAAACTTCCTGTTTAACAAACCTCTTAGACTTCTTCCACGATATCCTCAACCTCTACGATCAGAGTAAAGCTGTAGATATTATATACCTTGATTTTCAAAAGGCCTTTGACAAAGTTCCCCACAAACGTTTACTGCTAAAACTAAAAGCACATGGAATACAAGACGGTGTGTTGAAATGGATAGAAAATTGGCTCAGAGACAGAAAGCAAAGAGTAGTCATAAACGGTAAGGCATCTAAATGGACCAATGTAAGTAGCGGGGTACCCCAGGGATCGGTACTAGGACCAATTCTCTTTCTAATTTACATCAACGACATAGATGAGGATCTCACCTGTACAATCTCAAAATTTGCTGACCATACAAAAATTGCAAATAGCGTACTCTCAAAAGATCAAGTTGACGATATGCAACACAATCTAGATAAATTGTCTCATTGGGCCCAAATTTGGCAAATGAGTTTCAATGCGGATAAATGTAAAGTACTACATATCGGATACCTAAATGAGAAAGCAAACTATTCGATGAATGGCACTCAGCTTAAGAATGTAAACAGAGAAACCGGTCTGGGAGTAACAATATCGAGTAACCTAAAACCGAGTCAACAATGTTCAGAAGTTGTTAAGAAGGCAAACAAAATAATTGGCTTTATAGGCAGGTCATTTGAGCATAAATCCAAAGACGTTATCCTAACCCTTTACAATTCCTTAGTCCGCCCTCTTCTGGAATACTGCGTTCAATGCTGGTGCCCTTATTACCAAAAAGACATATACAAGCTAGAACGAGTTCAACGTAGAGTTACCAAAATGATACCTAGCCTAAAGAACAAACCATACGAAGAGCGTCTTAGAGAATTAAATCTATTTCCTTTAACCCAGCGCAGATTAAGAGGCGACTTAATTCAAGTGTTCAAAATCATCAAAGGCATCGACAATATGAACTGTAGTAAGTACTTCACTATCGACCAATCTAATTACACGCGGGGAAACGGTTGCAAAATTATTGGTAAATCTTTTAACTCACACGAATCTAAGAATTTCTTCTTCAATCGAGTTGTCAACTTGTGGAATGGGCTTCCCCGAGACGTTATAGACTGCAGCACCGTTGATTCATTTAAACTCCGCCTAGACAAATATCTCGCATCAAACCCGCGACTGACTGCGTTTGTAAATGAATAACTTTATTTTATCCTCCCCTCAGTTACTAACCCATATGTCCCCTACTAACTTCCTAGTCCTGACACGGACATTAGTTCCAGGGCAGTAGTTCCCTTTCCAATGTTCCCTTATCCACTCTAAACCACTGTTTGGACACTTGATCCTCAGTGTTTTAGAGGACAAGCAGCCTAGAAGGGTTACTAGATCTGTTGTTGCTTGATTTCCTTTGTACTCCTTTGTATATAGAGAGATCGAATATGTGTTAATATTTTGCACTATGACTGAAAATGTGTACCTCAATATGTTATTAGAATGATGGCAAGACAAGTGGTTAATCCATTCAGTACCGGTGATATCGTTTTCATTATAGTCAGGTAAATATTAGACGATTTGATTCTGCTTAGGAACGACATCTACCAATTAAAAGGCTACAGACTATCTCAATCGATTCTCCTATCTACCGGTACCATATTATCTTTCCTAAGCTTCATAAAATCGTCCGAGCCTTCAGACGTCAAAAGCCCAAGGAACAGTACTAGCGCCCCTTCTTTTCCTCATTCTAATAAGTTACATAGATGCCAATACAAGACACAGTACAGTATTCTCATTTGCGGATGACACGAAACTGAGTATGATAGTAAAGACACAGGAAGACACGGGACGGCTGCAAGAGGACATAAATAAGGTGTTCCAGTGGACCAGGGAAAATAACATGCAGTTTAATGAAGAAACAATCCAATTAATACGATACGGAGATAATCATTTCGTTAAAGAGAACACAAGTTACATAACAGAATCCAATCACATAATAGAACGTAAAGACAATGTGAAAGACCTTGGGGTGATAAAATGTCTGAGAACATGGGATTAAAAAGCATAACCAGATCAAAGTTGCAGCTGCGAAACGGTTAACGGGTTGGATTCTACGTACATTTAAAACTCGCGGTGAATTGCCTATGATCACCCTCTTAAAATCCCTGGTGCTACCGCGGCTGGAATACTGTAACGTATTAACATATCCATACAAAGAAGGTGAAATTAATGACTTAGAAAGTGTACAAAAGAACTTCACCTCACATATAATCTCAGTAAAACAGTTACACGATTGGGAGTGTTTAAAATCACGAAAGCTGTATTCGTTGGAACGTATAAGGGAACGATACTTAATAATATATACATGGAAAATCGCAGAGGGTTTTGTACCAAATCTACATACCCCGATAGCAATGAAGTTCAGTGATAGGAGAGGCTGGGAATGCGATATCCCCAAGATGAACAATCGGGATCTATGGGATCTCTGCGAGAGGGCTGGCTATCACATAGAGGAGCACGTCTCTTCAACAAACTCCCTCGGCTAGTAAGAGACATGAGGGGCGTCTCGTTAGACTGTTTCAAGAGAGCCCTCGATGTCGAACTACAAAAAGTGCCAGACGAGCCCATCTTCGCAGGGGAGGACTCCGCTCCTTCGTACCAATGCACCAATTTTCAAACAACGAAGGGCGGTGCGCTCCTCGGTGCCACTAGCAAGAGTGGCGAACTCCACATAGGGGACATAGGTAGGTAGGTCTAAATGTAGGTGAAATAAAGTAAAAATTACGTCGCCGGTACAGTAAGGGTTAATTGACTTCCCACTGGCACCAGTATACGCCTTCCTCGACCAACTTCCCACTGGCACCAGTATACGCCTTCCTCGACCAACTTCCCGCGGTTAAGGGGGTAGTGCTTGCTTTTTGGTCTATATAATAAATTATCCATTAATTTATTTTTGATTTTCCTCGCTATACCTCCATCAAGCTTATACAAATACCCCCCAGACTACCTTTCAGGATAAATTTGAATTTTTGTCGGTATAAGAATGTCCCTGCCGAAATTACATGCTCGCTATCGATCGCCAGGACAACATAGACACCTAAATGGCACGAAAGATCTTAAAATTGACAAATAAATGAGGTGAAATGTCTCAAAATTGCCAAACTAACGGAACGAGCGTCTGAAAATCACAAAACTATTATGCTAAACATGAGGGAGAAGGGGGTCCAGAAAAAGCGACTACCGGTACCTCCCCCTTAGCTCAGAGCCGCGGTGGGCCAAACCGCTGATTAGTTCCAGCTTTCTATGGTACTTGATGGGGGGCATTGAGGGGGTCCTGGGGGCTTTGAGGGGGGTGGTGGAGGAGGCTATGCAGGGGGAGGGAGGTATCAGGGGGAATTGAGGGGTTTCTGGGGGGCTTTTGAGGGGGTTGTGAGAGGAGGCTATGCTGGGGGTTGTAGGCAGGGGGCTATGATGTGTCGGGGGTGGGGGGATTGGGGGTAGGTATCAGGGGGCAGGCTGTGGTGGGGGGCTATGAAAAGGATAGGGGGCAGGGGGGCTAGAAGAGGGGCGAGTAACAATGAGGGGGGGCAGGATGCATGGGGGGCTGGGGGCTGTGAGGGGGCAGGATGAATGGGGGCTGTGAGGGGGCAGGATACATGGGGGGCTGTGAGGGGGCTGGGTGCATGGGGGTGATATAAGAGGGGCGAGTAACAATGAGGGAGCCTGGATACATGGGGGGCTGTGAGGGGGCTGGGTGCATGGGGGGGCTATAAGAGGGGCGAGTAACAATGAGGGAGCCTGGATACATGGGGGCTATACTCCATTCAATAGACCCGTGCATCTGGCTCCTAACTGGTGTTTGCATTGAGGCTCGTGATTGGCTATCGTATCAGTACCCAAGCTCACTGGCCAAAATGAGTGACAGAACTGATAATTTCTTCTTATTATCTTTGTTATTCCTTATTTATTAATTAAACTATAATATTATACGTATAAATAATTGTAATGATTACTGTATAAATTATAGTCTTATCCAAATCTAAAGAGTTATTAAATATCACATGAAACACAATAATAACTTACATATCATAAAGTAAACACAAGCAATACATTAAATGATAAACACAAGAAGTAAGCGAGATAGGAGACTGACTGACGGGCTCAAGCAGATTAGCCAATCACGGGCCATGATTTACTTACCGGTATCACACATTTAAAATAGGCAGGGACGGAATTGCTTGTTTTTACTGTATTATATCTACAATTTCATGTGTTCCATGTGGTATTTTATAGCTCTTACGGTTCTGATATCACCTATCACATGATCATTATCATTACTAAAACTTATATAGTTTAATTAATTAATTTATATATATATATATATATGTATATATATACCGGTATATATATATATACTGTATATATATACAGTATATATATTGTATATATATATACCGGTATATATATATATATATATATATATATAGAATAATGAAGGACAGTACCGGTAGGCTATATTTAATTCATACGTTAATGTGATAATCTACAGTGATATCAGAACCGTAAGAGCTATAAAATACCACATGGAACACATGACATTGTAGATATAATACAGTAAAAACAAGCAATTCCGTCCCTGCCTATTTTAAATGTGTGATACCGGTAAGTAAATCATGGCCCGTGATTGGCTAATCTGCTTGAGCCCGTCAGTCAGTCTCCTATCTCGCTTACTTCTTGTGTTTATCATTTAATGTATTGCTTGTGTTTACTTTATGATATGTAAGTTATTATTGTGTTTCATGTGATATTTAATAGCTCTTTAGATTTGGATAAGACTATAATTTATTAAGCAATCATTACAATTATTTATACGTATAATATTATAGTTTAATTAATAAATAAGGAATAACAAAGATAATAAGAAGAAATTATCAGTTCTGTCACTCATTTTGGCCAGTGAGCTTGGGTACTGATACGATAGCCAATCACGAGCCTCAATGCAAACACCAGTTAGGAGCCAGATGCACGGGTCTATTGAATGGAGTATAGTAACAATGAGGGAGCCTGGATACGTGGGGGGCTATGAAGGGGCAGGAAACATGGGGGGCAGTGAGGGAGCCTGGATACATGGGGGGCTGTGAGGGCGGATACGGATACGTGGGGCGGTGAGGGGGCAGGAAACATGGAGGGCAGTGAGGGAGCCTGGATACGTGGGGGGCTTTGAGGGGGCAGGGAACATGGGGGCAGTGAGGGAGCCTGGATACATGGGGGGCTGTGAGGAGGCAGGAAACATGGGGGGCAGTGAGGGAGCCTGGATGCGTGGGGGGGTGTGAGGGGGCAGGAAACATGGGGGCAGTGAGTGAGGGAGCCTGGATACGTGGGGGGCTGTGAGGAGGCAGGAAACATGGGGGTCAGTGAGGGAGCCTGGATACGTGGGGGGCTGTGAGGAGGCAGGAAACATGGGGGTCAGTGAGGGAGCCTGGATACGTGGGCGGCTGTGAGGAGGCGCGAAACATGGGGGTCAGTGAGGGAGCCTGGATACGTGGGGGGCTGTGAGGAGGCAGGAAACATGGGGGTCAGTGAGGGAGCCTGGATACATGGGGGGCTGTGAGGAGGCAGGAAACATGGGGGTCAGTGAGGGAGCCTGGATACGTGGGGGGCTGTGAGGAGGCAGGAAACATGGGGCTGTGAGGGGAACATGGGGGGCTGTGAGGGAGCCTGGATGGGTGGGGGGGGGTGAGGGGGCAGGAAACATGGGGGGCAGTGAGGGAGCCTGGATACATGGGGGGCTGTGAGGGGGCAGGAAACATGGGGGGCAGTGAGGGAGCCTGGATACATGGGGGGCTGTGAGGGGGCAGGAAACATGGGGGCAGTGTGGGAGCCTGGATACATGGGGGGCTGTGAGGAGGCAGGAAACATGGGGGCAGTGAGGGAGCCTGGATACGTGGGGGGCTGTGAGGGGGCGGGACACATGGGGGCAGTGAGGGAGCCTGGATACGTGGGGGGCTGTGAGGAGGCAGGAAACATGGGGGCAGTGAGGGAGCCTGGATACGTGGGGGGCTGTGAGGGGGCAGGAAACATGGGGGGCAGTGAGGGAGCCTGGATACGTGGGGGGCTATGAGGGGGCAGGAAACATGGGGGGCAGTGAGGGAGCCTGGATACGTGGGGGGCTATGAGGGGGCAGGAAACATGGGGGGGAGGGAGGGAGCCTGGATACGTGGGGGGCTGTGAGGGGGCAGGATACATGGGGGGCTCTGAGGGGGCTGGATGCATGGGGGGCTGTGAGGGGGCAGGAAACATGGGGGGGCAGTGAGGGAGCCTGGATACATGGGGGGCTGTGAGGGGGCAGGAAACATGGGGGCTGTGAGGGGGCATGGAACATGGGGGGCTGTGAGGGGGCAGTGAGGGAACATGGGGCTGTGAGGGGCAGGAAACATGGGGGCTGTGAGGGGGCAGGGAACATGGGGGGCTGTGAGGGGGCAGGGAACATGGGGGGCTGTGAGGGGGCAGGGAACATGGGGGGCTGTGAGGGGGCAGGGAACATGGGGGGCTGTGAGGGGGCAGGGAACATGGGGGGCTGTGAGGGGGCAGGGAACATGGGGGGCTGTGAGGGGGCAGGGAACATGGGGGGCTGTGAGGGGGCAGGGAACATGGGGGGCTGTGAGGGGGCAGGGAACATGGGGGGCTGTGAGGGGGCAGGGAACATGGGGGGCTGTGAGGGGGCAGGGAATATGGGGGGCTGTGAGGGGGCAGGGAACATGGCGGGCTGTGAGGGGGCAGGGAACATGGGGGGCTGTGAGGGGCAGGGAACATGGGGGCTGTGAGGGGGCAGGGAACATGGGGGGCTGTGAGGGGGCAGGGAACATGGGGGGCTGTGAGGGGGCAGGGAACATGGGGGGCTGTGAGGGGGCAGGGAACATGGGGGCTGTGAGGGGGCAGGGAACATGGGGGGCTGTGAGGGGGCAGGGAACATGGGGGGCTGTGAGGGGGCAGGGAACATGGGGGGCTGTGAGGGGGCAGGGAACATGGGGGGCTGTGAGGGGGCAGGGAACATGGGGGGCTGTGAGGGGGCAGGGAACATGGGGGGCTGTGAGGGGGCAGGGAACATGGGGGGCTGTGAGGGGGCAGGGAACATGGGGGGCTTTGGGGGGGCAGGGAACATGGGGGGCTGTGAGTGGGCAGGGAACATGGGGGGCTGTGAGGGGGCGGGGAACAGGGGGGGTTGTGAGGGGGCAGGGAACATGGCGGGCTGTGAGGGGGCAGGGAACATGGGGGGCTGTGAGGGGGCAGGGAACATGGGGGGCTGTGAGGGGGCAGGGAACATGGGGGGCTGTGAGGGGGCAGGGAACATGGGGGGCTGTGAGGGGGCAGGGAACATGGGGGGCTGTGAGGGGTGCATAAACATTAAATACAAAGTATATCCTTTCCAGCTCAGTGTACTGGATGTCTAGACTATCGTAAGAACACACGAACACAGACACACACACACTAATTGTAATCATGTTCATCCACTAATTGTAAAATGTGTATTTTCAGCTAATGAGGCTGCTATTCTTTAATAAACCGTTTATTATTATTATTATTTATTATTACACACGTTTCCTCGCGCACGCACGCTTACTGACTCACTCACCTCTCTCTCTCTCTCACTCTCCTCTCTCCTACTCTCACTATCCTCTCTCCTACTCTCACTCACACACTCACTCTCTCTCACTCACACATCTCCGGACACAACCTCATTGCCTCCTCAGTCGACCCACTCTGCCACACTATTGTCAAGAGAGAGAGAGAGAGAATGTGGATGCAGAGAGAGAGAGAGAGAGATAGTGAGAGATAGTGAGAGTGAGAGTGAGTGAATGTTGATATATATACAATATAAAAATAAAAATTGTAAAACAATTATCATGTAAGGGGCCTCAATTAGGTGGTGTAATTTTAAGCTTGATGGAGGTCTACGAAACAAACTAAAAACTTCCCCTTAATAACAATTAATGGAGAACTTAGGACATCGAGAGAAAGAAAGAAAGCACCGGAAACAGTAAGAGAAAAAAAGAAACAGGAAGAAAAGGCAAATAGAATGGAAGGAGTGTTGACGAAGATGAAGAAAGCAGACGGAGGGAGGAAAATGTGTGAAGATTGAGGAAGAGCCGGAGGAATATGTTGGAGGAAAATGTTGGAGGAAAATGTTGGAGGAAAATGATGGAGGAAAATGATGGAGGAATATGTTGGAGGAAAGTGATGGAGGAACATGTTGGAGGAAAACGTTGGAGGAAAATGATGGAGGGAATTGATGGAGGAAAATGGTGGAGGAAAATGATTGAGGAAAATGTTGGAGGAAGATGTTAAGGAAAATGTTGGAGGAAAAGAAGGAGGAAAATGTTGGAGGGAATTGATGCAGGAAAATGTCGGAGGAAAATGTTGGAAGAAAAGAAGGAGCGGGAGAGAGACTTTTTATGAAACAGCGGAGAGTGATGGAATAGAACTGGAACAGGAATATATCACGGGGAAATATTATATATATTTAGGCTATTCAGTGTGCAGTTGGGTTGGAGTACAGTCGCGCTAATAAGTGATGTCTCGGCAGTATGTTTTGATCAATAAGTGGTATCAGCAATATCTAAGCTTCATTTCTTCATATCGAGTGAAATATACAAACATATTCCTACACTTACATATTCACATATTCAACATCTGACAGACATTAATACAGCACAGAGCAAGCCAAACGTAATGACAGCTGGGACATGACTTATTATCGCGACCGTACATGATTAGATTGATGTCCAGTGTTCGATAAATGGATATAAACTCGTAGTCATGTGCTTAACCTTTAACTGTCTTGATGGGGTAATGGTTAGACTATTAGAATGTTTAAGATGTGTATTTGGTAACCCTGGTTCGAATCCCGGGACGAAAATGTATATATAAAGCAAGAAAGTGCGTGGTGGGCAAGATACATGGAGGGAGGATGTTTAACAACCCTGAAAAAAGGGTTTGGACACATAAGGCAGGGAAGTTGTTTGCGAGGCTGAAACACCAGGACTACCTTTTGTATACGTATTTAAGGGGGGTGACCTGTTTTTGTTCTGTCCTTTTCTATCTTTCTCTGGCTTGTATCCATTTGGCCCCATTCAGCCTACTGTTTTAAGACGTTTATTCCCATCCAGGTGTCAATTTTTTACTGGTGAGCGGTAGCGAGCCAGCATATTTTTTATTTTTGTTTGACAGCAGGCTAAATTTGTACATTTTTCGATAGAAAAATGTCTCCGGCGAAGCCGGATTTCTTCATATAATGCTGGCTCGCTATCGCTCGCCAGGAAGAAATCGACACCTAGATGGGGATAAACGTCTTAAAATAGTTGGCTGAATGGGGCCGAATGGATACAAGCCAGAGAAATAGAGAAAAGGGCAGAAATAACAAAACGCAGGTCACCCCCCTTAAGGGACAGTGGTTATTTTGGGTTATATATATTTAGTTATATTTAGTATGTGTTTATATATTTGGTTGTATTTAGTATGTGTTTATATATTTGGTTATATTTAGTATGTGTTTATATAATCATTTGTTTTATAGTTTCCTCCCAAGAACTCCATCAAACTTAAATACACATCCATTAGATTCCCCTTCATAATATATTCCTTCTATAATTATAGGCTCGCTGTCGCTCGCCAGGAAAAAATCGACACCTAAAGGGCACGAAAGGTCTTAATATTGATTACAAAAAATGAGGCACAAGGTCTTAAATTTGCCAAACTAACGGAGCGAACGTCCTAAAACCTCAAAAATAATATGCTAAACATGAGGGAGAAGGGGGGTCCAGAAAAAGCGAGTACTGCCCCCTTAAGAACCCTGAACAAAAAAGAGTTGGGACACAAAAGGCAGGGAAGTTGGTTGCGAGGCTGAAACACAAAATACTCCTTTTTGTGTAAGTATTAAGGGGCAAGTGTTTCTAGTTAAGGGGGTAGTGCTTGTGTTGTGGGTTATATATTAATATATTAACTTTATTTTTTAGTTTCCTCGCTAGACCATCAATCTTTAAAAAAAAAAAAAAAAAAAAAAAAAAAAAAAAACGGGAAAACCCCCTCTCAAGATATATTTGTACATTTTTCGGTAGACAAAATTTCCCGGCCAAAGGCCGGTTCCTTCTAAATTACAGGCTTGCTGTCGCTTGCCAGGAAAATATCGACAACCTGTCTAAGGGAGTAAATCTAATACACATCCACACTGCTAACCTAAGGGTGAAGCAGGTTAGTGGATGGACTAGCCACACACCACTGTAGACAAATAGTGCTCTAGAGATACATAAAGGGCGCTGGAGTCGGACGAACCCTAAGTTGAGTGGTCAATCCTGTAAGTCCTTGAATAAATTGGCGTGTTGTCCTTCTCACAGGGGACAGGTCTGCTTGGGGGCGTTTTGTGTATGGCTACCCTCATAAAGGGGAGTAAGGCGTCCGGCAATAGATAGATAGATAGATAGATAGACAAAATAGATAATAGATAGATAGATAGACAAAATAGATAGATAGATAGATAGATAGACAAAAATAGATAAATAGATAGATATATAAATTGATAGATAGCCACAATAGCAATACATAGCGACACATGGTATACTCCTTGACTACAATATATTATAATACATTACGGGTATACTGGTACTGGAAACATCTGTCAGTACTATAAGGGAGGCTATACACCTAAGGGGGGTCACCGGCTTTTTTTTTTTATATTTCTCTCCTTTTCTCTCTTTCCCTGGCTTGTATCGATTCGGCCCCATTCAGCCTACTGTTTTAAGACGTTTACCCCCATCCAGGTGTCAATATTTTCCTGGCGAGCGGTAGCGAGCCACCATATATATATTTTTGTTTTGACAGCAAGCTAAATTTGTACATTTTTCGATAGACAAATGTCTCCGGCGAAGCCGGATTTTTCCATACAATGCTGGCTCGCGAAATCAACACCTGGATGGTGATAAACGTCTTCAAACAGTTGGCTGAAAGGGGCCGAATGGATACAAGTCAGATAGATAGATAGATAGACAAAATAGCAATACATAGCAACACATGGTATACTCCTCAACTACAATATATTATAATAATTACCGATATACTGGAAACATCTGTCAGTACTATAGGAAAGCTGTAGACATAAGGGAGAGGCAGAGGGGTTTTTCTCGGCCCTCTTCTCCCTCATGTTTAGCCCCATTAGTTTTCAGATTATAAGACATTCGCCCCATTAACTTTTCGTCACATGTCTATATCAATATCAAGACCTTTCTTACCATTTAGGTGTTGATTTTTTCCTGGCGAGCGATAGCCAGCTTGTCATTTTAAGAGATCGGCCTTCGGCCGGGATATTCTATCGAAAAATGTACACATTTATCCTGATAGGGGGTCTAGGGAGTATTTTTTTAATCCTGATGGAGGTCCAGGGAGGAAACTTAAAGATAGATGAATATATAAATAAATAAGACCCCCAAAATAAGCACTGTCCCCTTAAATAATATTGTACGGGGCCCGAGGAACGGCGTATATCGGTTACCTGTGAAGTAGACACACACGGGCAGTAGTAGAGAGGGAGCGGGCCTTTATATCGGCTCATCGGTGGAACATTACCAACACATGACCTATAGAAGGGCGACGGCTGGACACAATGGTCTTTCTACTACTACTCCTTCTCCTCCTCCTCCTCGGTATTGTATTCCTTTGTATACTCCTCCTCCTCCTCCTACTTGATATTGTATTCCTTTGTATGCTCCTCCTCCTCCTCCTCCTACTACTACTACTCCTCCTCCTCCTCCTCCAACTACTCCTCCTCCTACTACTACTACTCCTACTCCTCCTCCTACTACTACTACTCCTCCTCCTCCTCCTCCTACTACTACTACTACTATTCCTCCTCCTCCTACTACTACTATTCCTCCTCCTCCGACTACTCCTCCTCCTACTACTACTACTCCTCCTCCTCCTCCTCCAACTACTCCTCCTCCTACTACTACTACTCCTACTCCTCCTCCTACTACTACTCCTCCTCCTCCTCCTCCTCCTCCTCCTACTACTACTACTACTATTCCTCCTCCTCCTACTACTACTATTCCTCCTCCTCCGACTACTCCTCCTCCTCCTCCTACTACTACTACTACTACTACTACTACTCCTCCTCCGACTACTCCTCTTCCCCCTCCTCCTCCTCCTCTGTCCCCTGACGCCCAAACATCATCTGCCAGCAATCCAACACCTGCAGTAGCCACTGCAGCAGATGCTTCTGACAAACCAGGACAGCCGCCCTGTTCACCTTAATCTCTCCCCCACTCCCCGTGCATGAAGCCTGCTAGCACGAACAGTACCAACCCCTCGCCCCCGTTATAACCACTCCTCTCCCCGACCTGTACGCTGTGACGCCTACCAGCGTTGGCCGAATCGCCTCCCGGTAGCCACTAGCGCTCGCCAGGGCAGTGAAATGGGCTACAGTTATCAGAGAATGTTGTTCTTGCTTTCATAGTGTTCGTGTTGTTACAGACAGTCCCGTGGTGATCTTTATTTTCGTCTGTGACAACGGGAAGCTTTTTATATCATGAGTAGAACATAAGATGCATTGTAGTGAAGTTGAGAGAGAAAGAGCGAGCGAGCAGTGTGGGGGCAGTGAGTGTTGATTT
Source organism: Paralithodes platypus (assembly GCA_032716605.1). NCBI lineage: Eukaryota > Metazoa > Arthropoda > Malacostraca > Decapoda > Lithodidae > Paralithodes > Paralithodes platypus. The sequence goes on along the minus strand of CM064547.1, from coordinate 1,500,343 downwards.
CCTCCTCCCTCGCCTGGAGGAGTTTCCCGCCCGCGTGGCTTTCTCTCGGTTTTGATTGGCTGGTGGTTCCTGGCGCCTTCTGGAGGCCTGCTGCCTTGTGACGTATCGGCCTGTGATTGGCCGACCACCATGCCTTTGTGTGATCCTGAGGTTTTGTGCTACCTTCCTCAGAGCTTGCCTGACCAGCATACCCTTCACATCTCCCTTGCTACCTGTCCCCGACTTCTACCTATAGAACACTTTCTTTCTCTCTCAACTTCTTACCTCTCATTCTTCCAATCTATTTAATATCATAACTCCCCTTTGGTTCAGCACGCTTTCATATATCGGCCATCGTATTATATGCTGAAGCTCTCAGATATTCCATGTTTAAATAGACATTTTGGAGGGGTTAACATTTTGTCTTTAGAGGTTCGACACACTCACGGTGTCTCCCTACCTTTTGCTTGGTTGTCTGCTGGGCTATTTAATCCTAGACGGGGTGAGGCTATTGTTGTTGTGATTTCCGATGTGTACCAGGTTTTGTTGAACCTGTACAATCGCAACGGATACGTGGGAAGCCTAGGTTGTCTTTCTGACTGTGTACCTTGTGAGTTTAGCACTGTGTTGCGAGTGAGGGCTTTTGCCTCTGCCACCCAACACTGTGCTAATTCGTTTTGCTTTGACTTTGAGAGGGTCGCCAGGAGAGAACCAGATACTAGCGATCTGGATCTCTCAAGAGAGCACCCCGTCATTTAACGTAATTTGGCCGTACAGTCTTAAGGACCTCGCTAGGCTACGAGCCGCTTGCTCAGCCATTGTTTCCTAGCCTACTACATCCCAGCTAGACTTTATTCGCCTAGCAGACACCCGATTAGGATTATAAACTTTTATGTTATGTATGCAGCATTTTTATTCACGTTGATTGTAAGCCTTGGTTGTTGTTGAGTTGCACAACCCGAGCAGGCTTTTGCGTTGCCTGAGGAAGTACTTCTTTTGTTGTTGGAGATAATACTATTGCGCATTTATCGTTATTCCCGTGCCAGTTAACACTGTATGTCCCTACACTTGTCATATCTTGTTCCTGCTTTATATAACAGTTCCAAATCCGATTCGATCATCTTAAGCAGCATCAGACTTTCTTCAGAAGATTCCTGTTCGATGCTTTAGGACTTTCATTCACTTTCTTTAATATAGGAGTGACAGTTTATTATTGTTTAGAGTAACTTTAATTATACCTTCTTCTTGTTTGCATTAAATTATTCCAGTGATTTAATTACGCTCTCTATCTTTTTCCTTGTATACATTAACATATTTGTATGTTGTTGTGATCAGGCTGTATCAGAGATCATCAGCCTGTAGTAGTAGTGCATTTATAGGGTAAGGTGGGGTGAATCCGCCGCGAAACGTGTTTTTTTAATAACTGCATCCAACTGAATCAGAATTCAGAATTTTCTTTTACATAACTTTTACATTCTCGCTTTCCTGCACACGCTCATATCATTTTTATTTGAAAAAAACAAAACATTAAGGTTTGTAATGGGTGGTGAAAACCGTTACTCACGCGGCGGATTCACCCCGCCCGCCGGGGTGAATCTTCCGCGGTTATATATTATCGATGATTTAATCCTGCCACGGCGATTTTACCCCCAATTAAGGAACAATTAAGATGTTTTATTATTAGATTGATATAATCCAAGTATTTTGGTATAATTATATAATTATATATTATATAATTATAGAATTTAGAAAATTATATAATTATATATATTTATGCCTGATTTTTTTTTTTTTTTTTTTAGTTTCCACTTAGAAATCACAGACAACCATCTTGTAACGAAAAAAAAGTGTATTGGGAGATGTAAAGTCGCCGCAAGGTCGCCGCCACGAAAAATGTTCAAGACCGCTTACATATTTTTCAGTTTGAAATATTATGGAAAAATATTTTTCTTCGTTAAATAAACGACAACTACGCATTTTTGTGTTCTATCATCATCTACACGTACTATAAACATACCTAGAATCAATTCCATACGTATTTGGATTTATGATGAATTGTTTTAGACAAGTATCTTAGGTCCGCGGCGATTCTACCCCCCGGCGGATTCACCCCACCTTACCCTACCGAGTTATAGGATACCCCGTTATCGCAGATATAACTCTGGAGGGTATAGGTGTTTTTGTGCGCCGGCATTATAAGTTCGAGGGTTGGATCTAGTGTTACCGTTGTGGCTGTGTGCCTTTCTAGTCCAATGATTAAGAGCCCTTGTTTTATACGAGTCCCGGTCGTAATAAATGGCGACCTTGCCTCGGCTGGGTTGTGGGAGGTCACTAGGCATGTTGTTCTGCGAGATAAGTGATTTACTAGGCTGTGGCAGTGCATCCGCATGTTTGTTGCTTCTCCAGGCCTGATGTACGGGGTAGAATCCGACATGGAGGCTGGAGACAGTGCAAGGCTCAGTTTAATTCCCTACCGTATAAATCCTGCTCAACACCCTGTCGCGAAAACAGAGCTATACGACGTGTGGGAAAAGGTTCTGGGGGATAAAGGATATCGTGAGTGGTCGTTGCCAGTGAGTTTGCAACCGGAGTTGAGTGGCAAGATCCGTATGTATGGTGATTGCAAGAGTGTGGAAGCATTATCCCTGACAGACACCTATCCATTGCCCAAGGGTCTGAGGGATAAGGGATATCGTGAGTGGTCGTTGCCTGTAACTTTACAACCTGTGTTAAGTGGCAAGATCAGTGTGTGTGTTGATTGCAAGAGTGGGTGTGAATTATCCCTGACAGACGCCTATACCTTATCAAGAGTTGACGACACCATAGATCGCCTCGGGGCTGCATCGCCTATCACGAAGGTAGAACTAGTGAAAGGCTTTTGGCAGGTCCCGTTGCCGGAGAGAGCGAAGAGAAGTGCCAGTCTTGTGATGAACTGGGCAGTTTATAAGTGCCAGGTGTTGTTGTGCTGCCAGAACACAAGTTGGATGTGTGGCATGCTAAGGGCACTGATAATGTTTTGGCTGATTGATTGTCACGGGAGGGTTTGTTTGCAGGAGAACCCTCGCCGTTCAGTCAGTGTGTGTTGAGAGTGGAGATAAATCAGGCTTGCCCCTGTAGAGCAGCCGTCAAAAACAACATTAAAATTAAATACAAAAAATCACATAAAAACTCTTTCTTTTGATAGTTAATTGTAAGTTGCCAATGTTATAGCTAAAGTCCTAAGTTGAACCTGTCTTTCACTTAGGAGGCTGGGCTCTGTGAAGCTCGCTCTGGGAACATAGCAGGCTAAAATTATACTATTATGTTTGGGAGGGGTTATAAGATTTTATTTATGCTAAAATTTTGTTTTGTTTATGATTGAGCTTTGCATTTCATTTCTGGCGGAGTGGCTGGTTGTGGCGGGTCTTGTCGGCATTCTGCTTGTCAGATATGGAGCTCATGGTTGAGCATCTAATATCTTGGGCGGGGTGTGACGCCTACCAGCGTTGGCAGAATCGCCTTCCGGTAGCCACTAATGCTCGCCAGGGCAGTGAAATGGGCTACAGTTAGGCTATCAGAGAATGTTGTTCTTTCTTTCATAGTGTTCGTGTTGTTACAGACAGTCCCGTGGTGGTCTTTATTTTCGTCTGTGACAACGGGAAGCATTTTATATCATGAGTAGAACATAAGATGCATTGTAGTGAAGTTGAGAGAGAAAGAGCGAGCGAGCAGCGTGGGGGCAGTGAGTGTTGATTTCCTCCTCCCTCTTCCCTCGCCTGGAGGAGTTTCCCGCCCGCGTGGCTTTCTCTCGGTTTTGATGGTTCCTGGCGCCTTCTGGAGGCCTACTGCCTTGTGACGTATCGGCCTGTGATTGGCCGACCACAATGCCTTTGTGTGATCCTGAGGTTTTGTGTTACCTTCCTCAGAGCTTGCCTGACCAGCATACCCTTCACATCTCCCTTGCTACCTGTCCCGACTTCTACCTATAGAACACTTTCTCTCTCTCTCAACTTCTTACCTCTCATTCTTCCAATCTATTTAATATCATAACTCCCCCTTTGGTTTTGCACGATTTCATATATCGGCCATCGTATTATATGCTGAAGCTCTCAGATATTCCATGTTTAGATAGACATTTTGGAGGGGTTAACATTTTGTCTGTAGAGGTTCGACACACTCACGGTGTCTCCCTACCTTTTGCTTGGTTGTCTGCTGGGCTATTTAATCCTAGACGGGGTGAGGCTATTGTTGTTGTGATTTCCGATGTGTACCAGGTTTTGTTGAACCTGTACAATCGCAACGGATACGTGGGAAGCCTAGGTTGTCTTTCTGACTGTGTACCTTGTGAGTTTAGCACTGTGTTGCGAGTGAGGGCTTTTGCCTCTGCCACCCAACACTGTGCTAATTCGTTTTGCTTAGACTTTGAGAGGGTCGCCAGGAGAGAACCAGATACTAGCGATCTGGATCTCTCAAGAGAGCACCCCGTCATTTAACGTAATTTGGCCGTTCAGTCTTAAGGACCTCGCTAGGCTACGAGCCGCTTGCTCAGCCATTGTTTCCTAGCCTACTACATCCCAGCTAAACTTTATTCGCCTAGCAGACTCCCGATTAGGATTATAAACTCTTATGTTATGTATGCAGCATTTTTATTCACGTTGATTGTAAGCCTTGGTTGTTGTTGAGTTGCACAACCCGAGCAGGCTTTTGCGGTGCCTGAGGAAGTACTTCTTTTGTTGTTGGAGATACTATTGCGCATTTATCGTTATTCCCGTGCCAGTTAAAACTGTATGTCCATACACTTATCATATCTTGTTCCTGCTTTATATAACAGTTCAAAATCCGATTCGATCATCTTAAGCAGCATCAGACTTTCTTCAGAAGATTCCTGTTCGATGCTTTAGGACTTTCATTCACTTTCTTTAATATAGGAGTGACAGTTTATTATTGTTTAGAGTAACTTTAATTATACCTTCTTCTTGTTTGCATTAAATTATTCCAGTGATTTAATTACGCTCTCTATCTTTTTCCTTGTATACATTATTAACGTAATTGTATGTTGTTGTGATCAGGCTGTATCAGAGATCATCAGCCTGTAGTAGTAGTGCATTTATACCGAGTTATAGGATACCCCGTTATCGCAGATTTAACTCTGGAGGGTATAGGTGTTTTTGTGCGCCGGCATTATAAGTTCGAGGGTTGGATCTAGTGTTACCGTTGTGGCTGTGTGCCTTTCTAGTCCAATGATTAAGAGCCCTTGTTTTATACAAGTCCCGGTCGTAACAACGCAGAGTCCCGCCACCACAGGTTTCCGGATTTACACCAGTGAGGAACGGTGCACGGCCAACGCAGAAAAGGTCTCGTATACCAGTCACAATGTCAAACAGATTTGAGATCTTTTTAGAGATAGAAGACGAACCAGAAGAGACCAGGCTCGTTGGGGATTCCATCCTACGAGGACAGGTCGAAGAGTTCTGCGACAGTCCCAAATCGACGAAAAAGATTTTGCATCCCAGGAGCTGGACTGGACGACATTGTGGAAGCCTTTGAAGATACCACAAAGGATGCAAATGAAAATACCCTTTTTGTCATCCATACTGGTTCAAATGACGTCATGCGCACCAGATCCGAAGAGTTGATATAGAAATATCGCAAGATGATCCAGCACTACAAATACAAGTCAAGGAATATCATAATCTCAGGCATTCTCCCCAAGATCGACGCACCTGACAAATTCTACGACAAGGCCTTCAGCACAAATAGCCGACTAAAATATTTGTGTATGAAGGAAGAAGTTGAATTCATCAACCTCTGGGACAACTTCTACAACCAGCCTACTCTGTTCCGCAAGGATGGCACTCATCTAAACCCTGTGGGTTCAGCACGCATGGGTCGTCTCCTACACGAAGCAGTCCGCAGCCATGGATCAAAAAACGCCATCCGAGAAGAAACAGCAGTGACATAAATCATCCAACGCCAAGCAAAAAACAGAGGCAACCGAGGACCACCAGCGATAAGGACCGAAGACAGCGAGGACCGAGGACAGCCATGAACATAAACATAGATCCGACAAGAGCCAAAAATATTATTAAAGAGCGTTCTGTGAGATCTAAAATAACAAATTTAAAGGTTTTCTATGCAAACGCTCATAGCATACGCAATACATTTTCAGATTTAGAGGAGCTTGTGTTTACAGAAAATTATGATGTGATTGGCATAACAGAATCTTGGCTCAATACAGAAGATAGAGACTTTTTAGCAGAGTATTCACTTCCCGGTTATGTAATGTTTGAGAAAAGCCGAATAAATCGAAATGGAGGTGGCGTTTTACTTTATATCAAAGAAAGTCTTAACCCTACCCTCTTGTCAAAACCTCAAATTGTGAACGTCGACGCATCTTTTGTGCTAATAAAGAATAATAAAGGTACAAAAATAATACTTGCATTAATATACAGACCTCCAGCTCAATCAGTGCAAACTGACCGAGAAATTTACGAACAAATTGCAGATGTAAGTAACTCACAAGATACCGTAATTTTGGGCGACTTTAATTTACCTGTGACCAAGTGGGGCGATACTCTTACTTCACACTCCGGACATGACTTGTATACGAACTTGCAAGAGAGTTCGCTTTATCAATTTGTTCGAACGCCGACCCGTGGTAATAATGTTCTTGACATTGTACTTGCAATTGAAGAATTAATAGAGAATTTGAATGTTGGTGATGAATTCAGTAACAGCGACCATCGTACGATAACTTTCACTTTATAGTTTACCAGTAACGAACCAAATAGTAACATCGAAAAAGTCCCTAATTTCAAGAAAGCAAACTTCCATAAACTTAGAGCTATGTTTAAAGAAACTGACTGGAGCTTTTTAATTAACAATAACGACATCAATACATCTTGGAGTTATTCAAAACCACTTACCTAAAAGCAGTGCAAGACTGCATACCATCGAAAATACGTCGTCAAGGCCATAATAATAAGCCCAAATGGTGGAATAAAGATATTTCAAACTGCCTGCTTGCTAACAAAAATTGCTAATGATAAATTAAAATCCTCACAAAATGACGAAGAACGGCTGAAATTTGTAGAGCTACGACGCAAAGCCAAAAAGTTAATTAAGCAAAGTAAAAAGACCTAAGAGTTACATATTGCGAATCAAAGTAAAACAAACCCGAAAGAATTCTATAGTTATATCAGAAAGAAAAAAGTAGTTACTTCGATGCAAATGGAGAATACACCAAAGACGAAGTACAAATGAGTAATGCCCTCAATACCTTCTTTGCATCAGTTTTTACAACAGAAGACCTCAGTGATATCCCTACACCATCGCCGATTCAGATTGATAATTCAGATGTTCTAAGCAATATCACCGTTACAGAGAGAGAAGTATTGAATTGTTTAGATAAACTCAAGGTAAATAAAACGCCTGGACCTGATACAATCTTGCCTAGAGCTCTAAAGGAAGCTAAGGATGAGCTCTCCAAACCACTGACATTACTATTCAATAAATCCTTGCAGTCTGGAACTATGCCTGATCAGTGGAAGCTAGCCAACGTAACACCGATATTAAGAAAAGGCAGCAAATCCCTACCCAGTAACTATCGTCCAATTAGCTTAACCTCAGTTGTATGTAAAATGCTAGAAACGGTCATAAGAGACAGACTCGTAAATCACTTAGAGGAAAATAACATACTTAAAGATACTCAACACGGCTTTCGTAAAAAACGTTCCTGTTTAACAAACCTCTTAGACTTCTTCCACGATATCCTCAACCTCTACGATGAGAGTAAAGCTGTAGATATTATATACCTTGATTTTCAAAAGGCCTTTGACAAAGTTCCCCAAAATGTTTACTGCTAAAACTAAAATCGCATGGAATACAAGACGGTGTGTTGAAATGGATAGAAAATTGGCTCAGCGACAGAAAGCAATGAGTAGTCATAAACGGTAAGGCATCTAAATGGACCAATGTAAGTAGCGGGGTACCTCAGGGATCCGTACTGGGATCAATTCTCTTTCTAATTTACATCAACGACATAGATGAGGGTCTCACCTGTACAATCTCAAAATTTGCTGACGATACAAAAATTGCAAATAGCGTACTCTCAAAAGAACAAGTTGACGATATGCAACACATTCTAGATAAATTGTCATGTTGGGCCGAAATTTGGCAAATGAGTTTCAATGCGGATAAATGTAAAGTACTACATATCGGATACCTAAATGAGAAAGCAAACTATTCGATGAATGGCACTCAGCTTAAGAATGTAAACAGAGAAACCGATCTGGGAGTAACAATATCGAGTAACCTAAAACCGAGTCAACAATGTTCAGAAGTTGTTAAGAAGGCAAACAAAATAATTGGCTTTATAGGCAGGTCATTTGAGCATAAATCCAAAGAAGTTATCCTAACCTTTTACAATTCCTTAGTCCGCCCTCTTCTGGAATACTGCGTTCAATCCTGGTGCCCTTATTACCAAAAAGATATAAACAAGCTAGAACGAGTTTCAACGTAGAGTTACCAAAATGATACCTATCCTAAAGAACAAACCATACGAAGAGCGTCTTAGAGAATTAAATCTATTTCCTTTAACCCAGCGCAGATTAAGAGGTGACTTAATTCAAGTGTTCAAAATCATCAAAGGCATCAACAATATGAACTGTAGTAAGTACTTCACTATCGACCAATCTAATTACACGCGGGGAAACGGTTGCAAAATTATTGGTAAATCTTTTAACTCACACGAATCTAAGAATTTCTTCTTCAATCGAGTTGTCAACTTGTGGAATGGGCTTCCCCGAGACGTTATAGACTGCATCACCGTTGATTCATTTAAACTCCGCCTAGACAAATATCTCGCATCAAACCCGCGACTGACTGCGTTTGTAAATGAATAACCTTATTTTATCCTCCCCTCAGTTACTAACCCATATGTCCCCTACTAACTTCCTAATCCTACCACGGACATTAGTTCCAGGGCAGTAATCCTTTCCAATGTTCCCTTACCCACTCTAAACCACTGTTTGGACACTTGATCCTCAGTGTTTTGGAGGACAAGCAGCCTAGAAGGGTCACTAGAACTGTTGTTGCTTGATTTCCTTTGTACTCCTTTGTACTTTGTACTCCTCCTACTACTACTCCTCCTCCTCCTTCTACTACTACTACTACTACTACTACTACTCCTCCTCCTCCTCCTCCTCCTCCTCCTCCTCCTACTACTACTACTACTACTACTACTACTACTACTACTACTACTACTCCTCCTCCTCCTCCTCCTCCTCCTCCTCCTCCTCCTCCTCCTCCTCCTACTACGACTACTACTACTACTACTGCTACTACTACTACTACTACTCCTCCTCCTCCTCCCACCAGCGACGTCCTTTTCATTATGTTCTGACAGCTACTACATGATTTTATTAAGCTTAGGAGGGACCTCTAACCATAAAAAGGCTACACACTATCTCAACTAATCCGTCTAGCTACCACAGACCCTTCCAAAGCTGACTAAATTCCTCCAATAGCTGCCAGAATATAATGAAAAGGACGTCGCTGCTCAAGGGTGCCCACCTCGCTTTTTTTATGTTTCTCTCTCTTTGGCTTGTATCCATTCGGCCCCATTCACCCTACTGTTTTAAGACGTTTACCCCCAACCAGGTGTCAATATTTTCTTGGTAAGCGGTAGCGAGCCAGCATATATATAGTTTTGTTTTGAGAGCAAGCTAAATTTTTAATTTTTTTGATAGAAAAAAAAGTCTCCGGCAAAGCCGGATTTCTCCATACAATGATGGCTCGCTATCGCTTGCCAGGAAGATATCGACACTTGGATGGGGATAAACCTCTTAAAACAGTTGGCTGAATGGGGCCGAATAGATACAAGCCAGGGAAAGAGAGAAAAGGAGAGAAAGATAAAACAAGCCGGTGACCCCCCTTAATATATTCAAGCAGAAAACGAATGGCAATGGAACTAAGGAATGGCATTATCTTGCTGCTAGCTTAGCATTGTTCTTTAAGGGGGGTCACCTCCTTTTTTTTATCTTTCTATCCTGTTCTCACTTTCTCTGGCTTGTATCCATTCGGCCCTATTCAGCCTACTGTTTTAAGACGTTTATCCCCATCCAGGTGTCGATTTTATCCTGGCTAGCGATAGCGAGCCAGCTTTGTATGGAGAAATGCCGGAGACATTTTTCTATCGAAAAATTTACAAATTTAGCTTGCTGTCAAAACAAAATTATATATATGCTGGCTCACTACCGCTCGCCAGGAAAATATTGACACCTGGATGGGGGTAAACGTCTTAAAACAGTAGGCTGAATGGGGCCGAATGGATACAAGCCAAAGAGAGAGGGAGAGAAAGAGAACAAAAGCGAGGTGGGCTCCTTTAAAGCTTGTGTCCGATGCGGGCTATACGTTTAAGGGGGCAGTGGCTGGTTTTTGGTCTATTAATTCGTTTATTCATATATTTTATATTGTCCTCGCTAGACCTCCATCAAGCTTAGAAAAAACACCCCCTAGACCCCCTTTCAAGATAATTTGTACATTTTTCGGTGAAAAAAATTCACGGCCGAAGGCCGGTTCTATTAAAATTACACGCTCGCTATCTCTCGCCAGGAAAAAATCGACACCTAAATGGACAAAAGGTCTTAAAATTGACTACGAAATGCGGCAAAAGGTGTAAAAAACGCCAAACAAATGATGTGAACGTCTGAAAATCTGAAAAGTAAAGAGTTAAACAAGAGGAAGAAGAAGGGGGACCAGAAAAAACGTCCCATCTCCCTCTCTTAAATGTCTTTTACCCCAGGACCCCCCCCCCCCCCCCCTCCCCCCTCCAGTAGCACACTACTACTTCTCCCGGGTCCTCCTCATCCTGCAGGTGGTTACGGGCGAGGGAACAACAGCTGGGGTGGGGGGGGGGCGGGCGGGGAGGTCTTGCACGCCCCCCCCCCCCCCCTTCGCCCGCGACATTAAAACCAACACTATCTGGAAAGCCTTAATCTTGGTGGGGGGATGGCCGTATTTATTTGCTCATTTATGTATCTATTTATTAGTATGTTTGTTTAGTTTCTTCCCTAGACCTCCATCAAGCTTCAATAAACACCCCCTAGACCCCCCCCCCCCTTTCAAGATAAATTTGTACATTTTTCTGTAGAAAAAATTCCCGGCCAGAGGCTGCTTCTTCATAAAATTACATGGTAGCTATCGCTCGCCAATAAAACAATCGACACCTAAATGGTACGAAAGGTGTTAAAATTGACAACGAAATGGGGTGAAAGGTGTTAAAATCGTCAACCAAATGGGCCGAACGTCTTATGATCTGTAACCTAATGGGGCTAAGCATGAGGGAGAAGGGTGTCCAGAAAACCCAGATCTCTCTCCCCCCCCCCCCCCTTATTCTTGGGGGGGCCCCGACAAAGAGGCGGAGGAACCAGCTTTTTTTTTGGGGGGGGGGGGGGAGAGAGAGAGACAGAGGGGGAGAGAGAGAGCGAGTCTGTAATGTACACATTTATCTTGAAAGGGGTCTAGGGCGAGTGTTTATATAAGCTTGATGAAGGTCTACGAAGGAAACTGAAACAAAAATAGCAATGGCACTAAATAAGAAGGGAGGAAAGGAGTGAGGAAGGTGTGTGTGTGTGTGTGTGAGAGAGAGAGAGAGGGGGACGACAATACGACTCCTTCCCGAACCACTATCTACCGGAGTGGCTCGCTTCTCTGGAGACTCCGAGGGTGTTTGTCTGTGTGTGTGGGTGTGGGGGGGGAGAGTTTTGTGTGTGTGTGGGAGGGGGGACTTGTGTGTGTGAGGGGGAGGGTGGACTTGTGTGTGTGAGGGGGAGGATTGTGTGTGTTGGTGTGTTGGTGGCAGTACGGTATGTAATGAAGAGTTGTGGTGGTTCGGTTTGATAGGAGTTTACATGAACATTGGTGTGCTTGTGTGTGTGTGTGTGTGGGGAGGGGGGGGGGGGTTCTTATATGTGCGTACATAATTATGTGAAGATTATTATTTCGTTTTAGTTATTTGTTGTAGTTTTTAAGATAAACCGACCTGAATTGCAAAATAGGCAAACATAATTATGAATGATATTAACACCTTGAGTACCAGCGACGTGTTATATTTTATTGTAGCAATATGTATACGATATTTTGCATCTGAGGATGCATCTGTGGTAGTTAAAAAGGTTGGTTTAGATAGTTTGAAGTCTTATTATTGCTAGAGGTCCTTCCTAAGCTGAACAAAATCGTCTAATAGTTGCCAGAATATAATGAAAGGGACGTCCCTGGTACTGTACGGGGTAAGCATTGTGGAAGAGGAAATGCGCTGTATTTATAAACGGGCCATTGGCCTGGAAATTTTTCTAACGATTTTTTGTTTTCTATAAATCTAGCTTGAAGCAGGTCTGAGGGCTTATTTTGTTTTCCAATTTGAGCGTTCTTTTTCCTTGAAGGAATTCAATGTGCAAGCTAAAATAATTACTTGAAAACAAAATTATTTCAAGCATTTTGTGTTTACTTAAGGGGGTAGTGCTTGGTTTTTGGTCTATATATTTATTTATTTTATTTTATTTTTTTAATTTCCTCGCTAGACCTCCATCAGACTTAGAAAAACACCCCCTAGACCCTCTTTCAAGATTTTTTTTTTTAATTTTTCGGTAGAAAAATGTTCCGGCCGAAGGCTGGTTCCTTTTAAAGTTAGAGGCTCACTATCGCTCGCGAAGAAAAAATGGACACCTAAATGGCACAAAAGGTCTTAATATTGACAAAACAAAATAGGCGAAAGGTCTCAAAATCGCCAAGCTAACGAACGTCTTAAAACCTCCAAACTATATGGTATACATGAGGGAGAAGGGGGTCCAGAAAAAGCGAGTACTATCTATCTATCTATTCCCGGACGCCTTACGAGGGTGGCCACACACAGAATGCCCCCAAGCGGACCTATTCCCTGTGAGAGGGACAGCCCGAACCAGTTTAGTGAAGGACTTACAGGATTGACCACTCAATTTAGGATCCGTCCGACTCCGAGGCCCTCTGTGTATCTTGTTAGCACTATTTTTCTACAGTGGTGTTCGGCTAATCCATCCACTAACCTGCCTTACCCTTAGGTAAGCAGTACGGATTTGTATCAGGTTTACTCCCCTAGACAGGTTGCCAACCAAGGCTGACGAGTCCAATCCACCCGGATTTGTATAAGGTTGTCTCCCCTAGATGATTTGCCGACCAAGGCTAACGAGTCCCATCCACCCACTTAATACTAATGGTGCGGATTACCATTACCCCCCAACCTTGCTCCAGTAGCCAATACTGGGACCACCGTTTAGTAGTGGCTGGGTTAAGGGGAGATGGGTCGTTTTTTCTGACCCCCCCCCCCCTTCTCCCTCAGGATTAGCCCCATTACTTTTCAGATTTTATTCCGTTTCGGCCTATTCGTTTGGCGATTTTAAGACCTTTCGCCCCATTTCTTTGTCAATATTAAGACTTTTCAAAATTAATTTGTACATTTTTGGGGGTAGAAAAATTTCCCGGCCGAAAGCCGGTTCCTCTTAATATACAAGGCTCGCTATCGCTCACCAGGACAAATTCAACACGTAAGTGGCACGAAAGGTCTTAAATTTCACAATGGGGCGAAAGTTCTTTAAATCGCCAAACTAATGGGGCGAACGTCTTAAAATCTCAAAATCAATGGGGTTAAACATGAGGGAGAAAGGGGTCCAGAAAAAAAAATCCCTCAAGTGGAAATCCCTAATATTTATCATTGAAGCTTTTCCCTTTGTTAATGCCAAGACTCTTACGCCGGTATCACACGAGAGCGTTTATAGTCAACATTCGATAATCAACATTATTCAGGCAACATTTCCTGAATATTTGGCACTGGTATCGGAAACTAGAGTGATGATAGATGAATTTAGGTAACCGAAATATTGTAAATGTTGACCTCATAAGCTGCCAGACCAGTGTTGAGGATACAAAAACATGTTGAGGGAAAAAGTGCTCGTGTGATACCGGCTTTACTTCTCCCCTCCCTGTCTGTCTGTTTGTCTGTTTTTCTTCCTTCCTTCCTGGTGTCATATTTGTATGTCATGTCTTTGTTAGCTCTGTGTCATTCTGTTCTTTCACCTTTTTCTTTCCTTCCTTTCTCTCCCTCTCTCTTTAGTTTGTATCCATTCGGCAACATTCAGCCAACTGTTTAAAGACGTTTATCCCCATCCAGGTGTCGATTTCGATAGCGAGCCAGCATTGTATGGAAAAATTGGGCTTTTTCGCCGGAGACATTTTTCTATCGAAAAATGTAAAAATTTAGCTTGCTGTCAAAAGAAAAATACATATATGCTGGCTCGCTACCGCTCGCCAGGAAAATATTGACACCTGGATGGGGGTAAAAGTCTTAAAACAGTAGGCTGAATGGGGCCGAATGGATACAAGCCAAAGAGAGAGGGAGTTCTAGATAAAAAAAAAAAAGAAAAAAGCGAGGTGACCCCCCTTAATTGCTTTATCGTGTTATATGATTTTTATCTGTGCTCTTCTTTAAACCCGTTTTCTACATCTCTATTATAATTTGATCTTACATTTCCACATCTTTATAGCATCTATATTAATGTGTTCCCTTTGAAAACACCATTCTATAGTTGTTTGTGTTTAACACCCACTTCTATATATGTTTTGTTTGTTTACGTGTTGTTTATCACTGCCTTCCTCTATTGTAGCTCTCACCGTGTTCTTGTTATAATGTCCCTTTGTTAATATTGCAACCTCTTGCTGTAACCCATGCTTAACCGGAGGGTTCATTTTTGGGTCGAATTTTTTACATTTATTTATTATAGTTTAGTTTCCTCCCTAGACCTCCATCATGCTTAAAATGTCACCCCCTGGACCCCCTTTCAAGATAAATGTGTACATTTTTCGATAGAAAAATTTCCCGGCCGAAGGCCGGTTCCTCTTAAATTACGGGCTCGCTTTCGCTCGCCAGGAAAAAATCGATATCTGAATGGTACGTAATGTCATAAAATTGACAGAAATGGGGTGAAACTTCTTAACTTAGTCAAACTAATGGGGTGAACGTCTTAAAATTTCAAAAGCAATGGGGCTAAACATGATGGGGGTAATTAAGCTCTTTCTTCCTTCTTTATTCCCCCCCCCCCCCCCCTCCCACCCCTTATCCCTAATATCTTTTGTTTCTTCCCTCTCCCCTACTCCTCTCTTTATTCCGTTTCCTTATTCTCCCCTTCTAACTAATATCTTCGTTTCTTCCCTCTCCCTTGCTTCTCCCTTTATTCCCTTTCCTTATAATCCTGTTATCAATATTATCTCCAGTTCCCTCTCTCTCTCCCCTGCTTCTCTCATTAGTTTCTTTCCTAATTCTCCCCTTATCCTTAATATCTTCGTGTCTTCCTTCTCCCTCACTCCTCTCTTTATCCCCTTTCCTTATTCTTCCATTATTTTCTATCATCTTATTTGTCTTCCTTCTCCCCTGTTCCTCTCTTTATTCCCTTTCCTTATTCTTCCGTTATTCCTTCCCTCCCCTCCTCCTCTTCCTCCTCCTCTCCTCTCATTATTCCCTTCCCTTATTCCTTCCCTCCTCCTCCCTCCCCTATCCTCCCATTTTTCCCTCCTCCTCCCATTATGCCCTCCCTCTCTCCTCCTCCTCACCTCACCCTCTCCTCCAATTCTTCCCTCCTCCTCCTCCTCCTCCTCCCTCCCCTCTCCTCCCATTAGTCCCTCCTCCTCCCCCCCTCCCCCCCTCCTCCTCCCCCAGCCATTGTAGCCTTAAGCGTGGGTCGTGTGTCGCCTCTTACACATTATAAGGGTAAACAAGCCGCTTCAACCGGACCCAGACATCTTAAGGGAACCCACCTCGCTTGTTTTATCTTTCTCTCCCTCTCTATTTGGCTTGTATCCATTCGGCCCCATTCAGCCTACTGTTTCAAGAAGTTTACCCCCATTTAGCATATATATATATTTTTGTTTTGACAGCAAGCTAAACTTGTAGATTTTTCGATAAAAAAATGCCTCTGGCGAAGCCGGATTTCTCCATACAATGCTGGCTCGTTATCGCTCGCCAGGAAGAAATCGACACCTGGATGGGGATAAACGTCTTAAAACAGTTGGCTGAATGGGGCCGGATGGATGCAAGCCAGGGAAAGAGAGAGGAGAGAAAGATAAATAAAGCCGGTGACCACCCTTAATGGTTACGATGCCCTAAATTACCCGGGCACATTTTAATTTCTCCCTCATGTTTAGCATATTTGTTTTGAGATTTTAAGACGTTCGTTCCATCAGTTTGGCGATTTAGAGACCTTTCTTCCTTCGGCCGTGACATATTTCTACCGAAAAATTTACAAATTTATCTTGAAAGGGGGACTAGGGGGTGTTATTTTAAGCTTGATGGAGGTCTAGGGAGGAAACTAAACAGATAATATATATATATAATTATATATATATATATATATATAAATAAGCAGCTAAATACAGCCATATCCCCCCTCAATGGTAACGATGTCCTAAATCCCCGGCACATTTTCACCGTAAAGTTACCGGGGCAGCTTAGTGAACAGCCTCCCCCCCCCCCCCCCCCCTGGCCCTTGAAACCCGCCGCCTCAATTGACCACTTGCGAGTTTCAGGCTATAAGGAAGTTGGAGCTGTAGAGATCGATATTAAACCGAAATGCAATACTAATGTTACATGTACCGTATAGGTTTATGGTTGATAGAAAGTATGATTCATTTTGTTTGATGTATTAATTGATGTACTAAAACCGTATTATAGTTGTTAATTGTGCTAAATATGGATGTCTACAGCTCCAACTTCCTTATAGCCTGAAACTCGCAAGTAGTCAATTAAGGGGGAATGGACTATTGATTTGATTTTTTTTTTTTTGTACTTAATCTTAATTTTTGTTTTCCTCCCCAGACCTCCATCAAGCTTCAAAACACATCCCCTAGACCCCCCTTCCAGATAAATTTGAAAATGTTTCGGTCGAAAAATTGACCGGCCAAAGGCCGGTTCCTCTTACAATTACAGGCTAGCTATCGCTCCCCTCCTCTTTTCTCTCCCCCTCTTCTTTCTTCTCCCCCCCCCCCTCTCCTTTTTTCTTTAACCCCTCTCCGCTTTACTCTACTTCTTCTCCAGACCATCACCCCTCACCCCACACCCCACACTCGCACCCATCACCCCACACCTTTCACCTCACCTCTACCCACACCTCACACCCTTCACCCACACCCACACCTTATTCCCCTTCACCATCACCCCGTCACCCCACACCCCACACCCCTCACCCCCTGCCAAAGAATATTTTAAATTCATCATGATAAATTCTTGGGTCGTGCCACAAAGTTTGGTAAGGGCGCCCGCACTTAACACTAGACCATCCGAGGTTATGGTGCTTATTAACCACTTCTATACCGGCGACGTATTTTTATTTTATTCTGGCTCCTAGTAATCGATTTTATTCAGTTTAGGAAGGATCTTTAGCAATTATAAGGCTTTGAACTGACTTAATCAACCCTTTTAACTACCACATATCCTTTCTAAGCTGCATAAAATCATCTAAATATTGCTAGAATAAAATATAACAGACGTCGCTGGTACAGAAGGGGTTAAGGCGTTTCTGTTGTATTATTATTATTGAGGGTTTTGATTGTTTTGGCCATTTTCGAGCAATTTATGTTTAGTTTGTCGCTTCTATTTAGATAAACACCTCCCTAGACCCCCTTAAAAAAAAGTGAAAAGATCCAAAAAAATCACTCCTAGAATAGCACAAGGGTTAAACACACACACACACACACACACACACACACACAGAGGCATGCAAACTAGTCATATATATTAAGGTACTGCACACGATACATGCATACGTTATACACCTTTCATTCCCACATACCCCTTCATACACACACACACACACACACACACGATACATGCATACGTTACCTTCCATTCCCACATACCACTTCATACACACACACACACACACACACACACACACACACACGATACATGCACACGTTACCTTCCATTCCCACATATGCCCATTCATACCAGGTGGGAGCAGCACGTTTTGGGCGTCTTCTCAACGATGCGGTGAAGGATTTTCGGAGAAGAAATCGACTCAGCACAGGACAACCAGGAAGGAGGACCGAAGACAGCGAGGGCGGCAACCTGCGAAGGAATTAAATGCTAATCTGTCAAGAACCGCGAATTTGGATAAAGCTCCACCAACAGGACCCAAATTCAAAACCGCCAGGGATAACGACCGAGGACGATGTCAGCCATGAATGTAAATGTAGATCCGATCAGAACCAAAAATTTGATTAAAGAACGTTCTGTGAGTTCTAAAACCGCAACTTTAAAGGTTTTCTATGCAAACGCTCGCAGCATACGCAATAAATTTTCAGATTTAGAGGAACTAGTGTTTACTGAAAATTATGATGTGATTGGTATAACAGAATCTTGGCTCAATACAGTAATAGAGACTTTTTAGCAGAGTATTCACTTCCCGGTTATGTAATGTTTGAGAACAGCCGAATACATGAAAATGGAGGTGGCGTTTTATTTTATATCAAAGAAAGGCTTAACCCGACCCTCTTGTCAAAACCTCAAATTGTGAACGTCGACACATCTTTTGTGCTAATAAAGAATAATAAAGGTACAAAAATAATACTTGCATTAATATACAGACCTCCAGCTCAATCAGTGCAAACTGACCGA
Organism: Paralithodes platypus; assembly: GCA_032716605.1. Lineage (NCBI taxonomy): Eukaryota > Metazoa > Arthropoda > Malacostraca > Decapoda > Lithodidae > Paralithodes > Paralithodes platypus. The sequence goes on along the minus strand of CM064547.1, from coordinate 1,481,685 downwards.
GAAATTTATGAACAAATTGCAGATGTAAGTAACTCGGTTCCCCAGGGATCAGTTTTGGCCCCAACTCTGTTCCTCATTCATATCAATGATCTCATATCTACCACTCATAATCCAATACATTCCTACGCAGATGACTCAACACTCCACAGTTCCTTCACATTTACCAATTCTTTCACCCAACCCGATCTTATAAATTCAAAAATAAACACTGCAATTTCTCTGAACCAGGACCTTTCTAGAATTAATGAATGGGGACAAGAGAATCTAGTTTCCTTTAATGCACAGAAAACCAAGTACATTCAATTTTCTAACCGACAGAATCTCACTGACTCCCATATATTTTTTAATGATGTAAATATTCCCACTTCCCCTAGTATTGACATTCTCGGTGTAACATTAACTACTAACTTGAGCTGGACATTCTGTTATAAGCATTGTTAAAATGCCTCTAAAAAACTGGGACTCCTGTACAGAGTTCGAGAATTCTTCACTGACGAGCAGTTGGCCGTAATATATACACTTCATGTGCGCTCTCAGATGGATTACTGTTCACCTCTGTGGGGTGGAAGTGGAGTGGTTGCATTGAGGCAGTTGGACAAAATTCAAAATAAGCTAGTAGATTAATCAATAACCCTGCAATCACACAGGGACCTTCCTACATATGCCATACGAAGAAACGTTGCATCCCTTGCATTATTCTACAGATATTTTCACAGCAATTGTTCCGAGGAACTGGCTTCAATTGTGCCGCCTCTCCACATCTTTCCCCGTAGAACTAGGGCAGCTGAGAGCGCCCATGAATTTACGCTTTCTCCTCCACAATGCAGAACTTCTGCTTATCAGAATTCATTTATCCCCAGAGCTACTACTCTTTGGAATTCACTTCCCTCGAATTGCTTTCCACCACCTTACAATCACAAATGTTTAAATCCAGTTGTTACAAACATTTTATGAATGGAGGATGCCTTTAGGCACATGGACCTTTTTGTTTTATCTGTGTTTTTCCTTCCTTCGTTCATTGTCTCTTAAAAAAAAAAAAAAAAAAAAACTCACAAGATACCATATTTTTTGGCGACTTTAATTTACCTGTGACCAAGTGGGGCGATACTCTTACTTCACACTCCGGACATGACTTGTATACGAACTTGCAAGAGAGTTCGCTTTATCAATTTGTTCGAACACCGACCCGTGGTAATAACGTTCTTGCCATTGTACTTGCAACAAAAGAAGAATTAATAGAGAATTTGAATGTTGGTGATAATTCAGTAACAGCGACCATCGTACGATAACTTTCACTTTAAACTTTACTAGTAACGAACCAAATAGTAGCATCGAAAAAGTCCCTAATTTCAAGAAAGCAAACTTTCATAAACTTAGAGCTATGTTTAAAGAAACTGACTGGAGCTTTTTAATTAACAATAACGACATAAATACATCTTGGAAGTTATTCGAAACCACTTACCTAAAAGCAGTGCAAGACTGCATACCATCGAAAATACGGCGTCCAGGCCATAATAAAAAGCCCAAATGGTGGAATTTGGTGGAATAAAGATATTTCAAACTGCCTGCTTGCTAAAAAATTTGCTAATGATAGATTAAAATCCTCACAAAATGACGAAGAACGGGTGAAATTTGTAGAGCTACGACGCAAAGCCAAAAAGTTAATTAAGCAAAGTAAAAAGACCCTAGAGTTACATATTGCGAATCAAAGTAAAACAAACCTGAAAGAATTCTATAGTTATATCAGAAAGAAAAAAGTAGTTACTTTACTGTAGGACCGTTAGTCGATGAAAATGGAGAAGACACCAAAGACGAAGTAACAAATGAGTGATGCCCTCAATACCTTCTTTGCATCATTTTTTACAACAAAGACCTCAGTGATATCCCTACACCATCGCCGATTCAGATTGATAATTCAGATGTTCTAAGCAATATCACCGTTACAGAGAGAGAAGTATTGAATTGTTTAGATAAACTCAAGGTAAATAAAACGCCTGGCCCTGATACAATCTCGCCTACAGTTCTAAAGGAAGCTAAGGATGAGCTCTCCAAACCACTGACGTTACTATTCAATAAATCCTTGCAGTCTGGAACTATGCCTGATCGTGGAAGATAGCCAACGTAACACCGATATTCAAAAAAGGCAGCAAATCCCTACCCAGTAACTATCGTCCAATTAGCTTAACCTCAGTTGTATGTAAACTGCTAGAAACGGTCATAAGAGACAGACTCGTAAATCACTTAGAGGAAAATATCATACTTAAAGATACTCAACACGGCTTTCGTAAAAAACGTTCCTGTTTAACAAACCTCGTAGACTTCTTCCACGATATCCTCAACCTCTACGATGAGAGTAAAGCTGTAGATATGATATACCTTGATTTTCAAAAGGCCTTTGACAAAGTTCCCCACAAACGTTTACTGCTAAAACTAAAAGCGCATGTAATACAAGACGGTGTGTTGACATGGATAGCAAATTGGCTCAGCGACAGAAAGCAAAGAGTAGTCATAAACGGTAAGGCATCTAAATGGACCAATGTAAGTAGCGGGGTACCCCAGGGATCGGTACTAGGACCAATTCTCTTTCTAATTTTACATCAACGACATAGATGAGGGTCTCACCTGTACAATTTCAAAATTTGCTGACGATACAAAAATTTCAAATAGCGTACTCTCAAAAGATCAAGTTGACGATATGCAACCCAACCTACATATAATTGTCACATTGGGCCCAAATTTGGCAAATGAGTTTCAATGCGGATAAATGTAAAGTACTAACATATCCGGATACCTAAAGTTGAGAAGGCAAACTAGTGCGATGAATTGGCACTCAGCTTAAGAATGTAAATACAGAGAAAACCGAATCTGGGAGTAACACTATCTAGTAACCCTAAAAACCGAGTCAACAATGTTCAGAAGTTGTTAAGAAGGTCAAACAAAATAATTGCTTTATAGGGCAGATCATTTGCGCATAAATCCAAACCCTTTCACAATTCCTTAGTCCTGCGCCATCTTCTGGAATACTGCGTTCAAGATGCTGGTGCCCTTTATTAACCAAAAAGGCCTAAACAAGCTAGAACGAGTTTCAACGTAGAGTTAACCAAAATGATACCATAGCCTAAAGAACAAATCCATAAACGAAGAGGCGTCTTGAGAGAATTAAATTCATATTTCCTTTAACCCAGCGCAGATTAATAGGTGGGCTTAATTCAAGTGTTCACAAAATCATCAAAGGCATCGAC
>CM064547.1:1144222-1478343 GCA_032716605.1 Paralithodes platypus | reverse complement strand
AGGAGTGTCAGCAAGTAGGGTCGCGATAGGTTGGTTGTTTGTAAGGGGTACTACTCGCCTTTTTCTGGACCTCCCTTGTCCCTGTATTTACCGGCGATTTATTATTATTATTTCCCGGACTAGGTAGGAGTGTCAGCCAAGTAGGGTCGCGAATAGGTTGGTTTGTTTAAGGTGGTTACTACTCGCTTTTTCTGGCCCTCCTTGTCCCTCGTGTTACCGGCGATTATTATTATTTTCCCGGACTAGGTAGGACTGCCAGCAAGTAGGGTCGCGATAGGTTGGTGTTTAAGGGGGTACTTACTACTCGCTTTTTTTTCTGGACCTCCTTGTCCCTCGTCTTACCGGCGATTATTATTTATTCCCGGACTAGGTAGGAGTGTCAGCACGTAGGGTCGCGATAAGGTGGTGTTTTAAGGGGGTACTACTAGCTTTTTCTGGACCTCCTTGTCCCTCGTGTTACCGGCGATTATTATTATTATTCCCGGACTAGGTAGGTGTGTCAGCAAGTAGGGTCGCGATAGGTTGGTTGTTTAAGGGGGTACTACTCGCTTTTTCTGGGACCCTCCTTGTCCATCGTCTTACCGCGGATTATTATTATTATTCCCGGACTAGGTAGGAGTGTCAGCAAGTAGGGTCGCGATAGGTTGGTTGTTTAAGGGGGTACTACTCGCTTTTTCTGGACCTCCTTGTCCCTCGTTCTTACCGGCGATTATTATTAGTATTCCCGGACTAGGTAGGAGTGTCAGCAAGTAGGATCGCGATAGGTTGGTTGTTTAAGGGGGTACTACTCGCTTTTTTTCTGGACCTCCTTGTCCCTCGTGTTACCGGCGATTATTATTATTATTCCCGGACTAGGTAGGAGTGTCAGCAAGTAGGGTCGCGAAAGGATGGTTGGTTAAGGGGGTACTACTATCTTTTTCTGGACCTCCTTGTCCCTCGTGCTACCGGCGATTATTATTATTATTCCCGGACTAGGTAGGAGTGTCAGCAAGTAGGGTTGCGATAGGTTGGTTGTTTAAGGGGGTACTACTCGCTTTTTCTGGACCTCCTTGTCCCTCGTGTTACCGGCGATTATTATTATTATTCCCGGACTAGGTAGGAGTGTCAGCAAGTAGGGTCGCGATAGGTTGGTTGTTTAAGGGGGTACTACTCGCTTTTTCTGGACCTCCTTGTCCCTCGTGTTACCTACCGGCGATTATTATTATTATTCCCGGACTAGGTAGGAGTGTCAGCAAGTAGGGTCGCGATAGGTTGGTTGTTTAAGGGGGTACTACTCGCTTTTCTGGACCTCCTTGTCCCTCGTGTTACCGGCGATTATTATTATTATTCCCGGACTAGGTAGGAGTGTCAGCAAGTAGGGTCGCGATAGGTTGGTTGTTTAAGGGGGTACTACTCGCTTTTTCTGGACCTCCTTGTCCCTCGTGTTACCGGCGATTATTATTATTATTCCCGGACTAGGTAGGAGTGTCAGCAAGTAGGGTCGCGATAGGTTGGTTGTTTAAGGGGGTACTACTCGCTTTTTCTGGACCTCCTTGTCCCTCGTGTTACCGGCGATTATTATTATTATTCCCGGACTAGGTAGGACTGTCAGCAAGTAGGGTCGCGATAGGTTGGTTGTTTAAGGGGGTACTACTCGCTTTTTCTGGACCTCCTTGTCCCTCGTCTTACCGGCGATTATTATTATTATTCCCGGACTAGGTAGGAGTGTCAGCAAGTAGGGTCGCGATAGGTTGGTTGTTTAAGGGGGTACTACTCGCTTTTTCTGGACCTCCTTGTCCCTCGTGTTACCGGCGATTATCATTATTATTCCCGGACTAGGTAGGAGTGTCAGCAAGTAGGGTCGCGATAGGTTGGTTGTTTAAGGGGGTACTACTCGCTTTTTCTGGACCTCCTTGTCCCTCGTGTTACCGGCGATTATTATTATTATTCCCGGACTAGGTAGGAGTGTCAGCAAGTAGGGTCGCGATAGGTTGGTGTTTAAGGGGGTACTACTCGCTTTTTCTGGACCTCCTTGTCCCTCGTGTTACCGGCGATTATTATTATTATTCCCGGACTAGGTAGGAGTGTCAGCAAGTAGGGTCGCGATAGGTTGGTTGTTTAAGGGGGTACTACTCGCATTTTCTGGACCTCCTTGTCCCTCGTGTTACCGGCGATTATTATTATTATTCCCAGACTAGGTAGGAGTGTCAGCAAGTAGGGTCGCGATAGGTTGGTTGTTTAACCTGACAAGCGCTAAATAGACCTAGGGGCTAGGGTAGTTATTTGTGCATTTCTAGCCTTGGATTCTGACAGAATTCGTTATATTTACAATATAGAGCATTATTTGTTTTCGGTATGCTTTTATTTTACATATATGATGTATATATGAACCTTCAAGAGTGCTAAAATAAGTGGGAAAAGCATTTGGGTGGTGAAAAACGAAGATATTGGCCACCCGGTCATAATATCAGGCGAGAGAGAGCCACAGGCAACCCTCCTCTCTCGCTGTCTGTGAGGTAACTGAGACGAGCGGGGCGGTTTGGGCCGGTGTCTGGGTGTTACATAACGATCTTTTCTGCAACCCACTTGTGCTACATTATCGCGGGAGAGAAAAATAACCGATAAATGATGATAATAAGAGGAAAAATAGGTGATAATGAGGAGGGGAGGGAGGGGGGAATAAGGTGGGGAAGGAGGGGAGGGGGGTGGGTGAGATTTACATGGATGAGTACTGGAGGGGAATTATCTCACCTAGAGACAAATTCCTTTGTTTTGATAGGCCCTTTTTTTTTTTGGAAGTCTTTTTTTATGGTCTTGCTTCCGTGAGGCCTATCGCGTTCCCTATAGGAAGCCTTCCGTGAGGCCTATCGCGCTTGCCGTGTTAAGGGGGTACTACTCGCTTTTTCTGGACCTCCTTGTCCCTCGTGTTACCGGCGATTATTATTATTATTCCCGGACTAGGTAGGAGTGTCAGCAAGTAGGGTCGCGATAGGTTGGTTGTTTAAGGGGGTACTACTCGCTTTTTCTGGACCTCCTTGTCCCTCGTGCTACCGGCGATTATTATTATTATTCCCGGACTAGGTAGGAGTGTCAGCAAGTAGGGTCGCGATAGGTTGGTTGTTTAAGGGGGTACTACTCGCTTTTTCTGGACCTCCTTGTCCCTCGTGTTACCGGCGATTATTATTATTATTCCCGGACTAGGTAGGAGTGTCAGCAAGTAGGGTCGCGATAGGTTGGTTGTTTAAGGGGGTACTACTCGCTTTTTCTGGACCTCCTTGTCCCTCGTGTTACCTACCGGCGATTATTATTATTATTCCCGGACTAGGTAGGAGTGTCAGCAAGTAGGGTCGCAATAGGTTGGTTGTTTAAGGGGGTACTACTCGCTTTTTCTGGACCTCCTTGGCCCTCGTGTTACCGGCGATTATTATTATTCCCGGACTAGGTAGGAGTGTCAGCAAGTAGGGTCGCGATAGGTTGGTTGTTTAAGGGGGTACTACTCGCTTTTTCTGGACCTCCTTGTCCCTCGTGTTACCGGCGATTATTATTATTATTCCCGGACTAGGTAGGAGTGTCAGCAAGTAGGGTCGCGATAGGTTGATTGTTTAAGGGGGTACTACTCGCTTTTTCTGGACCTCCTTGTCCCTCGTGTTACCGGCGATTATTATTATTATTCCCGGACTAGGTAGGAGTGTCAGCAAGTAGGGTCGCGATAGGTTGGTTGTTTAAGGGGGTACTACTCGCTTTTTCTGGACCTCCTTGTCCCTCGTGTTACCAGCGATTATTATTATTATTCCCGGACTAGGTAGGAGTGTCAGCAAGTAGGGTCGCGATAGGTTGGTTGTTTAAGGGGGTACTACTCGCTTTTTCTGGACCTCCTTGTCCCTCGTCTTACCGGCGATTATTATTATTATTCCCGGACTAGGTAGGAGTGTCAGCAAGTAGGGTCGCGATAGGTTGGTTGTTTAAGGGGGTACTACTCGCTTTTTCTGGACCTCCTTGTCCCTCGTGTTACCGGCGATTATTATTATTATTCCCGGACTAGGTAGGAGTGTCAGCAAGTAGGGTCGCGATAGGTTGGTTGTTTAAGGGGGTACTACTCGCTTTTTCTGGACCTCCTTGTCCCTCGTGTTACCGGAGAGATCACTTGCACTTGGACTATACAGTAGATGTGGCAGCAAGCTAAAGGGACGCGATAGGTTGTTTAAGGGGAGGATTTTAGTTTGTTCCCTAGACCTCTATCAAGCATAAAATGACACCCCCTAGACTTCCTTTCAAGATAAATTTGTACATTTTTCGGTAGAAAAATGTTCAGGCCGAAGGCCGATTCCTCTTAAATGACAGGCTCGCTATCGCTCGCCAGGAAAAAATCAACACCCAATTGGCACAAAGTTTTTTTACATTTTTCTACCGAAAAATGTACAAATTTATCTTGAAAAAGGATGTACGGGGTGTTTTCTTTTTTTTAGTTTGATGGAGGTCTAGGGAATAAACTAGAATAATAATAAATAAATACAAAAATGAACCATATATACAGTATATATATATATATATATATATATATATATATATATATATATATATATATATATATATATATATATATATATATTTATAGTTTAGGTATAGTATAAACACATTCATTCGTGAAATGATTGATACATTCACTTAGGTGATTGACGGTGTGGAATAAAATGGGATCGTACCAACAATATCACATTTACTGACAATTGCATTAGATGGAAACCAATAATATTTTGAGATATATATATACACACACACACACACCCACACACACACACACACACACACCCACACACACACACACACACACACACACACACACACACCCACACACACACACACACACACACACGTACACACCCACACACACACACACACACACTCGTCCCGGTGGTCACTATGTACGGGTAGTCATTTGTTATTAGTTCAACATTAATATATTGTGTAAATTTTTACATATATATTTTTACCATAATTCAGTGAACAATTGTTTTCGCTTGTGTCTTTCTCCCTGGCCGTGTTGGCGTGACCTTTTAAGGGGGGTCACCGGCTTTTTGTTTTAGCTTTCTCTCCTTTTCTCTCTTTCTCTGGCTTGTATCCATTCGGCCCCATTCAGCCAACTGTTTTAAGACGTTTATCCCCATCCAGGTGTCAATTTCTTCGTGGTGAGCGATAGCGAGCCAGCATTGTATGGTGAAATCCGGCTTCGCCGGAGAAATTTTTCTATCGAAAAATGTACAAATTTAGCTTGTTGTCAAAACAAAAATATATGTATGCTGGCTCGCTACCGCTCGCCAGGAAAATATTGACACCTGGATGGGGGTAAACGTCTTAAAACAGTAGGCTGAATGGGGCCGAATAGATACAAGCCAAAGAGAGAGGGAGAGAAAGAGACAAAAAGCGAGGTGGGCTCCCTTAACCTCTTTTTGTGGCGGTGGGTCACAGCTCGGCCTAGCCTCACTCTCTCTCTCTCTCTCTCTCTCTCTCTCTCACTCTCACTCTCACCTGCACACATACATAATTGTTTTTTTAAGGGAGACCACCTCGCTTTTTTCTCTTTCTCTCCCTCTTTCTTTGATGTGTATCCATTCGGCCCCATTCAGCCTACTGTTTTAAGACGTTTACCCCCATCCAGGTGTTAATATTTTCCTGGCGAGCGGTAGGGAGCCAGCATATATATTTTTTGTTTTGACAGCAAGCTAAATTTGTACATTTATCTATAGAAAAATGTCTTCGACGAAGCCGGATTTCTTCATACAATGCTGGCTCGCTATCGCTCGCCAGGAATAAATCGCCACCTGGATGTGGATAAACGTCTTAAAACAGTTGGCTGAATGGGGCCGAATGGATACAAGCCAGGGAAAGAGAGAAAAGGAGAGAAAGATAAACACAAAACGGTAACCCCCCTTAACCCCTTCTGTACCGGCAACGTCATTTAACTTTTCTCTGGCTGCTATTGGACGATTTTATTCAGTTTTAAAAGTGTCTACACCAGGACCCACACACTAGTGTGTGGGTCCTGGTCTACACTCTTCAGCAATTAACAGGCTTCGAACTATCTCACTTAACCCTTTTTACTACCCCATCCAAGTGTACCAGGCTGTAGTCGTTGATGTTGTCGTTAACTCTTCCTTATCTCATTCGTAAACTACCCTAAATTATATATTGATACATTAAATATATTGAACTGTTATTGTTTTTATCTTTTAATCCGAGAGTTTTTTTTTTTAAATCAAGTACGTTTGACGGGAATACAAACATATTTTGTCTTGGTGAATAGACAAAGGTTCGAGTATACACGCACACTCACTCACTGTAATTCACTCACTCACTCACTCTCTCTGTCTCTTTCTCTGTCTCTCACTCACTCACTCACTCTCTCTCACTCTCACTCACTCACTCACACTCTCTCTTTCTCTCTCTCAGGATTTCAATATCTCTGGTGGCTCACACGTTGGCTTCTAGAGATAAAAGATGAAACACTGAGGCAAAGTCATGAAGATGCGTGTTTGGAGTATTGCCCCGGGTGAAAATGGTTGCTGTAGTAGGGTATAAAGCTGGGTGTGTGTCAGAGTGGAGAGTGAGAGAGAGAGAGAGAGAGTGTGTGTGTGAGTGAGAGAGAGAGAGAGAGTGACAGAGAGAATGAGTGAGGGAGGGAGAATGAGAGAGAGAGTGAGTGAGAGTGAGAGATATATATACAATGAGGTCTCAGCGACCTTGCTGTCTATTACAGAGTGTGCAAAATAATATCTACTCTTCTTGTACTGCTCTACTGAAGAACTATTTACAATTTTTGGGGGAAGTTTGTTCCAGGTAGAACAGATTATATATGTGAAAAAGTGTCCACAAATACTAGTGCTGAACCTTTTCAGTTCTACTTTCTAGAGAGTGAGAGTGAGTGAGAGAGAGTGTGAGAGTGAGAGTGAGAGTGAGAGAGAGAGAGAGAGACATAGAGAGAGGTGTGTGTGTGTGAGAGTCAAAGGTCGAGGTAGAGGAAAGGGAGGGAAAGGACTGCATGGTGTTAATACTCTACCTCTTGATTCCATTATTTATTTCCCTGGCCCCGGTAATTGGCGTAGAGAGAGGGCCCGGCGTGGCTTCGACCCCCTCCCCGCCACCACCTGACGGCCACAGTTTCCCACACAAATTGAGCGAGAGGGGAGCCGGCTTCACCCTACGCACTTTTTTTTTATTTTTGCAATCTCTTTTAATATCTAGCCGTATTATAAGACGTTCAGCCTATTAGCTTGGCGAATTTTTAGACCTTTCGCCCCTTTTCTTTGTCAATACTAAGACTTTTCATGTCATTTAGGTGTCAAATTTTTCATGGCGAGCGATAGCGAGCCTGTACTTTTAAGAGTAACCGGGCCTTTGGCCGGGACATTTTTCTACCGAAAAATGTACACATTTAGCTTAGGGGGTGTTTTATCTAAGCTTGATGGCGGTCTAGCGAGGAAACTAAAAACACAATAATTAATACACGAATAAATAGACCAAAATAATTGAGCGAGAGGTGAGCCGGCTTGGCTTCACCCTACGCACTCTTGTTGTGTGTGTGTGGCAATCATTTAGCTTCCCCCAAGCGGCCCTCTGCACTCACACTTTATGCCCACGTCTTGCTTGTATTGGTCTATATCAGTGGTTAGCCCCATTAGTGTTCACATTATAAGACGTTCGGCCCATTACTTTAGCGATTTTAAGACCCTTCGCCCCTTTTCTTAGTCAATATTAAGATTGTTCATGTCATTTATGTGTCATTATTGTCCCTGGCGAGAGATAGCGAGCCTCTAATTTTAAGAGTAAACGGCCTTTGGCCGTGAAATTTTTCTACCGAAAAATGTACCCGCCCATATCTTGGGGGTGTTTTTCTAAGCTTGATGGAGGTCTAACAAAAAATAGTGAATACATGAATAAATAGACCAACACAAACGGCCTCTATCCCCTTAAGTTCCCCAAGCGGCCGGCTGCACACACACTTTATGCCCACGTCTCGCTTGGTCTGCATCATGTTGTAAGCATTTAGGTTCCTCGAGAGGATGTTTTTTGTTTTTCTATGTGAATGAGGGAGACACAATTCAGAACTGCCTGTAGCGAGTGCCTCCCCATAGATGAAAGAGTGACAGGGCCAAAATCAAGGGACGTTCGAGCCAAAATGCCTGGACTCACGGAGTTTGAAGCAATTTAAATCATAGGAGGAGGGAAAGACTGATTCTGGGAGAGAGTTCCAGAGCTCAGCTGTTGAACAGAAGAAAGACTGAGAGTAACGTTTCACTCTTGGGATGGAGAGTTACACAGAATAGGGGTGAGATTGTGTTGCAAGACGGGTACCACGTACCCTACATAGAGGAGGTGGTATACACTGGGAGAGCTCTGAGGAGCACTGATGATTGTAGTAGCGATATAATAGCGAGAGAGATGCAACATTACGGCAAAAAAGCATTAGCAACTTTCTAATAGTAAACTAGCCAAATCACTGAGAACCCGTCATGTACAATAGTAAACTAGCCAAATCACTGAGAACCCGTCATGTACAATAGTAAACTAGCCAAATCACTGAGAACCCGTCATGTACAATAGTAAACTAGCCAAATCACTGAGAACCCGTCATGTACAATAGTAAACTAGCCAAATCACTGAGAACCCGTCATGTACAATAGTAAACTAGCCAAATCACTGAGAACCCGTCATGTACAATAGTAAACTAGCCAAATCACTGAGAACCCGTCATGTACAATAGTAAACTAGCCAAATCACTGAGAACCGTCATGTACAATAGTAAACTAGCCAAATCACTGAGAAACCCGTCATGTACAATAGTAAACTAGCCAAATCACTGAGAACCCGTCATGTACAATAGTAAACTAGCCAAATCACTGAGAACCCGTCATGTACAATAGTACACCTAGCCAAATCACTGAGAACCCGTCATGTACAATAGTAAAACTAGCCAAATCACTGAGAACCCGTCATGTACAATAGTAAAACTAGCCAAATCACTGAGAACCCGTCATGTACAATAGTAAACTAGCCAAATCACTGAGAACCCGTCATGTACAATAGTACACTAGCCAAATCACTGAGAACCCGTCATGTACAATAGTAAACTAGCCAAATCACTGAGAACCCGTCATGTACAATAGTAAACTAGCCAAATCACTGAGAACCCGTCATGTACAATAGTAAACTAGCCAAATCACTGAGAACCCGTCATGTACAATAGGTTATCCAATTGTTATCATGGTGTACATTTGAATTGGATTGTGTACGTAAATCTCTTTCATATGTAAACATATCGAACTCCTAGATATTATCCACAGTTACCTTCTACATTTCTATAAGCCTATGTGCATAACTTTACCAATGGTGTTTATAGTAAACAAGGTGAATAATATTAAACTAGTTTAAACCATTTGTTATGTTCTACCATATACATGTTCTGCTCATGTAGACCAATATTATATATACTGTATATATATAAATATATATATATATATATATATATTCATTACATACGAGGTTGAAAGAAATGGCAATTTCTGCGTTGGAAATTTTAGTATTCAAGGTTTCCAGGTCTCTGATGAGTTTTCGCTGGGTGGCAGGAAGTAGATGACTGAGGTTTGCAAAATTCATGGTGGTACAGGGTTACATTAATGTTCATGATGATCCAGGATATACGACGCGTTTCACTGGACAACCAGCATTATCAAGTAATTGAAAATCAAACAATGGACAACTCCCCTTCCTCAACATCCTCGTAGCTCTGAACGACCATGGGTTCAAAACCACCGTCTACACTAAACCAACTAACACAGGACAATGCCTCAACGGCGATAGTGAATGCCCCCGTCGTTATCTTCTATCCTCCATCTCCGCTTATGTAAGGAGAGCCCTCACGCACTGCTCTACCTGGGCCGACACCCACCAGGAACTGGAAAGACTATCTCAAGTTTTAGTAAATAACGGATACTCCAACTCCAACATCTTCAGCACCATCAACCACCATCTTGAAAAATGGTACACCCAAAGCCCTCCCAACATTGACCCCCCCCCCCCCCCCTCCAATGAAATCAAGATCTTCTACCGCAATTTTATGTCCTCTGACCACAAATATGACGAGCCCGTCATAAAAGAAATAATCTCCAATCACGTCCACCCAACCAACCCGGAAAACATAATCAAATTAATAATTTATTACAAATCCCCCAAGACCTCCAACCTCGTTCTCCGCAACAAACCAGCTTCCACCAAGATAAAGAGCCCGATGACCGACGATCACGTCATTTACCAACATACCTGTAATTATGAGGACTGTGGACCTCATTCCTATATTGGGATGACGCAGACTCGTCTATCACGTCGGTTCATTCTTCACCTTCAGGCTGGAGCCATCAAAGACCACTATCTCACCCCTAACCACCCCCACCTCACACACAACGATTTAGAGAAACACACCACCATACTCAATAAAGAAAGTGACCCAAGGAGATTACCAATACTCAAAGCTTATATATCCAAGCGTTACATCCTAACATCAACAACCAAACTCTGGACCTTCAGATCCTCCCTTCTGCCAAAAGGCACTTCCCTACAGGACCTAACGCCCCCCCTCGCCCCCAACCCCCCCCCCCCCCCCCCCCCCCCGTGCCCTTGACGCAGCCCCCCGCGCTACCTCCTTCAGCTTCGTCTGCTGCCGGCGCCACACGTACTACGCAACTTAGGCCACGCCCCTCAACACGCAGCCAATCAGCTTCGACCTCGCCAACTGACCACCACCTTCCTGCATCCAGTGCGCCTGTGTGACGCGGATCTCTCACTAACACACCTAGAATATCTCTCCACCAATAGCAGACATTTGCCCCCTGATTTTCGCCTCCTCTGATCCTCCTCCCTCTATATATACCCTTCCTGTTTACTTGTTATATCATTCTATCATTACTTGATAATGATGGTTGTCCAGTTCGTATATCCTGTATCATCATGAACATTAATGTAACCCTGTACCACCATGAATTTTGCTAACCTCATTCATCTACTTCCTGCCACCCAGCGAAAACTCATCAGAGACCTGGAAACCTTGAATAATAAAATTTCCAACGCAGAAATTGCCATTTCTTTCAACCTCGTATGTATTAAAGCAAATGTATTACCTGGCTTTACCAACATATATATATATATATATATATATATATATATATACTGTATATATTTGAACATGAACAAAACCAGCTGTACTATACTGCATTGTCTTAAAGGGAAGGTAGTCTCTTTTTGTGGACTTCCTTCTTGATTTGAAATTATTATGGTAGTACAGTCGCGCTAATAAGTGATGTGTCGGCACCAAGTATGTTTTGATTAATAATTGGTATCAGTAATATCTAAGCTTCATTTCTTCATATCGAGTTATATATGCAAACATGTTCCTACATTTACCCACCCTATTCAACATCTGACAGACATTAATACAGCACAGAGCAAGCCAAACGTAATGACAGATGGGACATGGAAGTATGGAATGAAATATATGTGAACACTTGACCGGTGATATGTGATGTAGGTCTATGTGAGTAATGAGGGAGATTTGATCTATATGTAAGTCAGCTATATGCGAGATGTGAGTGACATGTGTTGTTAATGGAGCCCACCTCGCTTTTGTTCTCTTTCTCTCCCTCTCTCTTTGGCTTGTATCCATTCGGCCCAATTCAGCCTACTGTTTTAAGACGTTTACCCCCATCCAGGTGTCAATATTTTCCTGGCGAGCGGTAGCGAGACAGCATATACAGTATATATTTTTTGTTTTTACAGCAAGCTAAATTTGTACAATTTTCTATACAGTGCTAGCTCGCTATAGCTCGCCAGGAAGAAATCGACACCTTGATGGGGATACACGTCTTAAAACAGTTGGCTGAATAGGGCCGAATGGACACAAGCCAGAGAAAGAGAGAAAAGGAGAAAAAAAAAAAAAAAAAACGTTAACCCCCCTTAGTGGTGAAATTAATTATGTGAGTGGTGACTTTAGTGGTGAGTGGTATCTGGTGACTTTATTGGTGAGTGGTATCTGGTGACTGTAGTGGTGACTTTAGTGGTGAGTGGTATCTGGTGACTTTATTGGTGAGTGGTATCTGGTGACTGTAGTGGTGACTTTAGTGGTGAGTGGTATCTGGTGACTGTAGTGGTGACTTTAGTGGTGAGTGGTATCTGGTGACTGTAGTGGTGACTTTAGTGGTGAGTGGTATCTGGTGACTGTAGTGGTGACTTTAGTGGTGAGTGGTATCTGGTGACTGTAGTGGTGACTTTAGTGGTGAGTGGTATCTGGTGACTGTAGTGGTGACTTTAGTGGTGAGTGGTATCTGGTGACTGTAGTGGTGACTTTAGTGGTGAGTGGTATCTGGTGACTGTAGTGGTGACTTTAGTGGTGAGTGGTATCTGGTGACTGTAGTGGTGACTTTATTGGTGAGTGGTATCTGGTGACTGTAGTGGTGACTTTAGTGGTGAGTGGTATCTGGTGACTGTAGTGGTGACTTTAGTGGTGAGTGGTATCTGGTGACTGTAGTGGTGACTTTAGTGGTGAGTGGTATCTGGTGACTGTAGTGGTGACTTTAATGGTGAGTGGTATCTGGTGACTGTAGTGGTGACTTTAGTGGTGAGTGGTATCTGGTGACTGTAGTGGTGACTTTAGTGGTGAGTGGTATCTGGTGACTGTAGTGGTGACTTTAGTGGTGAGTGGTATCTGGTGACTGTAGTGGTGACTTTAGTGGTGAGTGGTATCTGGTGACTGTAGTGGTGACTTTAGTGGTGAGTGGTATCTGGTGACTGTAGTGGTGACTTTAGTGGTGAGTGGTATCTGGTGACTGTAGTGGTGACTTTAGTGGTGAGTGGTATCTGGTGACTGGACTGTAGTGGTGACTTTAGTGGTGAGTGGTATCTGGTGACTGTAGTGGTGACTTTAGTGGTGAGTGGTATCTGGTGACTAGTGGTGACTTTAGTGGTGAGTGGTATCTGGTGACTGTAGTGGTGACTTTAGTGGTGAGTGGTATCTGGTGACTGTAGTGGTGACTTTAGTGGTGAGTGGTATCTGGTGACTGGTGACTGTAGTGGTGACTTTATTGGTGAGTGGTATCTGGTGACTGTAGTGGTGACTTTAGTGGTGAGTGGTATCTGGTGACTGTAGTGGTGACTTTAGTGGTGAGTGGTATCTGGTGACTGTAGTGGTGACTTTAGTGGTGAGTGGTATCTGGTGACTGTAGTGGTGACTTTAGTGGTGAGTGGTATCTGGTGACTGTAGTGGTGACTTTAGTGGTGAGTGGTATCTGGTGACTGTAGTGGTGACTTTAGTGGTGAGTGGTATCTGGTGACTTTATTGGTGACTTTAGTGGTGAGTGGTATCTGGTGACTGTAGTGGTGACTTTAGTGGTGAGTGGTATCTGGTGACTGTATTGGTGACTGTAGTGGTGAGTGGTATCTGGTGACTGTAGTGGTGACTGTAGTGGTGAGTGGTATCTGGTGACTGTATTGGTGACTGTAGTGGTGAGTGGTATCTGGTGACTGTAGTGGTGACTTTAGTGGTGAGTAGTATCTGGTGACTGTAGTGGTGCCTTTAGTGGTGAGTGGTATCTGGTGACTGTAGTGGTGACTGTAGTGGTGAGTGGTATCTGGTGACTGTAGTGGTGCCTTTAGTGGTGAGTGGTATCTGGTGACTGTAGTGGTGACTTTAGTGGTGAGTGGTATCTGGTGACTGTAGTGGTGACTGTAGTGGTGACTTTAGTGGTGAGTGGTATCTGGTGACTGTAGTGGTGACTGTAGTGGTGAGTGGTATCTGGTGACTGTAGTGGTGACTGTAGTGGTGAGTGGTATCTGGTGACTGTAGTGGTGACTTTAGTGGTGAGTGGTGTCTGGTGACTGTAGTGGTGACTTTATTGATGAGTGGTATCTGGTGACTGTATTGGTGACTGTAGTGGTGAGTGGTATCTGGTGACTGTAGTGGTGACTTTAGTGGTGAGTAGTATCTGGTGACTGTAGTGGTGAGTGTATCTGGTGACAGAGGAGGCTGGGACTGAGAGGCTACTAAAAACATTGCCAGGATATCGGCACTCGGGTGGAAAATTCTCGAGTCTCCATTTGCCCACCGCTGCCATGATCACACACACACACACACACACACACACACACCTACACAATCATTTCATTTCAATTAAATACATCATCGATCACTCTGCTCTCATGTGTTTTCATGTGTTGGTAATATATTGTTCATTATAATGTCCAATACAATGCCAACACTGCACTGTATATCGTTAACCCTTTCAGTACCGGTGCCGTTCTTTTATTTATTTTTCTGGCTGCTATTAGCCGATTTTTTCAGTTTAAGGGGGGATGGTTCACTTTTTGGGCGATTTTTGCATGTATTAATTATTTTTCTAGTTTCCTCCCTAGACCTCCATCAAATTAAAAAAAAAACATCCATTAGATCTCCCTTCTAGATTAATTTGTAAATTTTTCGGGAGAAAAATTTCCCCTTCCAACATTACAGGCTCACTATCGTTCGCCAGGGAAAAAATCGACACCTAAATAGCACGAAAGGTCTAAATATTGACGACAAAATGGGGCGAAAGGTCTTAAAATCGACTAACTAATGGGGCAAACATCGTAACATCTGAAAACTAAAAGAGCTAAACATGAGGGAGAAAGTGATCCAGAAAACCGGCCCATCCCCCCTTAAAAAGGGCCTCCAACAATTTACAAGCTTCGAACTAACCCGCTTTACTTCCACAGATCCTTCTTAAACTGAAAAAAGCCCGTCTAAATGTAGCTAGAACAAGATTAAAGAGACGTCACCGGTACAGAAAGGGTTACAATTTTACAATACCTGTATCTTGATATTTTTGTACTGATTTAACGATTTCACACTTTTACGGTAATACTAACCAGATATTGAGAAGTTGAACACCACTTACAATTTGGTTTACATATGAATGTTTCTCTATTATTCGTCTATATAAAAAGCGATAATGAAGTAAATTTAATTGTACGTAAATAACATGTACATTTAAACGTACATATAATAACATGTAAAGCTAGTTTGTAAGTATTATCTATCCATATAATATAATATACCACATAATTTGCTAGCGAAAGTGCCTCACAGTTCGTTTCTGTTCCTAGTATTAGAGTTTGTGGCCACCAGTTGACGAGGGTGGAATAAGTAACACCCCGTTCTTAACATTAACCATCCATTACAAACCCCAATGTACTTGAATAAACTAATGAAAGCATATGGTCCTCCCGGGATTCCAACTCGGAACACCACACCCAGAACATATGCACCTAAACCATAACACCGTGTTTCCAGGTGGCTGAACACTGAGCTATACCACCAGACACTCGCTCATATCAATGGCAAGGGACACAACCAACCAACCCACAGTTACACTATATTTTACTTGGTTACCAATGGAATAATGTTCACAGTAAATTATTATTTCGTCTCCATATGTTCTGTATTTCGTATTTCGTACATTAGGGGAGAGCATAGGGTGAATCTAGATGTGAGGCTGGATGGGGAAATATTGGAACAAGTAGAGTGTTTTAAATATCTAGGAGGAACAATAAGCAGGAGTGGAGGTATGGAAGTGGAGGTAAAACAGAGAGTGTGTGAAGGAAGGAAGGTTTTCGGAGCAATGGGAAGTATGTGGAAGACGAGAAATCTCGGAATGAAAGTAAAAAGTGCACTGTATCAAGGAATTGTTGTGCCAACAGTGATGTATGGGGCTGAAACATGGGCTCTGAAGAAAAAGGAGAAAAGAGGGCTGGATGTGATGGAGATGAGCTGCTTGAGGAGTATGTGTGGAGTTACTCGTAGAGACAGATTGAGAAATGAAGAGATACGTAGGAGAGTGGGGCAGCAGGAACATTTGTCAGCCAGAGTGGACAGAAGGGTGCTGAGCTGGTATGGTCACGTTGAACGAATGGGAGATGAAAGGCTTACAAAGAGAATATGTAAGTCAGGTACAAGGGGAGATAGAAGGGCAGGAAGACCCCCATTGAGATGGAGAGACTGTGTAAGAAAGGCTTTGGATGATAGAGGAATGACTATAGATCAGGCAGGGGAAGTGGTGGTGGACAGGAGTGAATGGAGAATGCTTGTGAATAGTTGAGTGAACACGTGGTCATTTGGAGTAAGGGGTCGAGCGCAAGTTGGACTAGATAATAGTCCATCAGGCGCCTGGCCCGGGGAGACGATTAATATGAAGGGTGTGCCTGGAAGTGTGGTGGGAGGGCTTGTCGCTTTGGCTCCGCTGCATGTCTGCCTGCCGAGATCGGAACCTCTCCTGGTGGTCAGGGGCCGGGGGAGTGCTGGAGCGACCTTGGTAACCCTGGTCTCTGGGTCTTCTCCTGGGTGACCTGGATGTGTGAGAGTTTGTGTTTTTTATCTGTGTTTATTTTTTTGTTTTATGTTGTTTTTGTGTTTTCCCTGTTCTTGCTCTGTCTTGAGTCGGCTACCCCCAAAATGGGGATTGGGCCTGAGCATATAGATAGATAGATAGATAGATAGTACATTGGGGTTTGTAATGGAGGATTAATGTTAAGAACAGGGTGTTCATTAATTTCGTATAACATTAAGACGATTGTCTCCGATGTAAATTCCATACATATTCAATAAAGAACTTGACACCAGAGGCAGCCCTTGACAGGGCTGCCTAGAAAGCTGTCATTTAGGACGTGAGACTGTAACCACATTCTCTGTGGACAAACGGTCTTTAAACTTGTATGTATGTATTCGGTGAGTGAGAGAAACGCGTAACAAATGTGAGACATTGAGTCAACAGGCTGAGGCCCAAGGTGTGAGAGGCTACAGGTGGTGGTGGTGGTGGTGGTGGATGATATAACCGAGTAGGATGTATATGTGGTGGTTGTGTGAGTTTGTCTGTCCCTGAGGATGCCTTGGTGGACCTGTCATTACCAAACCAACCACGTCCTACCCCAGCTCTCTCACGTGCCTGCAGACCTTCTCCTCTCATTTGAGGCTGGAAGAGGCTGCGCTGGATGGGTCACACTCGAGACCTGGGGGACGCGGTCATGACACTTAAGTTGACAGACCACTATATACGAGGTCGTGTACGAGGTAACTATGTGGTTGTTCTCTTTGTAGTGGCTCAGTCTTTAACATAACACTTTGTATTGACTAAGACTACCGGTACCCTTGAAAAACAACTTTAAGAGTTAGTTTATGCACGCTACCATAACGTCAAAATGCTGCAATAATTGCCATAGAAACTTGTATTTTATTTGTTATCAACTCTGCGTAAGCAGAGTGGTATTCCCCCCCCCCCCCCCACCCGTATAGTGGTACCATGCCGGCCGAACTTTCTGTCTGTCTGTCCGAATACTCCTAGACCGTTCGACGGATTTTCACCAAACTTCACACGAACATTCGGTGCGTGAATACGACGGTCAGTCAATTTTTTTTTTTTTTTTAAATGTGTACAATAGTTATGATTTTAGGTCAAACATGTGGTTTTGTCCCCCCCCCCCCCTCACTTCCGGACCCCCCCATCCCCACCCGATGGATACCCCCCTATAAATTTAATATTGTAATGCATCTAATTTATATGATGGTATACAATACTTTCAGAAATGTACAAGTGAGATATATATATATATATATATATATATATATATATATCTATATATTGGTTTTATACTTAGATTTAGCCATTTTGTATATTTAAATATATTTGGCAACTTTCTTATCTCTAATTTTATTATAACGCTGTTAAGGGGAGGTTTTTAGTCTGTTTCCTAGATTTCCATCAAGCTTGAAATTACACTCCCTTGACCCCCTTTCAAGATAAATTTGTACCCATTTTTCGGTAGAAAAATTTCCCGGCCGAAGGCCGGTTCTTCTTAAATTACAGGCTCGCTATCGCTCGCCAGGAAAAAATCGACACCTAAATGGCACGAAAGGTCTTAAAAGTGACATAAATGGGGTGAAAGTTCTTAAAATCGCCAAACTAATGGGGCGAACATCTTAAAATCTCAATAGCAATGGGGCTAAACATGAGAGAGAAAGGGGTAAAGAAAAAAAATCCCTCAAGTGGAAATCTCCCCTTAACCTCTGAAGTGCGCATGGGGGTAATTGGAAACGTCCCCCTGTGCTGACGTATTTGAGGTGTTTCCGTCACTAATATTAACCTGAAACAACAATAAAACGAGTGAAAACAGCGTTTGGATGGTCAAACTCTCTCTCTCTTGCACTCGCTTGCTATCAGTGATGACCACACCCTCTCGGATTTCTAATGTTAGCACGAAAGGAAAGTGGGGAAGGGGAGGTAGAGGACTGAGATTTTGCATGGCCCAGGGGCCAAAAAAAAAAAAAAAACAAAAAAACAAAAAAAATAAGAAATTTTTTTTTTTCGATGTCCATCATATGAGAGGTTGCCAGATTAGCAATAAGAAATAGAGTTCTCTCACTCGTATAATTACCTCTCCAAAATTAGTTTTCTGCCCACAGCGAACTCAAAGACAACTGCAGAGGTTGAAGTAACTAAACTAAAGGTTTGTAAATACCCCTGATGGTAATAAAGGCTTTAAAGTATCCCTAATAGGCTCAAAATTGCGTCATATGTCGGAGAGGGTTAAGAGTCTCCCCGCAGTGCGCCGGGGGAACTCTTAAGAGTCTCCCCGCAGCTCCCGGGTTAATAATTATAATATTTTTGTTCTTGAATGTTCACCATTCTGTCATGACCGAATATAATGTTCACCATTCTGTCATGACCGAATATAATGTTCACCATTCTGTCATGACCGAATATAATGTTCACCATTCTGTCATGACCGAATATAATGTTCACCATTATGTCATGACCGAATATCATTTTTGCTTCTGCACCTTATATATATATATATATATATAATTATATATATATATAAGTTGTCTAACTTTGTGAACCATTCGAGCCATCATGAAACAGTTTAGAAGTTATGTATATATATATTTGTGGGGCAGTAATTACCACAGACAGATTTAGGCTGTTTGTCATAGAAGTTGAGAGAGCTCTATCCTCCAACATCCTCTGATCTTACTTCTACGTTATTAACCCGTTCCGTACCGGCGACTCTTTTTCCTATAATTCTAGCTATATTTAAATATATTAAGGCTATTTTGTACAGCTGAAGAAGGATCTGTGGTGAGTAAAAAGGGTTAATTAAGATAGTTTCTAAGCCTATTCATAGCTGGAGACCCTTTTGAAACTGAATAAGCCGTCTAATAGAAGCCAGAATAAATTGCAAAGACGTCTCCGGTACAGAAGGGGTTATTTATTTTGTTACCTAACACTATGCAGTTTTTGTAAATATGCTATTGAGTTACGAGTGACACCTTAAGGGGGAGGTAGTCGCTTTTTCTGGATCCCTTTCTCCCTCACGTTTAGCATATTAGTTTTGAGATTTTAAGACGTTCGTTCCATTAGTTTGGCGATTTTAGCACCATTAGCTCCATTTCGTTGTCAATTATAAGACCTATCGTACCATTTAGGTGTCGATATTTTCCTGGCGAGCGACAGCGAGACTGTAATTATAAGAGGAACCGACCTTTGGCCGGGACAGTTGTCTACCGACAAATGTACAAACTTATCATTGAGGGTGGGTATAGGGGATGTTTTTCAAAGCTTGAGGGAGGTCTAGCGAGGAAAATACAAATGAATGAATACATGAATTAATAAACCAAAAACACAGCCACTAGCCCCTTAACATTATAATTATATATCAATAACTTGCCTGTAAGTCATTGAGTTATATAATTGCTGATATTTCTAATCATAATGTATAATCCAGCGTTTATGATCGTATTATCATTGAACGGTGTCCTATAATAACTCTAATCTTATTTTTCGAACTAGTTTGTCTATTTGTATATCGGCGAACCCTCCAGACATCAGTGATCCTGTGACACACACACACACACACACACACACACACACACACCTACACACCTACCTTTACGAAATCTGCCTCTTGCATTTAGCCTTGCCATTAGCACACACACACACACACATACACACCTTTACGAAACCTGCCTCTTGCATTTAGCCTTGCCATTAGCACACACACACACACACACCCACACACACACATGCACGCACACACACACCACACATCTACCTTTACGAAATCTGCCTCTTGCATTTAGCCTTGCCATTAGCACTCACACACACATTTAGCCTTTCCATTACCACACACACACATACACCCACCCACACCTACACCCACACACATTTAGCCTTGACCATTAGCAGAAGGTCGATAATAGTGTAAATTATAACGAGCGCTAATTGTGGCTGGACCCGCTGCCTACCATAATTGTGGCTGGACCCGCTGCCTACCATAATTGTGGCTGGACCCGCTGCCTACCATAATTGTGGCTGGACCCGCTGCCTACCATAATATTATTGGTTCAATAACTATTCCCACACGAGCACCCGAGAGAACAGTGAGTGGGTGAGAGAACAGTGAGTGAGTGGGGTGAACAGATAGGGGGTGGGACAGAGAGCAGTGAGACAGAGAACAGTGAGTGAGACAGAGAACAGTGAGTGAGACAGAGAACAGTGATACAGAGAACAGTGAGTGAGACAGATAACAGTGAGTGAGACAGAGAACAGTGAGTGGGGTGAACAGTGAGTGGGTGAGAGAACAGTGAGACAGAGAACAGTGAGTGAGACAGAAAACAGTGAGACAGCGAACAGTGAGTGAGACAGAGAACAGTGAGTGAGACAGAGAACAGTGAGTGAGACAGATAACCGCTATAGTCCGTTCACTCTAGGTTGGGCAGAAATCGTAACCTCTAAACTCTGTAACTCAAAAAGGACTAGAGTAATCGAGCTAATATGTCTACCAATTAGGAAGACTTGGCTAGGGAATAGCTGTATAAATTGACGGCTCATTTGATATTATGACTCTCTAAAATTGACGGCTCCTTTGATATTATGACACCCGGAGAGACAGCCACAGTAGTATCGCTCACCCATGCTAGTAGTCTGAAAGCCGCCTGGATAACCTAGTTGGTGGATCCTGGAGTGTCTGTATTGCTATGGGGTCCCTGGTGGGCTCGGGGGTTTGGTTGTCACGGTACAGTCGCGCTAATTAGTGATGTCTCGGCACCAAGTATGTTTTGATCAATAATTGGCATCAACCATATTTACACATGATTTCATCTTAGTAATTATTATGTTGTTTCTACCAACCCAACTTCACCTCTAAACTCAATTAATGAAATCAACAAATACATGTGGCACTCCAAGGACTCGAATTATACCAACGTGTTCCTACAGTTACCCACCCTATTCAACATCTGACAGACATTAATACAGCACAGAGCAAGACAAACGTAATGACGGCTGGGACATGACTTATTAGCGCGACCGTACATGTTGCTTCCTATTGGGGAAGGAATAATGTCACAATTGAACTGGTAATTTAATTGATTGGTTGTTGATGAGTGAGTGTGTGTGTCCCCGCGAGACGTGCCTGAGCATGAATATGTTGGTTTAGCCGCTGTCACACGAGCGATTTATCCGTCAATTTTCCATGAGCAAGTTTTTTCTCGTATTATTTCGGGACTTTTTCGCACTGGTATCGGTAACTAGACTGAAGGTAGGATATGTTAGGCGGCTGAATTTTGATAAAGTGTAATTTTTTAAGCTTCCAGACCACAATTTCCCGTAAAAATTGCTTGATAAACGGCTCGTGTGACTCCGGCTTTACAGTGGCAGTTTGGTGGCGGTGGCAGTAAAGGCTAGTATCAGGGGTAGTGTCAGTGGGAGTAACGCCCTTAGCGACACCACCCCAGTAACGCCCTTTATTGCCCCCACCCCAGCCGATGTTGACCTCACCCGTATATTAAGGGGAGACGCACCGTTTTTCTGGACCCCCTTCTCCCTAATGGTTAGCCCCACTAGTTTTGAGATTTTAAGACATAGGTTCCATCAGTTTGGGAATTTTATGACCTTTTTACCCCATTTCTTTGTCAATATTAGGACCCTTCGTGCCATTTAGGTGTCGAATTTTTTCCTGGCGAGCGATAGCGAGCATGTAATGTTAGGAGGAATCGGCCTTTGGACGGGACATTTTTCTACCGAAAAATGTACAAATCTATCTTGAAGGGGTGTTTTTCTAAGCTTGATGGAGGTCTAGGGGGTGTTTTTCTAAGCTTGATGGAGGTCTAGGGAGGAAACTAAGGATATGAATAATTTTGTGTTTTTCCACCAACCAACTTCACTTCTAAACTCAATTAATGAAATCAACAAATACATGTGGCACTCCAAGGACTCGAACCTAGGATACTCACATCGAATTGCCGCGCACATATGCATTACGCTATCAAGAATTACTAGAGCAAACAAAGAGCCAGTGTCCCCTTAAATAGTCGCCCCTGAGGTGCGTGATCCAGCAAACGCTGATTGGTTTTCAGCCACCACTGAGTCTCCTCTCTTATACCTCCACAACCAGACCATCTCGCGGATTTTTGGTGGAGCTGTGTATCATATGAAAGACTTGGGTGGCCAGATACTCACCTTCATTGTCCACGCCATTAAGGTTAATAGATTGGAAGTTTACGTTCCTCTTCTGTCTATCTATTAAGGTTAATAGATTGGAAGTTTACGTTCCTCTTCTGTCTATCTATTTACTCAGACCCAATCCCCACTTTTACTATTTATTTATTTATTTATGTGGGTTGTTTTTTTTTTGGGGGGGGCGACTCAAGACAGAGCAATAACAGGGACAACACAAAACACAACATAAAACAATGAACACACAAAAACAAAATACAAATTATCCTCTTGATAAAATATATTGTTATGAATATTTATATGCACCTTTTTTCTATGTGTATGAAGGAGACAAAAGGCAGAGCTGCCTGTAACAAGTGTCTTCCCTAAAGTTGAATTGAAAGAGTTATAGAGAGCCAAATTCAAGGTACGTTAGAGTCAAAATATCTGGACACACGGACTTTGAAGCAGTTTAAGTCATAGTAAGAGGGAAAGACAGATTGAGGGAGAGAGTTCCAAAGGTCACTTGTTGAGTAGAAGAAAGACTGGGAAAATTGGTTCGCTCTTGGATTAGAGAGTTGGACAGAATAGGGGTGGGAGTGTGTTAAAAGGCAGGTGCCCCCCACTCTCCTTAACCCATTCCCTGCGGGTGATGTTCTGGAATGCATTGGCAATTTACAGCAATTTCCAGTCTTTAAAAGCCTGTAAAGAATGTAGAAATCGAGTGTCAGTGGGCGGGAGCGTGAGGGACCTTCCTCCGACCCTCAGAGCAGCCAGCCGCTCACTGAGGGAGACTGCGTCTCGCGCGGGTGTCTCACAACAGTGTTGCCGAGCGAACGAGAGCTAATAATTAGCGAGATTTCCCGAATGTCTAAGGCAACGCTGCGGGTGAACCCTGCCACCTACAAAGCTGGTTCTGGTCTCATTTTGAAGCCATTTTCGCATAGTTTTCGGCAGAATACAGTTCATTTAATGCAGATGCTTGATTAATCATTCAGGAGTGCCTGAATATGCCCTGAATAGCGCAAATAAGCCCACAGCGTAAGTGTTAAGGGAAAAAGGTATACACTGAGAAAGCTCTGAAGGACCCTGAAATTATTGGAAATTAGATACATAGGCACAGATGAAGAGATAGAAACCGAAGGAGGGTAGTTTAGACATTTGAAATTTGTGCCAGACTCTATAAAAAGCTTTCAATATGTCTAGTGCAATAGAAAAGGTGTCACTGAAGTCCCAAAAGGAGGAGGATCAAGAGTCAGTAAGCTAAGATAGAAAATCACCAGTAGAGCGGCCCTAAAGGAAACCATATTGGTGATCTGAAAGTAGATTATGGGAGGTCAAATGCTAAAGAAATTTTGAATTAAGAATAGATTACAACATTTTAGAGATGCAAGAACTGAGAGCAATTTGATGATACTTTGGAGGGTTGAGAACGATCACCGTTTTTTTGGGGACTAATTAAATGAGAGTAAATTCCAGCAAGAAGGAAATACGTTAGAGAAAAGACAGACGAAAGAGTTTGCCTAGGCAGGGAGTCAGCACGGAAGAACAGATTTGGAGTACCGTACAACATGAGTATCCACCATCTGTTCCGTACGCCTGGTCCGGCTTGGAAACTAGTACAAAGGAGTACAAAGGAAATCGAGCAACAATAGGTCTAGTGACCCTTCTAGGCTGCTTGTCCTCCAAAACACTGAGGATCAAGTGTCCAAACAGTGGTTTAGAGTGGGTAAGGGAACATTGGAAAGGAACTACTGCCCTGGAACTAATGTCCGTGGCAGGATTAGGAAGTTAGTAGGGGACAGATGGGTTAGTAACCGAGGGGTGGATAAAATAAAGTTATTAATTTAAAACGCAGTCAGTCGCGGGTTTGATGCGAGATATTTGTCTAAGCGGAGTTTAAATGAATCAACGGTGCTGCAGTCTATAACGTCTCGGGGAAGCCCATTCCACAAGTTGACAACTTGATTGAAGAAGAAATTCTTAGATTCGTGTGAGTTAAAAGATTTACCAATAATTTTGCAACCGTTTCCCCGCGTGTAATTAGATTGGTCGATAGTGAAGTACTTACTACAGTTCATATTGTCGATGCCTTTGATGATTTTGAACACTTGAATTAAGTCACCACTTAATCTGCGCTGGGTTAAAGGAAATAGATTTAATTCTCTAAGATGCTCTTCGTATGGTTTGTTCTTTAGGCTAGGTATCATTTTGGTAACTCTACGTTGAACTCGTTCTAGCTTGTTTATATCTTTTTGGTAATAAGGGCACCAGGATTGAACGCAGTATTCCAGAAGAGGGCGGACTAAGGATTTGTAAAGGGTTAGGATAACTTCTTTGGATTTATGCTCAAATGACCTGCCTATAAAGCCAATTATTTTGTTTGCCTTCTTAACAACTTCTGAACATTGTTGACTCGGTTTTAGGTTACTCGATAGTGTTACTCCCAGATCGGTTTCTCTGTTTACATTCTTAAGCTGAGTGCCATTCATCGAATAGTTTGCTTTCTCATTTAGGTATCCGATATGTAGTACTTTACATTTATCCGCATTGAAACTCATTTGCCAAATTTGGGCCCAACATGACAATTTATCTAGATTGTGTTGCATATCGTCAACTTGTTTTTTTGAGAGTACGCTATTAGCAATTTTTGTATCGTCAGCAAATTTTGAGATTGTACAGGTGAGACCCTCATCTATGTCGTTGATGTAAATTAGAAAGAGAATTGGTCCTAGTACCGATCCCTGGGGTACCCCGCTACTTACATTGATCCATTTAGATGCCTTACCGTTTATGGCTACTCTTTGCTTTCTGTCGCTGAGCCAATTTTCTATCAATTTCAACACACTATCTTGTATTCCATGCGCTTTTAGTTTTAGCAGTAAACGTTTGTGGGGAACTTTGTCAAAGGCCTTTTGAAAATCAAGGTATATAATATCTACAGCTTTACTCTCATCGTAGAGGTTGAGGATATCGTGGAAGAAGTTGTTACGACTGAGGTTTAAATATATCTATCTATCTATCTATCTATTGCCTGACGCCGTGATCCCCGAAGGGGTGGCCACGAACGAACCGCCCCCATGCACCTCTGTCCCCAGTCAGTCGACGCCCCTCCCCCCAACCAGCACCACCTTCGTTCATGTACTTCCTCACTCCATCCTTCCACCTCATATTCGGTCTACCTCTCCCCCTCTGTCCCTCCACCTCGCTCTCATACACCCTCTTAGTCATTCTCTCGCTTTCCATACGTTCCATATGGCCGAACCATCTCAAGTTGTTCCTTTTCACACTTTCCAGCACATCTACCTCCACACCACACCTCCTTCTTACTTCCTCATTAGTCTGTCTATCCCTCCATGTAACTCCGCACGCACTCCTTAAGTAATTCATTTCCACTGCTCTCACTCTTGGTCTGAGTCTCTCAACCAACGTCCATGCTTCGCTTCCGTAAGTCAGTGTCGGGATTACCACACTGTCATGCAAGGACTTCTTCACTTCCATACTGACCACCCTATTTTTTGTTACTGCTTTTAGCGTTCCTACAACCCTCTTCCCCTGTTGTACCCTCTCCCGCACCTCTTCATCCATAGTCCCATCTTTACTCAACACACTGCCCAGATACTTAAAAGAGTTGACGATCTCCATAGCCTGACCGTATTTAAATATATCAGGGCTCTTATTCATTGGACTAGTAATGGCATAAATGCTACAACGGAAAGCGCTAGATCCAACCTCTGATGTATATTCCCAGTGAACAAAGAACACAAATACTCTCCAGAGTTCTATATGCAATAATAGGTTATTAAACTCTCAATAAATGTGCGTCTATGTTAATGTTATGTGAAAACAGCCTATTACTACCTATAACCGAAGGTGCTTGGTTATGGTATGCAAAGTAAGGTGGTAAGAGAAGTTACAGCTTACGTTACTTTAATCAATAAATGTCATGCACTCCTGCATGAAAGAAAGTGCACTAAAGTCCTTCAACACCAACAAGGAATCTTCTTTAAATGTTAGATGCTATCAAGATGCTCGAATCGGAAATGGAACCCAAAAAGGCAGGCAGCGGAACAATGCTCGTGCAGGCTATGTACACAAAAAGGCAGGATATATAATGCAGTCGGAGCCAAGAATATCCTAAACGCTACAACAATAATAATAATAATCGCCACGACAATGCAGTATTCCTATCAACAAAAAGAGCCTAAGTCGTTTGTATCTCAATACATCAAACTAGGCTGCGAAAGGCTTGTGTAATCATAAACGGGTATGCATAATAAGAGTAATTGGTTTAATATACTTAATGTCTACTATGACTGATAAAGTCTAGCTAGAGTCAATGATACGAGATACTGGTGCGCATGGCATGCCACATAGCCTAGTGCAAATCTCAAGTCTGTGTGTCAAATATTACGTTATAGGGAAGGGTAGCTCTCTTGAGAAACCTTAATACCGAAGTATTAAGCGTTCTCCTGGCGTACCTCAAAGATAAACAACCGAGCCTAGAACAGTGCAGAATGGTATAGACAAAAAACCCTCATTCGTGCATGCTCTACTCTCAATGGCACACAGACTAGAATTTACTCAATCAACTCCAGTTCTCAGGTATGTCGTGCAGCTTAAAACTAAAGCCAGCACTCATAGGAAACAATACCTTATAATATCAGACTCCTAGTCTAGCATTATCTAATCCAACAGAACACTAATAATTACAGGAAGCAGTACTGAACAATATGAATGCCAACCAATACTTCGTGATCAACTTATCTTAACAACTAACATACATGGGTTATATCAGACCTTAATGCACAATACAACTGGCCAGCATGAAGCTGATTATGCAGAGTTAACCAGAGGGGGTATAATATTAATAAAAGGTGGTGAAAGATATGGAAAATGAGAGAGATAGGCAGAGGAAAAGGTTCTCAGGTGCAGAGAGGGAGACAGGTAACAAAGGGATAAGAGGGATGCGTTCTAGAAACCAGATCTGAGGGAGAGAGTGGCCAGAGAGCAGTATATATACTAGCACTAGTTCGAACCGCGTGGGAAAGCGGTAACAAGTCCTCTAGCCAATGCTAAAGAAGCTAGCTAAACATGACGTCACCAAGCATGGTAAAAAAATCCTTCAACGAATCCCCACGAGGCCAGCCAGCTATGACGTCATCGAGTATAGCAAAACACTGCGCGCCTTCCCACACTCCGTTCTATTCTCTCTCTCTCTCTCTCTCTCTCTCTCTCTCAAATCCTATCATTACTACTTAATGATAAAACATATACTTTGCAATTAAATATATAAAGCCTTGACATGGGTGAAAACAAAGAGCCTTTCTGGACTGCCCATGACACGAGCTTTCATATGAAATAAAGCACACAACAATACACCAACTGTAGCCACATCCACTGCCCTGGCGATCCTAGCGAGTCACTGTAGGACAAGCCATGCGGTTCTAACGGAGTGGTTAACGTCACAAAGTCTAAGAGGTTTGTTAAACAGGAACGTTTTTTACGAAAGCCGTGTTGAGTATCTTTAAGTAAGTTATTTGCCTCTAAGTGATTTACGAGTCTGTCTCTTATGACCGTTTCTAGCATTTTACATACAATTGAGGTTAAGCTAATTGGACGATAGTTACTGGGTAGGGATTTGCTGCCTTTTTTGAATATCGGTGTTACGTTGGCTAGCTTCCACTGATCAGGCATAGTCCCAGACTGCAAGGATTCATTGAATAGCAATGTCAGTGGTTTGGAGAGCTCATCCTTAGCTTCCTTTAGAACTCTAGGCGAGATTTTATCAGGTCCAGGCATTTTATTTACCTTGAGTTTATCTAAACAATTCAATACTTCTCTCTCTGTAACGGTGATATTGCTTAGAACATCTGAATTATCAATCTGAATCGGCGATGGTGTAGGGATATCACTGAGGTCTTCGGTTGTAAAAACTGATACAAAGAAGGTATTGAGGGCATTACTCATTTGTACTTCGTCTTTGGTGTATTCTCCATTTTCATCGACTAACGGTCCAACAGTTGAAGTAACTACTTTTTTCTTTCTGATATAACTATAGAATTCTTTCGGGTTTGTTTTACTTTGATTCGCAAAATGTAACTCCAGGGTCTTTTTACTTTGCTTAATTAACTTTTTGGCTTTGCGTCGTAGCTCTACAAATTTCACCCGTTCTTCGTAATTTTTTGTGAGGATTTTAATCTATCATTAGCAAATTTTATAGCAAGCAGACAGTCTGAAATAACTTTATTCCACCATTTGGGCTTATCATTATGGCCTGGACGCCGTATTTTCGATGGTATGCAGTCTTGCACTGCCTTAAGGTAAGTGGTTGTGAAACACTCCCAATATGTATTTATGTCGTTATTGTTAGTCAGAAAGCTCCAGTCAGTTTCTTTAAGCTTTGATTTAAGTTTATGAAAATTTGCTTTCTTGAAATTAGGGACTTTCTCAATGCTGCTATTTGATTTGTTACTAGTAAACTTTAAAGTGAAAGTTATCGTACGATGGTCGCTGTTACTGAATTCATCACCAACATTCAAATTCTCTATTAATTCTTCTTTTGTTGCGAGTACAAGGTCAAGCACATTATTACCACGGGTCGGAGATTGTACAAATTGAAAAAGTGAACTCTCTTGCAAGTTAGCATAGAGGTCATATCCAGAGTGTGAAGTAAGAATATCGCCCCATTTAGTCACGGGTAAGTTGAAATCGCCAAGAATTACGGTATCTTGTATGTTAGTTATTTCTGCAATTTGTTCATAAATTTCACTGTCAGTTTGCACTGATTGAGCTGGGGGTCTGTAGAATAAAGCTAGTGTTATTTTAGTTCCTCGTTTATTATTTAATAGTACGTAAGATATTTCTATATTCACAATTTGAGGTTTTGACATTAAGACGGGATTAAGACTTTCCTTTATAAAAACAGAACTTCTCCTCCATTTCTATTGATCCGACTTTTCTCAAACATTGTATAACCAGGAAGCGTATATTCGGCTAAAAAGTCTCTGTCTTCCGTATTAACCAAGATTCTGTAATGCCGATTATATCATAATGTTCTGTAAACACGATTTCCTCTAGATCTGAAAATTTATTGCGTATTCTACGAGCATTTACATAAAACACCTTAAGAGTATTAGAGTTGGATGTTACTGATTGTGCATTGTCTGAATTTTCAGTTCGTATTTGACTTACACTACCCTGTCTGGATACCCCCGGTTGACCCCGTTTTTTGAACGGAAATCCATGACTGCATCATTCAGCAGACGACCAAGACGTGCAGCTCCTACTTCATTGAGATATACACCATCTCCTGAAAACAAAGATTATCATAGTAAAAATGATCCCACGTGTCGACAAAGCCGATGTCCTCCTCCCTGCAGAGTTTGGCTAGTCGGCGATTTGTACTGGTAGCTATGTTGTAGAATCGGTTTTCTACATCAATCCGGGGAACAATTCCTGAAATTAAGATTCTATTAGATTTTTCCTTGAAGGACCTGATCAGCCGCCGGTACTTGCAAAGTAGTTCCTCTGACCGCGTCCGTTGGACATCGTTAGATCCAACGTGGATGACGTATGTAGTGCTTGCGGGGGCGAGCCTGGAAACCTCTTCCACATCCACAACAATGTCGTCCACGCCGCCACCTGGGATACAGAATTGCTTTCTGGTCCTGGGTGCCCTGGCGCAGAACTCGGTTAGTTGGCCACGGACCATGGAGTCGCCCACAAGCCGAACTTCTTCCGTTTCCTCTTCCTCGTCAATAGCAAGAATTTTGAAGCGATTTTGGCATGTTGTCGGGATGACCTTCCTGCTACTGGTACTGGGATGCACATTGTTTCTCACTAACTGAAAGTTGTCCTGGGGGGTAGTGAGAGTAAAGTCATTATTATTTTCTGCAACATCTAAGGTAGCTGCTGGTGTGGGTACCGGTACCGGTACTGTATGCACTGGAATGGCGGTTGACATCGTAGTGGTTTCTTGGGCCGAGGGCACTCCTACATTGAGTGTGGCAAATTCTTGAAGGGATTCAAACTTCGTAGTCAGGGCATCGATCTTGCGGTGAGCTGCATTCAATTCATCCGCAATCTTCTCTCGGAGCTGGCAAAATCTACAAATTTGGACATCAGTATCAACAAACATGGTAGGGCCAAATTTACCGGAACAACTCGTGCAGATTCGTTGCGGCGCCATGATGATATAATCACAATATGCCTGAAAATCACACAAATTTATGTTAGCAAAATGGTACAATTAAAGCCTGAAAATCACAAAAAATGTATGTTAGCAATGTGATACAATTAATTCCTGAAAATCACACAAAATGTTGTTAGCAATATGATAAAATTAATATGCCTGTAAATCACAAAAAATATGTTAGCATTAGAACTCAATTTATGCTTGAAAATAAAAACAAAATTTATGTTAGCAGTATGACACAGTTAAAGCCTGAAAATCACAAATGGACTAGAAATTTGTTACAAAATTTACTGGAAAAAAACAAAAAGTGGGAGATAGGATAGGATAGAGAAGGGGCTGCTGGTGGTTGCTTCAGACACCTGAGTCTCGGTGAGGAAAAGAAGATCAGGTTTGTTGGAGGAGAAGTGGTGTTCAACAGAGGGAAAACTAGAGGAGAGGCTTCGAATATTGCAAATGTTGATAGTAAGAGTGACGGGTCGTGGTCAGGGCATTTTGAGGGGTCGTTTGGGGAAGGACGGGTGAGGATGGAGGCGCTTATGGTCCCCCCCTCTCCCCTCCATCCCTCTGAGGGCTCCGAGGCTGGGCTATTTTACCTCATTTAAGATATAATATTTTGTCAGAAAGAAGTGTGGTGTGCTTGTTTAGTGTAGTGAAGTGAATAGGAAGAGGAGGTATTTGTAAGAGCTAGGTGGATTACTCTGTGTGGGTGAGGCACAAACGAAATCAATAAGGGAAGCCAAGCAAATGAAACAAGAGTTCCAGCTATTCCTTATCCATGCCTATGAGGTCTCCCCTGAGTATTGCCCTGCTCGATTGGTGCCTAATAGCTCCCCATAATGACACCTTGACACCCTATGACCTTTTTAATATCGGGTTAAAATATAATGTAGAATTGGATAAAACAAATTCTTAGTACTGAGGAAGCTCTTTTGGACCAATTGTGTTAAATTGTACGGTAATCACATTTGATATATATATATATATATATATATATATATATATATATATATATATATATATATATATATATATATATATATATATATATATATACATACACACACAAAAGAGACTGAAACTGCACGTATGTGTGGAGCACTCAGTCTTAAAATGTTATGTATGTATGTATGTATCTACAGTATATATCTATCTATCTTGTATATAATATAATTATATTTATGTTCTTATTTTGCCTCACTCACTGCCTTACATATCCACGTACATAGTATATTTTAGTAGTTTATCTTTGACTGTATACAGCAGTAAGTAGGTCGACATTACTGAGGGCCATTATCTCGGTAGTCTGTCTCGTAGCCCAGCATCATTCAATACCCCCCTGTCGGTCTCCATCATCGTGTTTACCTCAATACCCCCCTGTCGGTCTCCATCATCGTGTTTACCTCAATACCCCCCTGTCGGTCTCCATCATCGTGTTTACCTCAATACCCCCCTGTCGGTCTCCATCATCGTGTTTACCTCAATACCCCCCTGTCGGTCTCCATCATCGTGTTTACCTCAATACCCCCCTGTCGGTCTCCATCATCGTGTTTACCTCAATACCCCCCTGTCGGTCTCCATCATCGTGTTTACCTCAATACCCCCCTGTCGGTCTCCATCATCGTGTTTACCTCAATACCCCCCTGTCGGTCTCCATCATCGTGTTTACCTCAATACCCCCCTGTCGGTCTCCATCATCGTGTTTACCTCAATACCCCCCTGTCGGTCTCCATCATCGTGTTTACCTCAATACCCCCCTGTCGGTCTCCATCATCGTGTTTACCTCAATACCCCCCTGTCGGTCTCCATCATCGTGTTTACCTCAATACCCCCCTG
The DNA here is from genome assembly GCA_032716605.1 of Paralithodes platypus. Lineage (NCBI taxonomy): Eukaryota > Metazoa > Arthropoda > Malacostraca > Decapoda > Lithodidae > Paralithodes > Paralithodes platypus. The sequence continues at coordinate 1,445,772 of CM064547.1, read as the reverse complement.
TCGGTCTCCATCATCGTGTTTACCTCAATAACATCCTGTCGGTCTCCATCATCGTGTTTACCTCAATACCCCCCTGTCGGTCTCCATCATCGTGTTTACCTCAATACCCCCCTGTCGGTCTCCATCATCGTGTTTACCTCAATACCCCCCTGTCGGTCTCCATCATCGTGTTTACCTCAATACCCCCCTGTCGGTCTCCATCATCGTGTTTACCTCAATACCCCCCTGTCGGTCTCCATCATCGTGTTTACCTCAATACCCCCCTGTCGGTCTCCATCATCGTGTTTACCTCAATACCCCCCTGTCGGTCTCCATCATCGTGTTTACCTCAATACCCCCCTGTCGGTCTCCATCATCGTGTTTACCTCAATACCCCCCTGTCGGTCTCCATCATCGTGTTTACTTCAATACCCCCCTGTCGGTCTCCATCATCGTGTTTACCTCAATACCCCCCTGTCGGTCTCCATCATCGTGTTTACCTCAATACCCCCCTGTCGGTCTCCATCATCGTGTTTACCTCAATACCCCCCTGTCGGTCTCCATCATCGTGTTTACCTCAATACCCCCCTGTCGGTCTCCATCATCGTGTTTACCTCAATACCCCCCTGTCGGTCTCCATCATCGTGTTTACCTCAATACCCCCCTGTCGGTCTCCATCATCGTGTTTACCTCAATACCCCCCGTCCGTCTCCATCATCGTGTTTACCTCAATACCCCCCTGTCGGTCTCCATCATCGTGTTTACCTCAATACCCCCCTGTCGGTCTCCATCATCGTGTTTACCTCAATACCCCCCTGTCGGTCTCCATCATCGTGTTTACCTCAATACCCCCCTGTCGGTCTCCATCATCGTGTTTACCTCAATACCCCCCTGTCGGTCTCCATCATCGTGTTTACCTCAATTTTACTCAGTCAGACATTTACCTTCAGGAATATATATCATGACCTTTCGCACTGGTCCGCCAAGTCTTTCGCACTGGTCCGCCAAGTCTTTCGCACTGGTCCGCCAAGTCTTTCGCACTGGTCCGCCAAGTCTTTCGCACTGGTCCGCCAAGTCTTTTAGAAGCAAGGACTGCACATGTCTTTTGAGAACATGAAGGCCTATTTAAGAAGATTATGTCTTGAACACTTTTTGTCTGAGGTTCGTATATGCATGTAATTTAATTTGATATCGTAAGGAATACACATAAATCGACCACTTGCGAGTTTCAGGCTATAAGGAAGTTGGAGTGATTTACATTGATATTTATCAGAATTACCAGCTAAAATGCGGCTTTAGTACACATATAAATACATGCAACTAAATTCAACATACGTGTTATCCATTAGACATCTACTTTATTATTGTATTTATGTTTTATACCGATGTTTACGGCACCAACTTCCTTATAGCCAGAAACTCGCACGCGGTCAATTATGAATCTGTTTAGTAAATAATGACACATAGTTTAATGATAGTAGCTCAATATCTAATCATAGGTAATTACAATCCGACTGAGCCAATGTTTCCAATCTTAACCCCTTCTGTACTTTGCTGTAGCTATATTTAGACGATTTTGTGCAGTTTGAGAAGGATCTGTAGTGGTAAAAAAGGTTAAATGAGATAGTTCGAAGCCTGCTAATTGTCGGAAGCCCTTAAGAAAATTAGTTAAATCGTCTAATAGTAGCCAGAATAAAGTTAAAAGGACGTCGCCGGTACAGAAGGGGTTAACTAAGTGAATTAAACCCTCCCCCACCCCCTTCGATAATCTCCTTCAAAGGTGGGGGGGGGGGGGCATGAGAATCAAATCTAAGGGAGCGACTGGTAGCACAAATCCTGGGGGGGGGGGGGGGGAGGGCCCCTGCTGGGTGATTTATTAAGGGCAGATGGCAGTCGCTTTTCTGGCCCGCTTTCTCCCTCATGTTTATTAAGGGCAGATGGCGGTCACTTTTCTGGCCCGCTTTCTCCCTCATGTTTAGCTCCGTTAGTTTTCAGATTTTAAGACGTTCGGCACATTAGTTTGGCGATTTTAACACCTTTCGCCCCGTTTCGTTGTCAATGTTAAGGCCTTTGGTGCCATTTGGTGTCGATTTTTTCCTGGCGAGCGATAGCGAGCCTGTAATTTTAAGAGAAACCGGCCTTCGGCCGGAAAATTTGTCTACTGAAAAATGTGTTTGTATAAGCTTGGTGGAGGTCTAGCCAGGAAACTAAGAAATAAATGAAGAGATGAAGTAATAGAACAAAAAAAAAGGGCCATCTCCCCTCAGAGGGATTACACGTGATGGTGGCGGTCTTTCACAGGCAGGGGAAGGGGATTGAGGGAGTGTTGGGGGGGGGGGGGCTCTCTCAGTCTGACCCCCCCCCCCCCCGCGCTCTACCGAACTTCACACCCTCTGCCACACACTGAGCTGCTGTGTGTGTGTGTGTGTGTGTGTGTGTATGTATGTCTGGTGTACTGTGTGTGTGTGTGTCTGGTGTACTGTGTGTGTGTGTATTTTTAAGTGTGCATGAGTGTGTGTGTGTGTGTGTCTGGTGTACTGTGTGTGTGTGTGTGTGTGTGTATGTCTGGTGTACTGTGTGTGTGTGTGTCTGGTGTACTGTGTGTGTGTGTATTTGTAAGTGTGCATGAGTGTGTGTGTGTGTGTGTCTGGTGTACTGTGTGTGTGTGTGTGTGTGTGTGTGTATGTCTGGTGTACTGTGTGTGTGTGTGTCTGGTGTACTGTGTGTGTGTGTATTTGTAAGTGTGCATGAGTGTGTGTGTGTGTGTGTCTGGTGTACTGTGTGTGTGTGTGTGTGTGTGTGTGTCTGGTGTACTGTGTGTGTGTGTCTGGTGTACTGTGTGTGTGTTTGTGGGTGGGTGTGCGTCTGTGTGTCTGGTGTACTGGGTGTGTGTGTGTCTGGTGTACTGTGTGTATGTATGTGTGTGTGGGTGCGTGGGTGTGTACTGGACAACTCAACCAATCAAACATCCAGGGTATCAAACCAAAGCCGAGTCCATTAATATTAGTCTCTATTATTGTTGGTGGTGTAATGGTTTAGGTGCTTATGTTCTGGGTGTGGTATCCCGTGTTCGAATCCCGGGAGGACCATATGCTTTCATTAGTTTATTCAAGTACATTGGAGTTTGTAATTGATGATTAATGTTAAGAACGGGGTGTTACTTATTGTATCTGTGAAGATAAAATTAGGGTTTATAGTTCAAATAATGTCTTTGGAAGTGATAAAATGGCCAAAAACATATATATAAATAGATAGAGAGAAAGAGAGAGAGAGAGAGGCAGAGGCAGAGGCAGAGAGAGGTAGAGGTAAAGTGAGGTGATACATAAAGGTTGCTCAGTGGTAGTGGTGAGGCAGTTTAGAAGAGGCAGGCCAGGGATTTAAGGCGGTGTCACACGAGCGAGTTTTCCGTCAATTTTTACGAGCAATTGTTGTCTGACTGTTAAAAAATATAAGTTCCATAAGAATTAGGGGAGCCCACCTCGCTTTTTTTCTCTTTCTCTCCCTCTCTCTTTGGCTTGTATCCATTTGGCCCCATGCAGCCTACTGTTTTAACCCTTTCGTTGCGGATGACATTCTGGAACGTCCTGGCAAGTTACAGCAATTTCCAGGCTTTAAAAGCCTGTAAAAACCGTAAAAATTGAGTGTCAGTGGGCGGGAGCGTGAGGAGCCCACCTCCGACCCTCAGAGCAGCGAGCGGCTCACTGAGGTTGACGGTGTCTCGCGCGGGTCTCTCTCTGTGTCTCACAACAGTGTAGCCAAGCGAGCGAGTGCTACCAAATAGCGGGTTTCCCGCGTTTCACTGGCACCGCTGCGGGTGAACCAGACCACGTACGGGGCCCGTTCTGGTCTCATTTTGAAGCTATTTTCGCCTAGTTTTCGGCAGAATACACTTCATTTAATGCAGATGCTTGATAAATCAAGCATCTGCATCAAGCATCTGCATCATTCAGGAGTGCCTGAATATGCCCTAAATAGCCCAAACATAGTTGCAGCAAAAGGGTTATGACATTAACCCCATCCAGGTGTCAATATTTTCCTGGTGAGCGGTAGCAAGCCAGTATATATATATTGTTTTTGACACCAAGCTAAATTTGTATTTTTTTTTTCGATAGAAAACTGTTTCCGGCGAAGCCGGATTTCTCTATAGTCTATACAATGATGGCTCGCTATCGCTCGCCAGGAAGAAATCGACACCTGGATGGGGATAAGCATCTTAAAACAGTTGGCTGAATGGGGCCGCATGGATACAAGCCATAGAAAGAGAGAAATAGAGAGAAATATAACAAAAAGCAGGTGACCTCCCTTAACCCTTATTTAGCAGGCTAGGTGGTTTATTTGACCGTAGCGCCCAGCGGGGTGTTTTTACCCTAAATAGGGTTGGTTACGTGATCATTTTCATGCCTAAATAAGACCCAGAGCATAAAACAAGTATCTATCCATGAAAGGGCATAAACAGAGCTTTCCAATGACTCCCCAACCATCCTTGTACGACCACTGGTTCTCTTGCAACGATCGCGCAACACGAGTGCAAAAATCATGTAATTAGGTACTTTCCCTACATAATTCCCTGTGTAGTGAGTGCGAGAGGGTAGAGGAGGGTGGGATTCATGTCAGTAGGTCCGCCGCGGTGGTCTGGAGCAGTCATACGCTTGCTACGCTCCTCCCACCACTCATCTCTCTCTCTCAGCAACATTACGTGGTGAAAATGGCACACGACATAATTTGTGAACCGCCACTTAGTCCATATTTATTTCACACGACATAAGTTGCGCACCGCCAATTAAGGGTTAATATATCTATATAATATTTTCGATTGTCTGTCTGTCTGTCTGTGTGTTCTTAATAGACGGCCGCAGTTTTGGACCTGGGGAGCTGAAACTTTGCATGTGGGTGTCAATTGACCTGGGTCAGGTCATAGAGAGGGCGAGGCCACGATCGGAGGTCGTTTCGAGGCCGAAATTGAAACAAAAATGAAAAAAATGGCCGTTTGGGGCAGAAGGAGGCCTCCGATCGAAAAGGTGTATGGAACGAAAGTTGTTTGCAGCCTCCCAAAATGGGGGTACGGATGAGGTCAGATCCAAAATCGGAGGTCATTTAGCAGACGAAATCGAGGTCGCCGTTTTTGTCGAGGCCGGTGATTATGGTAGTAGTAGTATTGTGATGATTGTGGTAGTAGTGATTGATGATGGTGATTATGGTAGTAGTAGTGGTGGTAGTAGTGATGGTGATTATGGTGATTACCCGGGCAACGCCGGGTACCCCTGCTAGTATACTATTATATATATACTGTATATATTTGTTTTCATTCTCCTCTCTAAATTTTCTTCACGCCTTCCTCTGCAGCTATTTTTTATTATTTTACTCTGGTTGGTTAAAACAAATTTTATTACCAACTTATTTTCTGAGTTGTTTATCTAGTATTTTGGTATAATCCTTACTACACATTTTTCCTTCATAATTTCACCCTCCAAAATTGTATATTGACAGAATTCTTTCGTGTGATGATTTTTATTTTTCACTTTTTGGCCAGATTTTTTTTTTTTTTTTTTTTTTACAAATATAGTGTTGGGTTGTTTATAAACAAAAATTGTCTTAAACCATATTTTGTATATTTAATGGCCTAAGGCCACCCCTTTGGGGATCACGGCGTCAGGCAATAGATAGATAGAATGGCTTAAGGCTGGCTCCTCCTAAATTACAAGCTCGCTATCGCTCGCTAGGTAACAAAAATCGACACCTAAATGGCACGAAATGTCATAATATTGACAAGGAAATGGGCCGAAAAGTCTTAAAATCGCCAAACTAATGAGGTGAACGTCTTAAAGTATCAAAACTAGTCGGGCTAAGCATGAGGGAGAAGTGGGTCCAGACAAAATAAAAAATCCCCTTAACTCAATCTAGTCGTTAGCGAAATTCGGATAGATTTAATACATTAACGTGTATATGCCATGTATTGAAAACACACACACACACACACACACACACACACACACACACACACACACACATACACACATATTTTTTAGCTTGCCGGGTTCAACTAATTACCATAATTTAACGTTGATTCTTAAAACCCAATGGCCTTTTTTGCTACGCTGTATACATTCCTGACTTTCGCATTACCAATACTGCATTTTCTCTGACTGGTTCCCTGGTGTTGGGGATGGGAGGGGAGGGGGGGGGGGGGTTTCCACATATGCATATTAAACAAAAATTCTCTCTGGGCATGACAGCGTAATCTCTGAATTAAATTAGCAGTTCGAAGGGCCTGTCTAGTCGACCTCTGTATTTTTTTCCCTAGCGATGGATGGTGGGGGCTTGGGGAGAGAGAGAGAGAGAGAGAGAGAGAGAGAGAGAGAGAGAGAGAGAGAGAGAGAGAGAGAGAGAGAGAGAGAGAGAGAGAGAGAGAGAGAGAGAGAGAGAGAGATAGAGAGAGAGAGAGAGAGAGAGAGAGAGAGAGAGAGAAAGAGAGAGAGAGAGAGCAAAGACCATTTCCCCCCCCCCCCCCCAAACCCCCTTTCACACTCTATTAAATGTTGGATGGCAGTTTAATCCGAGAATGAGGCTATAAATTTCCTTAGTAAATCCAATAGACGAAGGAGTTTGGAGTGGCAGTGTTATTCCGAGAGAGAGAGAGAGAGAGAGAGAGAGAGAGAGAGAGAGAGAGAGAGAGAGAGAGAGAGAGAGAGAGAGAGAGAGAGAGAGAGAGAGAGAGAGAGAGAGAGAGAGAGATTTGATTTGATTTGATTTGATTTGATTCTTTATTGAGATCGTATAAATACATAACAAATTACTTCTACATTGTCTCAAAAGGGCAAAGGTGATTATACATTACTTTACCCTACTCATATTTGACCTACAGTATATGTATACACAACAAAACATTAAATATAAATCTTAGAATCACAGAGAGAGAGAGAGAGAGAGAGAGAGAGAGAGAGAGAGAGAGAGAGAGAGCAAAGGTGATTATACATTACTTTACCCTACTCATATTTGACCTACAGTATATGTATACACAACAAAACATTAAATATAAATCTTAGAATCACAGAGAGAGAGAGAGAGAGAGAGAGAGCTAGCAAAGGGGGGGTGGGGGTGGGGGGGGGGGGTTTATTGCAGTATGGAAGGTGTGTGTGAACGTGAAGGGACTATTACGGGGACATTTTAACCCATTAATTGATTGAATTTAATTGAAAATTGTATATTTAGCCAACCATAATACATACAATAATATACAAAAATACAAATAATATTCTGGCTGAGCCTTTAGAGAGTGAACTCTCATATAAAGGCACCTTATTAATTAACACTCAAGTGTTCCTCAGTATTAAGTACTTTGAAATTATGTTATGGTTAAGCATTTAAAACCAAATTAAGGTAAATACATAATTCTATGGACATGCAGCATAAACATATTAGACAATATAATGTACACAGAAAAACAAGTTTCCCACTACCAATTATACACAAATGCACTCACTCACACCTACATATATACACAGTATATGCATTCATCCCTACACACCGATAGCCCGTCTTTACACATTAATATTTATCTTTACATAAACACTAATCATCTTGCATTAGATATTACACATTAACAAGATAGATTATAGTACATACACACATACACCAATAAATGCCTCCAACCCTGCCGGGACCCGAACCACTGCCCATCGTACCAACGTCAGTGGATGCCAACCACCCGGTCACTGTACCGTACACACCATGCCCAACGATCATCCAACGGACCGCGGACCAAACCCCTCGGTCATAGACACAATCATTTATGTAACTGGTGTACACTTTTGAGATGATGACCTACACACATACCAAAACATAGGACCTGCATGTATAAACGCTCACACCCAATGAATACACACACATATTTCAATAAGTAGATACCAACATACACAGATACCGTACACTGTTTAAATATTCACCTACGAATATACACACTATCATATAATTGTGCGTACCGCACATGCGCATAGTTATACCTACATTCACATTGATATTTCATTAACATATGACTTCTTTTTAATGATTGCTTAAAGCTTACTGTGCTTCCCTGTTCCCGTATTTCTTGAGAAAGTTGGTTCCACGCCTTCACGCCTTGATATTGTATAAATATCTGAGACTGGGTAGATGTCATTACTGGTATATATAAAGAAGTATTATTTCTGAAGTTATATCTGTTGTTGACTCTATATCGGAATATGTTATTATTAATATATCCGTTCAAGCACTTATAAACATAAAGAGCACAGCAGCATGAAGTTATATCATTAAGTTTGAGTCATTTCAGTTCCATGAATAGTTCGTTTGTGTGGTAATATTTGGATTTAAAAGAGATGGTTCGTAAAACTCGCTTCTGAGCAACTAGAAGAGGCTTAACTTTTGATTTGGCAGCTGTACCCCAAACCGTATGACAGTAGAAAATATTAGGGTAAACCAAAGAATAGTAGAAATGTAAAAGAGCCTTACTATTGAACGAGTTTCTGGTTAGATATTAGATATATGATACCACATTGCTTATTTAATTTGTTTATCACATTTTGGATATGTGGTGTCCAAGCCAGTTTTTCATCAACGGTCACACCTAGAAATTTCGTCCTCCCCACCCTGCTCAAAAACGAGTTCCCAATTTTCAATTGTTCAAGGTTTAGTGGAACAGTCTTATTTCTATGGAAATGTATATAATTGGTTTTATCTGTATTGAGAGTAAGTTTGTTGCTAGTTATCCTTTTTTGTACATTATCCAGTTCCTGGTTCATCATACTGATCAAGGCGCGAAGGTCGTGGTGACTGACATACAATGTGCTGTCATCCGCATATAATATAAATTTTGTTTGTTTACTGCATTTTATAATATAATTTATATATAATAAAAAGAGCAGTGGCCCCAAAATGGATCCTTGGGGAACTCCATACGAAATAGGATGAGTATCTAAATCGACATTATTCAAATTAACATATTGTCTTCGGCCACTGAGGTACGACTGAAACCATTCGTTTGTTTTACCCCTTATCCCAAAATGATCTAATTTATATAAAAGAATGTTATGGTCAACTGTGTCAAACGCCTTCGAAAAGTCAAGAAATGTGGCTATGGTATGATTTCTGTTATCAAATGATTTCAGTACGTCACCCGTAAATGATAAAAGAGCCGATTCAGTCGATTTTCCCTTTCTAAATCCATATTGGGAGTCTGCTAAAATATTGTTATTTGTAAAAAAGGCTGTAATCCTGTTATACATTATCTTTTGTAAAATCTTACTTACAGCGGGAAGTACGGACACAGGTCGATAATTTTGAAAGAGCCTCCTATCACCAGATTTATATATAGGAGTCACTTTAGCTACTTTAAGCATTTCAGGAAATATGCCAGTTACGAAGGAGCAGTTACAGATATGCAACAAAACTGGAGATAGTGAATTTACCAACTTCTTTATAATACTAATAGGAATTTCATCGTAACCTGGGGAGGAATCACGTAACTGATTTATTACATCAATTAACTCATTCTCTGTAACTGGAGTGTTGACGAAGGATTCTGATTGTCTGTTTGTGAGATACGATTTAAAGTTTGTGGGAGAGTCTTCAATCTGTTCTGCAAGTTGTTTACCGACATTAACAAAATACTTATTTTAAATTAAAATGGAGAGCAATATCATTAGGCTTTGTCATTTCTACGTTGTCCAAAAGAAAAGTGTCACTAAGCTTGGTGTTGGTATTTCTATTCAAAATTGTATTTATTAGATTCCAAGTTTTGTTTACATTACCTGAATTTTCTTCAAGTTTCTTCCTGAAATAATTAGCTTTTTCATTCCTAATTGATAATGTAACTTGGTTACGGTACGTAGTCTACGAAAAGTTTCCCCGTAAGTGATAGGTTTTCTAGCATATTTCCTCTGTAATTTGTTTTTTTCTTTTATCCTGATTTGAATTTCTGGTGTTATATAAGGCTTAGATAGGTATTTTGATTTTATTTACTTACTCAAGAGAGGGAAATTTTGATTAAAACAAGCACTAAAGATATTATGAAAATTACTGTACTGTATATTACGTTAGGATCGTTTGAAGCAAAAATTAAGTCCCATGAAACTGCTTCCATAAACAATCGGAGAATCATGATGCAAGTAGGCGCTGGGTAGATCGAGTGTTGTTAGTGTGATTACTTTTGGGCACATGAGACTAGCCTACATTTGAGAGTAGATTGAGTGTATTGCGAGTAGTTTGGGGGTACAGTCGCGCTATTAAGTCATGTTTCAGCTGGCATTACGTTTGGGAATTTCTGTGCTGTATTACTGTCTGTCAGATGTTAAGTAGGGTGAGTAAATGTAGGGACAGGTTTTTATATCTCGCTCACAAGGAATAAATCAATTTTAGATACTGCTCCTACCAATTATGGATCAAAATATACTTGGTGTCGAGACATCATTTACTAGGCCGACTGTACATATGAGACTACATTTGAGAGTAGGTTGAGTGCGTTATGAGTACTTTGGGGCACATGAGACTATAATTAAGAGTAAATTGAGTGCGTTATGAGTACTTTGGGGCACATGTGACTATAATTAAGAGTAAATTGAGTGCGTTATGAGTACTTTGGGGCACATGTGACTATAATTAGGGGTAGATTGAGTGCGTTATGAGTACTTTGGGGCACATGTGACTATAATTAGGGATAGATTGAGTGCGTTATGAGTACTTTGGGGCACATGTGACTATAATTAGGAGTAGATTGAGTGCGTTATGAGACTATAATTAGGGGTAGATTGAGTGCGTTATGAGTACTTTGGGGCACATGAGACTACAATTGAGAGTAGATTGAGTGTGTGAAGAGTGACCAGAGAGTGTAGACAGTAGGTGGTGTGTGTAGATGGGTGGAGGGATGACAGGTGTAGAGGACAGGCGTGGAGGGAGGACAGGTGTGGTGTTTGTAGATAAGTGGAGGGAGGGCAGGCGTGGAGGGAGGACAAGTGTGGAGGACAGGTGTGGAGGGAGGACAGGCCTGGAGGAAGGACAGGTGTGGAGGAAGGACTGTGGGACAAGAGATGAGATGGGTTTACAGCGTCAGGTTGATATTATAGGTGAAGATGTGGGGACGACCTGAGACTGTGTGTATAATAATAATAATAATAATCGGTTTATTTCAAGCCGGCAGCCAATGGGGCTGAAAATACACAGACTTAACCTAGATCTTATCCTAAGGAATCAACAGACTGATCCTGGCAGCTAACGAGAGCGCCTACATACTCCCAAGGGAGTAGGACGTGGGCAGGAGACTTTGTGGGTCCCCCGAGACGATCCGCCCAGATCTTGCCTTCACGGCCAGGGAAAGTTTTTGAGAGAACTTCCCCTGCCGGCGCGTGGGATCGAACCCCCGACACCAGAGCTAGCGCTCCCAATACAGAGTACTAAGTGCGCTCGGCCACCGTGACCGTACGTGTGTGTGTGTGTGTGTGTGTGTGTCTGAGAGAGAGAGAGCGAGAGTGAGCTGACGTATGTGTTGTTGTTGTTTGCATTAGATATTTATTAAGGATGTAAACAGCTGATTCGTATAAAGTTAATTAAGTCGACTGAATACGTACAGTAAGAGACGCTAAAACTTATATATGTTTTCTATTTTTGTGTCAAATGAACGCTGATTTCTTGTATTTTGGATGATTAGGAAGGTGTCATCCTTGGTCGGCAACCCATCTAGGGGAGACAACCTTATAAACATCTGGGTGGATGGGACTCGTCAGCCTTGGTCGGCAACCTGTCTAGGGGAATAAACCTTATATAAAATACCGAAGGGCGGCGTGCTCATCGGTGCCACTTGCAGGTGGCAAACTCTACAATAGATACAATAGATAAATGCTACTTGTTTGATTAGGGATCTTAGTGATTGTAGAATTAAGTAAAGTTGATCAAGTTAAGGGAGCCCAGACGGTATTGTGTAGCATAATTTACTGGTTCGGCTTAATGGTTTAAGGAAGGGGTTTAGTTTGCTCTCTAAACCTCCATCAAGCTTAAAAGAACACCCACAAGACATAAATGTTTACATTTTTCGGTAGAAAAATGTCCTGGCCGAAGGCCGGTTACTTCTATAATTACAGGCTCGCTATCGCTCGCCGCCAAAAAATCGACACCTAAATGGCACGAAAGGTCTTAATATTGGCAGAGAAATGGGGCAAAAGTTCTGATTAGCGCCAAACTAATGGGGCGGACTTCTTGAAATCTCATAACTAATAGGGCCAAACATGAGGGAGGAGGAGGACTAAAAAAAAATACTTCCTCCCCTTAATATAATATAAATTAATGCAAGACACAGTAAGGGTCATGCTTGGCAGGAAAGGACATGCAACGGACAGAGATGAGTTAAGCCGGAGTTACACGAGCCGTTTTTCGAGCAATTTTTACGGTCAATTATGGTCTGGCAGCTTCAAAAATTACACTTAATCAGAATTTAGCCGCCCAACATTATCTACTTTTAGCCTAGTTACCGATATCAGTGCGAAAATGTCCCGAACTAATACGAGAAAAACTTACTTATGGAAAATTGACGGAAAAATCGCTTGTGTGACAGCGGCTTTATAAAAGGTGAGTGGTAGGGTGATGGAGTGTGTGGGAGAGGTGGTGTGGATAATGTGGGTGGTGTGGATAATGTGGATGGTATGGATAATGTGGGTGGTTTGGATAATGTGGATGGTATGGATAATGTGGATGGTGTGGATAATGTGGATGGTATGGATAATGTGGATGGTGTAGATAATGTGGATGGTATGGATAATGTGGATGGTGTGGATAATGTGAATGGTGTAGATAATGTGGATGGTATGGATAATGTGGATGGTGTAGATAATGTGGATGGTATGGATAATGTGGATGGTGTGGATAATGTGGATGGTATGGATAATGTGTATGGTGTGTATAAAGTGGATGGTATGGATAATGTGGATGAAGTGGGTGGTGTCGATAAAGTGGATGGTGTGGATAATGTTGATGGTTTGGAGAATGTGAATGGTATGGATAATGTGGATGGTGTGGATACAGTGAATGGTATGGATATGGATGGTGTGGATAAAGTGGATGGTGTGGATAAAGTGGATGGTGTGGATAATGTGGATAAAGTGGATGGTATGGATAATGTGGATAATGTGGATGGTGTGGATAAAGTGGATGGTGTGGATAAAGTGGTAGCAGGCAGTAATCCCCTGTGGTGTGTGAGGCCACAAATCACACCCGCCGCCGCCCCCGAGGCCTCACAGAAATGGAGGTGAAATTCCTGGATTTTGGTGATTCGTCCTCAAACTCAGTGTGACCTCAGGGTGTGTGTGTGTGTAGAGAGAGAGATACAATAGGTGAGAGAGAGAGAGTGTAGTTTATGTTTGTGTGTGTGTTTGTGTGTGTGTATGTATGTGGAGATAGAGAGAAAAAGATAAAATAGGTGAGAGAGAGAGTGTAGTGTGTGTGTAGAGAGAGAGAGAGAGAGATAGAGCGAGATAAAACAGGTGAAATAGAGTGTAGTGTGTGTGTGTGTGTGTTTATGTCGAAGTGAGAGGGGTTACTGAGAAACGCCTATTTTGTGACGTCGTGTGATAGAAAATGACCTACAAATGATTTGCCTAGCAATAATATCAGCACTAATATGTAGTTTGATTTTATGTCTAGGTTTTTGTTATCCTATTAGAATAGTAAAACAATAATTAATCCCAATATTACTGCTCATGCATTACCAAATAACAATATATTTGAATTAGTTGATATAATTTGTCATCAACTTTACTGTATTCTGCTTTGACAGATTTTTTTTTTTTTTTTAAAGGTCTGTAAATTCTGGTCGCAAAGCTTCACTTTCTGACGTCACACTTTTATTTTAATCTCTTACCCCCACCGGTGCACCTTTAATACTTACCGGGAGCTGTCTAATATTGTGCACGTGTTATAGGCTAGTTTCCATCTGTAACAATCTACCGTCCAAACTACATCTATCATTCTTCCTTAACTTCAAACTCTCCTCATCAGCCCTTTTGTCTTCAGTCTCTTCACTTTATCATTGGACTGATTTCCAAAACCATCCTGTTCCTTCTGAGTCCTCCCTTCCTCACGAGGACAGAGTTCACCTGGCCAGGCTCTTCTGAGCTATCAGAAGAGACACCTGCCCAGGATGCAACACAGCACCCCATACTATTAAACACATCAAAGAAGACTACATTCCACACAATCACTTACGCCAACAACATAATCTACACTCCTTGAGAGCCCTGTGAGAAAGCCTGATCTCGGCCATGGCCTTCCTTAAGGACTCGGAGCTGTTCGGTCAGGCAGCCTAGGGAACGACAACAACAACAACAACCATCCTGTTCCATCATTAAGTTGTCAAATTTCTTCCTATCTCCATACCCGTCATTATATTTTAATCTTTCATGTCTACAAGAATACTCAGTTTATTTTATATTTGGTGTAGCCTAGTATAATACTTGTCCCAAAATCGTTTATAATAATTCTGGGTAAGCAGGCCTACACTTTTACGACCAATATCGTGAGTAGATCCATTAATCAAGTTGCTATAGTCGCTTCCCTCAATAGGCCTTGTTCGATAGTGTTCCCTTATAGTCATTATTTATAGCACACATATCTTTCTACCTTTACTAGGCTATCATGTTCCCTTAAGCCGGTATCACACGAAACATTTTATAGTCAACATTCGATGATCACCATTATTCTGGCAACATTTCTTGAATATTTTGCCCTTGTATCGGAAACTAGTCTGATGGTAGATGAATTTAGGTGACATACATATTATATATGTTGACCTCATAAGCTGCCAGACCAGTGTTGAGGGAAATAGCGCTCGTGTGACACCGGCATTACCACTATTGTTATATGTTGTTCAGACATAATTGTTTTCATCAGGCATTCGTCCCTCCCAGCATTCCTTTCCTAAATACCTTTTCCTCCAGCTCTTACTCCATTCACTCTCCGACTCCCCATCCGCTTCCCTCTTTTCTCTGGCCAATCTTCACCCTCTGATCCTTTTTTAATCCCCCCATCCTTAATAAACGCTCATCATTCGGCCATAAGAGTGATATGCGGGTTGGAGCCACGGCGGTCGAGTGGAGAGCATGCTCACGTGTCAATCTCCTTGACCTGGGTTCGATCCCAGCCATGGCGCACATTTATTAGTGGGTGTGGTAGTACGTCCTAGCGTGTTTCACATGCTCGCACCCAGTCGGGGGACACCTCGACGACATATACAGACTAATAACACACATAACAAAACCACTCCAACAGCTTCCTCTCTCTCCAACACCCCTTCTCCCCTCTCTACACTCTTCAGAAAATAGGACAAAGTAGAAAGTAGCTACAAGGTGCCGTTGTAAAGGCTTATCCCTCAATACCTTCACCTGACCTGACTGAACTTGCTTAACCCTTTCATTGCGGGTGACGTTCTGGAACGTCCTGGCAAGTTACAGCAATTTCCAGGCTTTAAGAGCCTGTAAAAACCATAAAAATCGAGTGTCAGTGGGCGGGAGCGTGAGGGGCCCACCTCCGACCCTCAGAGCACCGAGCGGCTCACTGAGGTACACTGTGTCTCGCGCGGGTCTCTCTCTGCGTCTCACAGCAGTGTAGCCAAGCGAGCGTGTGCTACCAAATAGCGGGTTTCCCGCGTTTCACTGGCACCACTGCGGGTGAACCAGACCACGTACGGGGCCCGTTCTGGTGTAATTTTGAAGCTATTTTCGTCTAGTTTTCGGCAGAATACACTTCATTTAAATTAATGCAGATGCTTGATTTATCATTCAGGAGTGCCTGAATATGCCCTAAATAGCCCAAACATAGCCGCAGCCAATGGGTTAAACAAAAACAAAAAAATCTTGTTTTAGCTATAATGTAACAAACAAGGCATCATTGTTTTAGCTATAATGTAACAAACAAGGCATCATTGTTTTAGCTATAATGTAACAAACAAGGCATCATTGTTTTAGCTATAATGTAACAAACAAGGCATAATTTTTTTAGCTATAATGTAACAAACAAGGCATCATTGTTTTAGCTATAATGTAACAAACAAGGCATCATTGTTTTAGCTATAATGTAACAAACAAGGCATCATTGTTTTAGCTATAATGTAACAAACAAGGCATCATTGTTTTAGCTATAATGTAACAAACAAGGCATCATTGTTTTAGCTATAATGTAACAAACAAGGCATCATTGTTTTAGCTATAATGTAACAAACAAGGCATCATTGCACCTAATCCTCCCCAAATTTAGTTTCCCTTATTATTTCTTCGTCCCTCGTCCCTCGCTATACACCTACCCTCTATTCTATTCCCCACTTATCTTCTCCTCTCTACTCTTCGTCTTCCCCATTCCTTGTTCTTTTCCTCATTTCGCTTCCCCCTCATTTTTATCGTCCTCCCCTTCGCTTCTATCCTTCTCCTCATTACGTCCCCCTTCCCTACCCCCCCCCCCCTCCTCTACTTCGTTCTCTCCCTTTCCTGTGTCCTCCTCCTTATCCCCCCCCCTTCTTCGGCCTCTCCCATCATTCTCTATCCTTCTCCTCCTCATTCCGTTTCCCTCCTCCTCCTCCTCATTCCATTTCCCTCCTCCTCTTCCTCTTCGACCTCTTCCATTCCTCTTATCCCACTCCTCATTCCGTTTCCCCTTCCTCCTTCGCTCTCTCCTCCTCCCCCTTACTTCTATCCTCCTCCTCCTCCTCCCCATCCCTTCCTCCTCCTCATCCCTTCCTCCTCCTCCTCGCTCTCCTCCAACTCACCAGACCTCCTCCTCCAATTCGCCAGACCTCCTCCTCGGCCTTCTCTTGATCCTCGCCTTTGTTATCAGGCATAGTAATGGTTGTAGGAGCCCTTACCCGAGTGGTGGCTTAAAAGAGGTAGGTAGTCGCTTTTTATCCACCCCCTTCTCCCTCATGTTTAGCATATTAGTTTTGAGATTTTAAGACGTTCGAACCATTAGTTTGACGATTTCGAGACCTTTCGCCCAATTTCTTTATCAATATTAAGACCTTTTATGCCATTTAGGTGTCGTTTTTTTCCTGGCGAGCGTTAGCAAGCCTGTAATTTTAAGAGGAACCGGCCTTCGGCTGGAAAAAATTTCCAACAAAAAATGTACAAATTCATCTTGAAGGGGTGTTTTTAAAAGTTTGATGCAGGTTTAGCAAAGAAAGTAAAACATAATTGAATAACTGAATATGTAGACCAAAAAAACAGCGACTACCCCATTGCAGTGTTCAAGTGGCTGTTGAGTAGTTCCCTGAGTGTTAGTTCCCGCTCTGTGGCTGGCTTTCAGTGTTGCTGGCCTTTCCAACCCGTGGCCAACAAACTCTGTAGCGTTACAATGTTTACAAGGGAATTGTATAAGAGAACGAAGTATAAGTAACACCCCGTTCTTAAAGGTGGGGGCTCATGGGTTGAGATAAACATGGAATGATAATTGCCAAGCTGTACATAATTATCTTGCAAAATGCAATGGCGCTGAAATAATTATTAACAATGGTATAAAGGATTTTGTGGATCGTCTATACCGGGCCTGTGACGTCACAAGAGTGTAAGTCCACCATCCAGTCTAGGCTAAGGATACTGGTGTGACGTCACTATGACGTCACAGGCCCGGTATAGACGATCCCCAAAATCCTTTATACCATTGTTAATAATGATTTCAGTGACATTGCATTTTACAAGATAATTATATGCAGGTTGGCGATTATTTTTCCATGTTTACCTCAACCCATGAGCCCCTACCTTTAACATTAATCCTCCATTGCAAACCCCAATGTACTTGAATTAACTAATGAAAGCATATGGTCCTCCCAGGATTTGAACTCGGGACATCACACCCAGAACATAAAAATCTAAACCAAATAAGTAACACCCCGTTCTTAACATTAATCATCAATTACAAACCCCAATGTACTTGAATAAACTAATGAAAGGAAAGCGTAATTATTGTCCTCCCGGGATTTGAACTCGGGACACCACACATAAGCACCTAAACCATTTACACCACCAACACAGTTAAGGGTTGAGGTATATTAGAGATAATGATGTTTCAGTTGTAATATACTCAGTTTCATTTGATCTGACGGTAAATTGCTATCTCTGCAGCTTGATTACTCCGCTATTATGCAGGTTTTGTAGCGAACTCGGTTGTTGATTATGAAAACTTGTCACTCATATGAAGCAGAGACATAATAGTAGTTTTACATTTTCCCGTTAGTTATCGAGAAATCAGTTGCTAAGGGATTCAAATTACCGTCAGACGAAATTAAACAGGGTATAGTTTATGTCGTTTTCGTGTGTGTGTGTGTGTGCGTGCGTGTGTGCGCGAGCGAGTACGAGCGTAAAGTTGCAAATAAAGGAGGTCGAGTGTTTGGTGAATCTAGCTTCCAGCCCCATGATTCTGGTGCCCAGGCAAGAAGTGGTGGTGGTGGTGGTGGCGGGGAAGTGGCTGTGAGAGTCAGAGGGACGGAGGGGAAAGGGGGGGAGGATGCCGGTGAGGGGGGGGGGGACGGGGTGAAGGGGTGTGTAGGAGGGAAGGGAAGGGGGGAGGATAGGATGGAGGTGAAGGGGGTAGGGAGGGAGGGAGGATGGAGGTGAAGGGGGTAGGGAGGGAGAGAGGCAGGGTGGGGAAGGGCTGTGTAGGAGGGAAGGAAGGGAGTAGGGAGGGAGGTGTAGGAGGGAAGGGAAGGGGGGGGGAGGATGGCGGGGATGGGGGTAGGGAGGGAGGGAGAGAGAGAGGCAGGGATGGGAAGAGTGGGGGTAGGGAGGGGAAGGGTAGGGGTAGGGAAGGAAGGAGAGAGGCAGGAATTGGAAGGGTGGGGGTAGGGAGGGAGGGAGGGAGGGAGGAAGGAAAGGAGGGAGGAATGGAATGGGAAGGGTAGGGAGGGAGGGAGGGAGAGAGGGAGGAATGGGAAGGTGGGGGGGGGTAGGGAGGGAGAGAGGAAGGAATGGGAAGGGTGGGGGTAGGGAGGGAGGGAGGGAGGGAGGAAGGAAAGGAGGGAGGAATGGGAAGGGTAGGTAGGGAGGGAGGGAGGGAGAGAGGGAGGAATGGGAAGGTGGGGGGGGGGGGTAGGGAGGGAGAGAGGAAGGAATGGGAAGGGTGGGGGTAGGGAGGGAGGGAGAGAGGGAGGAATGGGAAGGGTAGGGAGGGAGAGAGGCAGGAATGGTAGGGGTGGAGGTACTCAGGGGGGAGTGGTGGAACCGGCTCAATGGGTGGCACTGTGTACCTAATTTGATGATGTTTGCATTACAAAAATTGAGTCGCTCGGGACCCACCTTCTTTGGTCTCTCTCTCTGCCCTATATTTTTCCTTTGCCTGTCTCTACTCTTGCCTCTGACGGACCATTAACCCCTTCAGTACCGGTGCCGTCTTTTTAACTTGATTTCTTGATACTATTAGACGATTATATTCAGTTTAAAAATAACCTTGCACATTTAACAGGCTTCGAACTAACTCACTCAACCCCTTTTACCACCACAGATCCTTCTTAAACTGCACAAAATCGTCGAAATACAGCTAAAATTTAATTAAAAAGACGTCGCTAGTACAATCGGGGGTATTAAGTGTTGTCATAGATTCCAGTGGATTTCGCTCAACAAGTGTTATTGGTATCTTTATAGTTACTAGGAAAAGTGCTTATCCCTCAGAGTATTAGTCAGTGTCCGAAACTTTGTGAAATATCTGACAACACTTACTAACCTCGACTGTACAGGAGGGGTTAAGGGGGTGGTACTTGTTTTTTGGTCTATGTATATATCTATTTATGTATTTTAGAGTTGCCTTCAAATGACACCCCCCTTCAAATGACACCCCCTACGATACCACAACATTCCTAATAAAAAGTGTATTGGAGAATGACATCCTGTATTTACAGTGGCGCTAATAAGTCATGTCCCAGCTGCCATCACGTTTGGCTTGCTCTGTGTTGTATTAATGTCTGTCAGATGTTGAATAGGGTGGATAAGTGTTGGAACATGTTTGTATATTTCACTCGACATGAAGAATTGAAGCTTAAATATTGCCGATACCAATTATTGATCAAAACATAATGGGTGCCGAAACATCACTCATTACCGCGATTGTACAGTGGCGCTAATAAGTCTTGTCTCAGCTGTCATCACGTTTGGCTCGCTCTGTACTGTATAATGTCTGTCAGATGTTGAATAGGGTGGATAAGTGTATAAGACAGCTTAGTGCCCTTGCCCTTCTTGGATGGCACTTATTTTAACTTTGGTTCCTGTTTGCAAGCCTGTAGTGAGCGGCAGGCAGAGGGCCAAGCCTCTGCCTGAGCGGCAGGCAGAGGGCCAAGCGTGCGTTAAGCTCCATTGCTTTTGAGAATTTTAGACGTTCGCCCCGTTAGTTTGGCGATTTTAATAACTTTCTCCCCATTTATGTCCATTTTAAGACCTTTTGTGCCATTTAGGTGTCGATTTTTTCCTGGCGAGCGATAGCGAGCCTGCAATTTAAGAGGAACCAGCCTTCGGCCGGGACATTTTTCAACCGAAAAATTTACAAATTTATCTTGAAAGATGGTCAAGGGGGTGTAATTATAAGCTTGATGGAAGCTAGGGAACAAACTAAAACCCGAAAGGGGGTCTAGGGGTTTTAATTTTAAGCTTGGTGGAGGTCTAGGGAACAAGCTAAGCACCTCCCCAACACTGTCATACCTCAGTCCTTGTTTACTCAACCTCTGCCGCTCCAGACAAGCACTATTTTGACAAGTCATTGAGACACCACGCCCCTTGTTTTATTAGCATCCCGTTGCAAGCCTTTTCCACATGGGCGTATTTATTTCCTCATGTATGTATATTTTTGTCATTTTGTTGGTTTCTTCCCTAGACCTCCATCAAGCTAAACAAAAAAACACACCCCCAAGACCCTCCTTCAAGATAAATTTGTATATTTTTCGATAGCTTCTCTTATATTACAAGCTCGCTATCGCTCGCCAGGAAAAAATCGACACCCAAATAACATGAAAAGTCTTAACATTGACAAAAAAATGGGGCGAAAACTCCAGACAAGCACTATTTTGACAAGTACAAAGGAGTACAAAGGAAATCAAGCAACAACAGGTCTAGTGACTCTTCTAGGCTGCTTGTCCTCCAAAACACTGAGGATCAAGTGTCCAAACAGTGGTTTAGAGTGGGTAAGGGAACATTGGAAAGGGAAATACTGCCCTGGAACTAATGTCCGTGGCACGATTAGGAAGTTAGTAGGGGATAGATGGGTTAGTAACTGAGGGGGGGATAAAATAAAGTTATTCATTTACAAACGCAGTCAGTCGCGGGTTTGATGTGAGATATTTGTCTAAGCGGAGTTTAAATGAATCAACGGTGCTGCAGTCTATAACGTCTCGGGGAAGCCCATTCCACAAGTTGACAACTTGATTGAAGAAGAAATTCTTAGATTCGTGTGAGTTAAAAGATTTACCAATAATTTTGCAACCGTTTCCCCGCGTGTAATTAGATTGGTCGATAGTCAAGTACTTACTACAGTTCATATTGTCGATGCCTTTGATGATTTTGAACACTTGAATTAAGTCACCTCTTAATCTGCGCTGGGTTAAAGGAAATAGATTTAATTCTCTAAGATGCTCTTCATATGGTTTGTTCTTTAGGCTAGGTATCATTTTGGTAACTCTACGTTGAACTCGTTCTAGCTTGTTTATATCTTTTTGGTAATAAGGGCACCAGGATTGAACGCAATATTCCAGAAGAGGGCGGACTAAGGAATTGTAAAGGGCTAGGATAAATTCTTTGGATTTATGCTCAAATGACCTGCCTATAAAGCCAATTATTTTGTTTGCCTTCTTAACAACTTCTGAACATTGTTGACTCGGTTTTAGGTTACTCGATATTGTTACTCCCAGATCGGTTTCTCTGTTTACATTCTTAAGCTGAGTGCCATTCATCGAATAGTTTGCTTTCTCATTTAGGTATCCGATATGTAGTACTTTACATTTATCCACATTGAAACTCATTTGCCAAATTTGGGCCCAACATGACAATTTATCTAGATTGTGTTGCATATTGTCAACTTGTTCTTTTGAGAGTACGCTATTTGCAATTATTGTATCGTCAGCAAATTTTGAGATTGTACAGGTGAGACCCTCGTCTAAGTCGTTGATGTAAATTAGAAAGAGAATTGGTCCTAGTACCGATCCCTGGGGTACCCCACTACTTACATTGGTCCATTTAGATGCCTTACCGTTTATGACTACTCTTTGCTTTCTGTCGCTGAGCCAATTTTCTATCCATTTCAACACACCGTCTTGTATTCCATGCGCTTTTAGTTTTAGCAGTAAACGTTTGTGGGGAACTTTGTCAAAGGCCTTTTGAAAATCAAGGTATATAATATCTACAGCTTTACTCTCATCGTAGAGGTTGAGGATATCGTGGAAGAAGTCTAAGAGGTTTGTTAAACAGGAACGTTTTTTACGAAAGCGTGTTGAGTATCTTTAAGTAAGTTATTTGCCTCTAAATGATTTACGAGTCTGTCTCTTATGACCGTTTCTAGCATTTTACATACAATTGAGGTTAAGCTAATTGGACGATAGTTACTGGGTAGGGATTTGCTGCCTTTTTTGAATATCGGTGTTACGATGGCTAGCTTCCACTGATCAGGCATAGTCCCAGACTGCAAGGATTCATTGAATAGCAATGTCAGTGGTTTGGAGAGCTCATCCTTAGCTTCCTTTAGAACTCTAGGCGAGATTGTATCAGGTCCAGGCATTTTATTTACCTTGAGTTTATCTAAACAATTCAATACTTCTCTCTCTGTAATGGTCGAGCATAGAGGTCGTGTCCAGAGTGTGAAGTAAGAATATCACCCCATTTAGTCACAGGTAAGATGAAATTGCCAAGAATTACGGTATCTTGTATGTTAGTTATTTCTGTAATTTGTTCATAAATTTCACTGTCAGTTTGCACTGATTGAGCTGGGGATCTGTATAATAAAGCTAGTGTTATTTTGGTTCCTCGTTTATTATGTAATAGTACGTAAGATATGTCTATATTCGCAATTTGAGGTTTTGACATTAAGACGGGATTAAGACTTTCCTTTATAAAAAACAGAACTCCTCCTCCATTTCTATTGATCCTACTTTTCTCAAACATTGTATAACCAGGAAGCGTATATTCGGCTAAAAAGTCTCTGTCTTCCGTATTTAACCAAGATTCTGTAATGCCGATTATATCATAATGTTCTGTAAACACGATTTCCTCTAGATCTGAAAATTTATTGCGTATGCTACGAGCATTTACATAAAACACCTTAAGAGTATTAGAGTTGGATGTTACTGATTGTTCATTGTCTGAATTTTCAGTTCGTATTTGACTTGCACTACCCTGTCTGGATACCCCCAGTTGACCCCGTTTTTTGAACGGAAATCCTTGACTGCATCGTTCAGCAGACTACCAAGACGTGCAGCTCCTACTTCATTGAGATGTACACCATCTCCTGAAAACAAAGATTTATCATAGTAAAAATTATCCCACGTGTCGACAAAGCCGATGTCCTCCTCCCTGCAGAGTTTGGCTAGTCGGCGATTAGTACTGGTAGCTATGTTGTAGAATCGGTTTTCTACATCAATCCGGGGAACAATTCCTGAAATTAAGATTCTATTAGATTTTTCCTTGAAGGACCTGATCAGCCGCCGGTACTTGCAAAGTAGTTCCTCTGACCGCGTCCGTTGGACATCGTTAGATCCAATGTGGATGACGTACGTAGTGCTTGCGGGGGCGAGCCTGGAAACCTCTTCCACAGCCGCAACAATGTCGTCCACGCTGCCACCTGGGATACAGAATCGCTTTCTGGTCCTGGGTGCCCTGGCGCAGAACTCGGTTAGTTGGCCACGGACCATGGAGTCGCCCACAAGCCGAACTTCTTCCGTTTCCTTTTCCTCGTCAATAGCAAGAATTTTGAAGCGGTTTTGGCATGTTGTCGGAATTACCTTCCTGGTACTGGTACTGGGATGCACATTGTTTCTCACTAACTGAAAGTTGTCCTGGGGAGGAGTGAGAGTAGAGTCATTATTATTTTCTGCAACATCTAATGTAGCTGCTGGTGTGGGTACCGGTACCGGTACTGTATGCACTGGAATGGCGGTTGACATCGTAGTGGTTTCTTGGGCCGAGGGCACTCCTACGTTGAGTGTGGCAAATTCTTGAAGCTTCGTAGTCAGGGCATCGATCTTGCGGTGAGCTGCATTCAATTCATCCGCAATCTTCTCTCGGAGCTGGCAAAATCTACAAATTTGGACATCAGTATCAACAAACATGGTAGGGCCAAATTTACCGGAACAACTCGTGCAGGTTCGTTGCGGCGCCATGACGATATAATCACAATATGCCTGAAAATCACACAAATTTATGTTAGCAAAATGGTACAATTAAAGCCTGAAAATCACAAAAAATGTATGTTAGCAATGTGATACAATTAAAGCCTGAAAGCACACACAATTTTGTTAGCAATATTATACAATTAATATGCCTGTAAATCACAAAAAATACGTTAGCAATAGAACACAATTTATGCCTGAAAATAAATCAAAAATTTATGTTAGCAGTATGACACAGTTAAAGCCTGAAAATCACAAATGAACTAGAAATTTGTTACAAAATTTACTGGGAAAAAAAAGTGGGAGAGGGTTAATGTAGCCTAGTGAGAAAACTGGAAAACAGTATACAGTACAGTAACAAAAAATATTTGTTAGCAATATGGTACAATTAATGCCTGTAAATCACAAACAGAATATGTTAATCACAAAAAGAATATTATGCCTGTAAATCACAAAAAATATGTTAGCAATAGAACACAATTTATGCCTGAAAATAAAACAAAAATTGATGTTAGCAGTATGACACAGTTAAAGCCTGAAAATTGCAAATGGACTAGTAATTTGTTACAAAATTTACTGGAAAAAAAAGTGGGAGAGGGTTAATATAGCCTAGTGAGAAAACTGGAAAGCAGTATACAGTACAGTAACAAAACTAATGGTTAGCAATATGGTACAATTAATGCCTGTAAATCACAAAAAAAAAAAAAATTAATCACAAAAAGAATATGTTAGCAATAGAACACAATTTTATGCCTGAAAATAAAAATTAAATTATGTTAGCAGTATGACACAGTTAGGCTAAAGCCTGTATATTAGTTTATACAGTGGTCGACATAGTAATAATAATAATGGAGTTAGTAATATCCCTGGCAAAAGTGTTAATAAGAGTGCCTATTAATATGGTGACAAGTATCTGAAATGCGATTAATAAATAGGCTATAAAAAGTATTACAGTAACTAAATTATTCTAACCCAATATTAAAACTATCTTGACAAATGTTAGTGTGTGCGATTTATATAGATAACCAAGATAAAAAGTTCAACCAAGTACAGTATTGGCTAGACTTTGATATATAAAATACAAGAAGAGGGTTTGTTTATGCGTACACAGGTGGCGCTGGTATCGGCGGCGTCTCTACTAACTTGACAAATAGAATTTTGAAAAACAAACGTTTATCAGTAAAAACTACAGTACAATGTCATGCAAGATAACTACTGGGTGGTTTGCTAAGCATTTAACTACAGTGAAGGCTAAAATATCTACAATAACTGCTAGAACTTTATAATATGAAACAAGCAAGTAGTTTGTTTACTTTAGAGCGTCGGTCATCACTAGCCGGTACAAATGTAAACAAAAGCAGTCTCGATAAACAAACGTTTATCAGTCAAAAACACAGAAAAATTACATGCAAAGCAACTACAGGGCAGTTAAGCTAGAGCTTAGCTACAGTTCATGCAAACAAATAAGGGGATGAGTAATGGAGTACTCAAGTTATGGTCAAATTTCGAGCAGCGAGAGCGAAGTGCTGTTGGCGGGTTGGCTCTCTCATCCCCCGTGACCGAAACAACGCGCCCCTTGTTTTGTTAGTCTATAAATCAACTACAAAATGATATATACTATTTATTGATAGGCAAGTTTTGACCAAAATTCAATCCAGATAGATATAATTGCATAGAGAAAAACATAAGGGGTCCATGAATTATTATGAGTGGGCTAGAAACTGTTATCCGAGTGTACATACAGAGTAATGTATATTTGGAATATATATATATATATATATATATATATATATATATAATAAAAGTGTGTATGTATGTGCCTTAATATCTGGCAATTATTTATACTACCGTCTCAGAATTTTTCGTCAAATAATGGAAATGTATGCCTACTCTTTTTGTTTTAATCTGTCCTGGAAATGCCCCCCCCCCCCTCTCTCTTCCCCCCCTCTCTCTCTCTCTCAATTCCCCCCCTCTCTCTCTCTCTCAATCCCCCCCCCCCCCCCCTCTCTCTCTCTCTCTCAATTCCCCCACCCCCCACCCCCCGCCCCTGTGTTTCCATCCTCGTACCGGAAAGCCCCATCTGCTACTTCAAAAGTCGTTTAACTTAGTCGTCCCATTAAGCGGAGATGGACCGTTTTTATTTATTTTTTTTTTTTTGTGGCCCCCTTTCTCCCTCGTGTTTAGCCCTATTGTTTTTTATTTTTTATTTAAGATGTTCAGCCTATTAGTTTGTCGATTCTAAGATTTTTTACCCATTTCTTAGTCAATATTAGGACCTTTCAAGTCATTTAGGTGTCGATTTTTTCCTGGCGAGCGATAGCGAGCCTGTAATTTTAGGATTAATTTTAGGATTTTGTCCCGGCCTTCGGCTGGGACATTTTTCTACCGAAAAATTTACAAATTTATCTTGAAAGGGGGCTTAGGTTTTTTTTTTTAAGCTTGATGGAGGTCTAGGGAGGAAACTAGAAAAATAATATACAAATGAAAATATCGACCAAAAAGTGAACCATCGCCATTAACGATATTACTACAACTTTGATCATTTCCCCTTTCGTTTTCTTCCAAGTATTTTTTCATCCTCCGTCCCTCCCTCTCTCCTACTTCTCCCTCTCTCTCTCTCTCTCTCTCTCTCTCTCTCTCTCTCTCTCTCTCTCTCTCTCTCTCTCTCTCTCTCTCTCTCTCTCTCTCTCTCTCTCTCCTACGTCTCTCTTTCTCTCTACCCCACAGACTTAAGCCGGTATCGCACGAGCGCTGTTTCCCTCAACATGTATCCTCAATACTGGTCTGGCAGCTTATAAAGTCCACATTGAATATATTTCTGTCACCGAAATTCATCTATCGTCGACCTGGTTTCCGATACCGGTGCAAAATATCCAAGAAATGTTGCCAGAATTTTTTTGATCATCGAATGTTGACTATAATTGTACTCGTGTGATACCAGCTTTAGCGTTATAGGCCCTACTAAAGCCGGTATCACACGAGAGCTATTTCCAATTGGGGCAGAGAAAACCTTGTTAACTTTAATGCTTCCAAAACCCAATTTCTCCATCTATCTACCCGTCAGGATCTCCCAGCGGACTATCCCTTATTCTTCAACAATACAAAAATCAGCCCTTCATCTTCTCTCAATATTCTTGGTGTCTCTTTTTCTTCTGCTCTCATTTGGAAGGACCATATTACCAGTCTTGCTAAGGCAGCCTCCCAGAAGCTGGGTGTGCTCAACCGCCTTAGGGGGTTATTTTCCCCTGCACAGCTTCTTGCTCTGTACAGGGGCATAGTGCGCCCTTGTATTGAGTATTGTTCACATGTGTGGGGAGGTTCCTCTCATACCGCTCTCCTAGACAAAGTTGAAAGGAAGGCCTTTCGTATCATTAACTCCCGTCCACTCACCAACTCTCTGCAATCTCTCTCTCTCCGCCGCAATGTTGCATCTCTCTCGCTATTCTATCGCTACTATAATAATCAGTGTTCCTCAGAGCTATCCCAGTGCATACCAACTCCTTTACATAGGGCACGTGGTACCGGTACCCATCTTGCAACTCAATCCCACCCCTACTCTGTGCAACTCTCCAACCCAAGAGTGAAACATTACTCTCAAACTTTCTTCTACTCAACAGCTGAGCTCTGGAACTCTCTCCCAGAATCAGTCTTTCCCTCTTCCTATGACGTAAATTGATTCAAACTCCGTGTGTCCAGGCATTTTGGCTCGAACGTCCCTTGATTTTGGCCCTGTCACTCTTTCAACTATGGGGGAGGCACTCGCTATAGGCAGTTATGCCTTTTGCCTCCCTCAATCACATAGAAAAAGAAAAAAAAATCAACATTCGATGATCAACAATTTTCTGGCAACATTTCTGGACTATTTTACACTGGTATCGGAAACTAGACTGATGATAGATGAATTTAGGTACCGGTAACAGAAATAATCTAAATGTTGACCTCGTAAGCTGCCAGACCAGTGTTGAGGATAAATGTTGAGGGATATAGCGTTCGTGTGATACCTACTCATTCAATAAATGACCTACCTTATTGATAGAGCCTGGGAGGGACGGAGGGTAGGGTAAGGGGGGGGAGGGGTGGAGACAGGTGTGATTAAAGTAGAAGGTCACCTGTAATTACTGTGTCATTAATTTCAAGTTACGTAAAACATGCTAATATATTGATTCGATAGAAAAATATCACTCTTAAATACAGGCTTGCAAGGAAAACCAATGACACCTAAATGACACGAAAAGTCTAAATATTGACAAAGAAATGCGGCGAAAGGTCTTAAAATCGCCTAACTAATGGGCCAAACATCTGAAAAAACTTAAGACTAATGGGGCTAAGCATGAGGGAGAAGGGGGGCCAGAAAAAATGACCCATCTCCCCTTAACTTCCATCATCAACTCTTTTATGTATATACACCTTTATATACAACATCCTCTCCAATATATACACCTTTATATACAACATCCTCTCCAATATATACACCTTTATATACAACATCCTCTCCAATATATACACCTTTATATACAACATCCTCTCCAATATACACCTTTATATACAAAATCCTCTCCAATATATACACCTTATACAACATCCTCTCCAATATATACACCTTTATATACAACATCCTCTCCAATATATACACCTTTATATACAACATCCTCTCCAATATATACACCTTTATATACAACATCCTCTCCAATATAACACCTTTATATACAACATCCTCTCCAATATATACACCTTATATACAACATCCTCTCAATTTATACACCTTTATATACAACAACCTCTCCAATATATACACCTTTATATACAAAAACCTCTCCAATATATACACCTTTATATACAACATCATCTCCCAATATATACCCTTTATATACAACATCCTCTCCAATATATACACCTTATATACAACATCCTCTCCAATATATACACCTTTATATACAACATCCTCTCCAATATATACACCTTTATATACAACATCCTCTCCAATATACACCTATATACAAAATCCTCTCCAATATATACACCTTATATACAACATCCTCTCCAATATATACACCTTTATATACAACATCCTCTCCAATATACACCTTATATACAACATCCTCTCCAATATATACACCTTTATATACAACATCCTCTCCAATATACACCTTATATACAACATCCTCTCGAATATATGCACCTTTATATACAAGCTTCTCTCCAATATATACACCTTTATATAGAACATCCCCTCTAATATTTACACCTTATATACAACATCCTCTCCAATATATACACCTTATATACAACATCCTCTCCAATATATACACCTTTATATACACATCCTCTCCATATATACACCTTATACAAAATCCTCTCCAATATATACACCTTTATATACAACATCCTCTCCAATATATACACCTTTATATACAAAATCCTCTCCAATATATACACCTTTATATACAACATCCTCTCCAATATATACACTTTATATACACATCCTCCAATATATACACCTTATATACAACATCCTCTCCAATATACACCTTTATATACAACATCCTCTCCAATATATACACCTTTATATACAACATCCTCTCCAATATATACACCTTTATATACAACATCCTCTCCAATATATACACCTTTATATACAACATCCTCTCCAATATATACACCTTTATATACAACATCCACTCCACTAAATACACCTTCATATCCAACATCCTCTCAATATATACACCTTATATACAACATCTCCAATATATACACCTTTATATACAACATCCTCTCCAATATATACACCTTATATACAACATCCTCTCCAATATATACACCTTATATACAACATCCTCTCCAATATATACCTTTATATACAACATCCTCTCCAATATATACACCTTTATATACAACATCCTCTCCAATATATACACCTTTATATACAACATCCTCTCCAATATATACACCTTTATACAACATCCTCTCAATATATACACCTTATATACAACATCCTCTCCAATATATACACCTTTATATACAACATCCTCCAATATATACACCTTTATACAAAATCCTCTCCAATATATATACACCTTTATATACAACATCCTCTCCAATATATACACCTTTATACAAAATCCTCTCCAATATATACACCTTTATATACAACATCCTCTCCAATATATACACCTTTATATACAACATCCTCTCCAATATATACACCTTTATATACAACATCCTCTCCAATATATACACCTTTATATACAACATCCTCTCCAATATATCCACCTTTATATACAACATCCTCTCCAATATATACACCTTTATATACAACATCCTCTCCAATATATACACCTTTATATACAACATCCTCTCCAATATATACACCTTTATATACAACATCCTCTCCAATATATACACCTTTATATACAACATCCTCTCCAATATATACACCTTTATATACAACATCCTCTCCAATATATACACCTTTATATACAACATCCTCTCCAATATATTTCATTTTTTAAGCTTATCAAACTTTACGTGTTACTTTTTGTTATCGAAACATGTCCAAGTCTTACCAGACTTAGCACATCCTATTAGACCTTAGTAAAAATATCTTCACAATATTATACATACTATTTTAATGTCAGTAACAATTCTCTTTTGCGACACACCCGTACAACCTAAACTACCCCCACCTTCGCTTTCTCTCATTCTCTCTCTCTCTCTCTCTCTCGTAGCCCCCCGCCCTCCCCCCCCCTCCTCTAAATTCCCTTCCATTCAGCCGTTCCTGTGTTTAGAAAAGTTCCCATCGATTCTGGCGACACTAGGCATGGAATAATGAGAGAGGCTAGCCAACAGGTAACGTAACGACCTTTATACACACACTTATTTTAGTTAAAGGGGGAGGTACTCGCTTTTTTTAAGGTGGAGGACAGGTGAAGGAGGAGGGGGAGGAGGAGAACAGGTAGAGGAAGTGGAGGGGGAGTAGGAATAGTAGAACAGGTGGAGGAGGAGGACAGGTGGAGTAGTGGGAGAACAGATGGAGGAGGAGGGGGTCTATAGGGAGGGGGTTGGGGTGGGGGAGGGGGGGGGGGCTGAATGTGGTGTGAACGGGTGAAGTGGGGGGCTTTCATGCTGATTAACCCAGATGTCGGTGGTGGGTTTTTACAGTGAAGGGAGGCAAGCTGGGCTAATGTATTCATTGTCTGCCTCACTTCCAACACTATTACCAACACTAGTAACACTATTACCAACACTACTAACACTGCCAACTCTACCAACACTACTACCAACACTGCCAACAGTCCACAACATTACGCTTATTTACCTACCATTTATATAAGATAAAATAATCCTAACAATTATACAGTATATCCAACATGCATGTAAACGAGTATTGTAATTACGTCCATATATATATATGTATATATATATATATATATATATATATATATGTATATATATATATGTATATATATATATATATATATATGTATATATATATATATATATATATATATAGTGTATCACATATCACGAACTAGGAAATAAAAAATACAAATCGTTGTGATGAATAACCTTTTCCTATCGGCATTTAAAGTGCGGCGTTAAGGGGGGATGGTTCACTTTTTGGGAGATTTTTGCATGTTATTCATTACTTTTTTAGTTTCCTCCCTAGACCTCCATCCTATTTAAAAAAAAAAAAATCCATTAGATCCCCTTTCTAGATTAATTTGCACATTTTTCGGTAGACAAATGTCCTGGCCGAAGGCCGGCTCTTCCAACATTACAGACTCACTATCGTTCGCCAGGGAAAAAATCGACACCTAAATAGCACGAAAGGTCTAAATATTGACTACGAAATGGGGCGAAAGCTCTTAAAATCGACTAACTAATGGGGCAAACATCTTAACATGTGAAAATAATGGGGCTAAACATGAGGGAGAAAGTGCTCCAGAAAAACGGCCCCATCCCCCCTTCAATCAGGCTTGCATAAATCACAACCAGTGTTTGCATTCCCCGTCTACTGTTTCCCGGTGAGTGCGAGGGTGAAGCCGGTGTCACACGAGCTCTTTTTCAGTCAATTTTTACGGGCAATTGTAGTCTGGCAGCTTCAAAATTCAAGTTATATCAGAAGTCAGCCACCTAACATAATCTACCTTCAGTCTAGTTTCCGATGACAATGTGAATAAGCCTCAAACAAAATTACGGGAAAAGACTTGCTCATCGAAAATTACCGGAAAACTCGCCTCGTGTGACAGCGGCTTAACGAACGCTCCAATGTTATATCCTGCTCATTTTAACATAAGGAGACAGTTGC
This sequence comes from Paralithodes platypus, assembly GCA_032716605.1. Classification (NCBI taxonomy): domain Eukaryota; kingdom Metazoa; phylum Arthropoda; class Malacostraca; order Decapoda; family Lithodidae; genus Paralithodes; species Paralithodes platypus. The sequence goes on along the minus strand of CM064547.1, from coordinate 1,413,130 downwards.
TGTTTTTTGGGGGGTCTATTTATATATATATATCGGTATTCATTTATTTTTTAGTTTCCTGGCTAGACCTTCATCAAACTTAAAAAAACACTCCCTAGAGTGTAAATTTGTAAATTTTTCGGTAGAAAATGTTCCCGGCCGAAGGCCGGTTTCTTCTTAAACTTTAGGCTCGCTATCGCTCGCCAAGAAAAAATTGACATCTAAATGGCACGAAAGGTCTTAAAATTGACAACGAAATGGAGCTAAAGGTGTTAAAATCGCCAAACTAATGGGCCGAACGTCTTAGATTTTCAAAAATAATGGGGCTAAGCACGAGGAAGAAGGGAGACCAGAAAAACGACCCATCCCCTCTGCGGCGCCATAACGATATTTTGGTGCCGTAAAATCTGTCGGTAACGGCAGATCATCGGGGCTAATTGGCGGCTCTATTATTCACGTTTCTGACTCGCGTTTCTGACATAATTCGTGTTTCTGACAATATTCGCGTTACGTCCATTATCTGAAAATATTCGCGTTCCTCACATTATTCGCGTTTCTCCCATTATTCACGTTTCTGACATTATTTGCGTTCCTCACATTATTCGCGTTTCTCACATTCACGTTTCTAGCAATATTCGCGTTTCTCCCATTATTCGCGCTTCTGACAATATTCGCGCTTCTCACATTATTCGCGTTTCTTGTATTATTCGCGTTTCTCCCCTACCGGTCCACATATTTCCCAGTGGGCGTGTGTGGTTTCTCCCTTACCGGTCCACATATTTCCCAGTGGGCGTGTGTGGTTTCTCCCATACCGGTCCACATATATCCCAGTGGGCGTGTGTAGTTTCTCCCATACCGGTCCACATATTTCCCAGTGAGCGTGTGTGGTTTATCCCATACCGGTCCACATATTTCCCAGTGGGCGTGTGTGGTTTCTCCCATACCGGTCCACATATATCCCAGTGGGCGTGTGTGGTTTCTCCCATACCGGTCCACATATTTCCCATTGGGCGTGTGTGGTTTCTCCCATACCGGTCCACATATATCCCAGTGGGCGTGTGTGGTTTCTCCCATACCGGTCCACATATATCCCAGTGGGTGTGTGTGGTTTCTCCCATACCGGTCCACATATTTCCCAGTGGGCGTGTGTGGTTTCTCCCATACCGGTCCACATATATCCCAGTGGGCGTGTGTGGATTCTCCCATACCGGTCCACATATATCCCAGTGGGCGTGTGTGGTTTCTCCCATACCGGTTCACATATATCCCAGTGGGTGTGTGTGGTTTCTCCCATACCGGTCCACATATATCCCCGGGGTCGTGTGTGGTTTCTCCCATACCGGTCCACAAATATCCCAGTGGGTGTGTGCGGTTTCTCCCATACCGGTCCACATATATCCCAGTTGGCGTGTGTGGTTTCTCCCATACCGGTCCACATATATCCCAGTGGGCGTGTGTGGTTTCTCCCATACCGGTTCACATATATCCCAGTGGGTGTGTGTGGTTTCTCCCATACCGGTCCACATATATCCCAGTGGGTGTGTGCGGTTTCTCCCATACCGGTCCACATATATCCCAGTGGGCGTGTGTGGTTTCTCCCATACCGGTTCACATATATCCCAGTGGGTGTGTGTGGTTTCTCCCATACCGGTCCACATATATCCCCGGGGTCGTGTGTGGTTTCTCCCATACCGGTCCACAAATATCCCAGTGGGTGTGTGCGGTTTCTCCCATACCGGTCCACATATATCCCAGTTGGCGTGTGTGGTTTCTCCCATACCGGTCCACATATATCCCAGTGGGCGTGTGTGGTTTCTCCCATACCGGTTCACATATATCCCAGTGGGTGTGTGTGGTTTCTCCCATACCGGTCCACATATATCCCAGTGGGTGTGTGCGGTTTCTCCCATACCGGTCCACATATATCCCAGTTGGCGTGTGTGGTTTCTCCCATACCGGTCCACATATATCCCAGTGGGCGTGTGTGGTTTCTCCCATACCGGTCCACATATTTCCCAGTGGGCGTGTGTGGTTTCCTTAATTTGTATTTATATGATATTTGTTGGTTTGAATTTGGTTTATATAGTCAATATTTAACCCCTTTCGTACCGGCGACGTCTTTATAATTTAGTCTAGCTATATTTAGAATAATTTGTGCAGTTCAAGAAGGATCTGTGGTAGTATAGAGGGTTGATTGAGATAGTTCGAACCCGTATAATTGCTAGAGATCCTTCCTAACTGAATGCAATCGATTAGTTGTAGCCAGAATAACATACAAAAGACGTCGCCGGTACAGGTGTTATTCACATTTCTCCCACAACCGATCCACATACTTCCCAGTAGACGTATGTGGTTTCCTTCAGCTTGAATTATATGATATTTGTTGGTTTGCAATTTGTTAACCCATTCAGTACCAGGGACGTCCTCTTCATCATATTCTGGCAACTATCAGATGACTTTATTTAGCCTAGGAAGGACCTCTAGCAATAATAAGGCGGCAAACTATGTCAACCAACCTTTTTTACCATTTGAGGATTGATGACGCACTTTTTTTTCTGGCTATTATTAGACGATTTTTTTCAGATTAGGAAGAGTATGTGGAAGTCAGAGGGTTGATTGAGATACTATTTACCCTTTTAACACCCACAGATCCTTCCTAAGCTGCATAAAATCGTCTAATGATAGCCAAAATAAAAGTGCTAAAACGCGTCAGAGCTTCAAAGGGTTAACTACCACAGATCCTTCCTAAGCTGCACATTATCGTCTAAATATAGCTAGAATACAATATAACACGCGTCGCTGGTACTCAAAGGTTCAGTTCGGAGCAGTTTGTTGTGGACTCTAAACGAGGATGGATTACCCTAGTTACCCCCCCTCCCCCCTACCCGGATCACCCTAGTTACCCCCCCCCCCCTCCCACCCCCACCCCCACCCCCTTCCGGCAACCACTAACAAATCTGGGGGTACTTTTTAGCGTTGACGATGTGCTTGGTGCCAGTTTTAACAGCGGATTTTGTGTATATTAAGCAGCCGCCGCCGGTGAGTTAGTGCACCTTGTTAATTGCGTATTTGTGGGTGTCGCCAGTGATGTATGGGGCCTGTCGAGCGAAAAGGGGGGGGGGGGGTCGGTGAGAGAGTGGGGGAGGGTCAAGGGGTATGGGCGGGGGTCGGGGCAGGTTGAACGGGCATGGGTGGGGGTCAGGGGAGGTTGAGAGGGTGAGGGGGGGGGGGGGCAGGGGGTTATGGTTGGGGGTCCTGTGAGGTTTTGGAGTGAGCTCGGGGGGGGGAGGGGGGGGGGTTACCAAGCATACCTTGTGTATATTTTTATGAAATAACAATATGACCGACTGACTATCTATCTATCTATATCTCTCTATCTATCTATCTATTTATCTATCTATCTATCTATCTATCTATCTATCTATCTATCTGTCTGTCTGTCTGTCTGTCTGTATATATATATATATATATATATATATATATATATATATATATATATATATAATTATATATATATTTATTTATTTATCTCTCTATCTATCTATCTATCTATCTATATAATCATCTATCTATCTATTTACTGTATATGATGGTGGGGCCGGGAGGGACTCTAGGGGGCCGGACTGCCATAAAGTGACGAGACAGCAGCCCCCCTTGTTTGCCCGGGAGACTCGCCCCCGTCTTTAACTTATTGGCACCTCTGACACCACCAGCCCCCCTGGGGGTGACCCTGACAATCATTTACCAGGTTACATTAAGGGGATAGGGGCTATTTTGGGGTCTATTAATTTATATATTCATTTATTTGTTTTAGTTTCCTCGCTAGACCTCCATCAAGCTTAAAAATACACCCCCTAGACCCCCATTCAAGATAAATTTGTACATTTGTTGGTAGAAAATGTACCTTCTTCTTAAAATTACAGGCTCGCTGTCGCTCGCCAGGATAAAATCGACACCTAAATAGTACGAAAGGTCTAAATATTGACGTAGACATGGGACGAAAGGCCTTAAAATCGACTAACTAATGGGGCAAACATCTTACAATCTGAAAACTAATGGGGCTAAACATGAGATAGAATGTGATCAACCCGTGTTTAAAACTCGAACTCCGTCCCTGTCAATCCAGACCGGCGGCGGGAGGGTTTCTATACACATTGATGGTTCACCCTTTGATGTGTCTCTCCTTTTCTCTCTTTCCCTGTCTTGTATCCATTCTGCCCCATTCAGCCAACTGTTTTAAGACGTTTATCCCCATCCAGGTGTCGATTTCTTCCTGGCGAGCGATAGCGAGCCAGCATTGTATGGAGAAATCCGGCTTCGCCGGACATTTTTCTATCGAAAAATGTACAAATTTAGCTTGCTGTCAAAACAAAAAAATATATATGCTGGCTCGCTACGGCTCGCCAGGAAAATATTAACACCTGGATGGGGGTAAACGTCTTAAAACAGTAGGCTCAATTAGGCCGAATGGATACAAGCCAAAGAGAGAGGGAGAGAAAGAGAAAAAAAGCGAGGTGGGCTCCCTTAAAACTCGAGCTCCGTCCCTGTCAATCCAGACCTTGGGCGTGAGGGTTTCTATACACACTGATGGTTCACCCTTTGATGTGTCTCTACAAACAATTGTTGTCTATAGTCTTGTGTCTGACAGCTGGGATATGTGGAGGAATAGGTTCGCCTCATTGTTTAGTTTCAAGAGGGGAACTGTCTATCTATCTATCTGTCTATCTATCTATCTATCTATCTATCTATCTATCTATTGTTTCTGAATACAAATATTTGGGTTTTATAATTGATTGTAATCTTAATAATGACTTGGATATGATAAGATGCAGAAATAAGTTTTACAATGAGTTTAATTGTCTTTTAAGAAAGTTTAGCAACACGAGTACTGAAGTATTTTTAAATTTATGTCAAAGCTACTGTTTGAATTTTTATGGCGCTGAACTTTGGTTTAATAATAGAAAATGTTATATACCATTTAAGCAGTTTTCCATTGGATACCACAAGGCAATAAAGAAAATATTGAATATGAATTACTGGGAGAGCAACCACAGTGCTTGTAGAGAATGTGGATTGATGGTGTTTAGGCATTTGGTTAACTGGATGAAAATAAGATTTATATATAGAAATCTCATAAAGCCATGTAGTTTTATAGAGAAGAACATGTATTACATGTTACATAGATCTTTTCTTGTAAAGGATGTTGAAAAAATAATCCTACATGAGTATGGATTTACTAACTTATTGCTAAATGATATCAATGCTATCAGATCAAGAATTGTTTATGTACAGAACACAGAACCAACTATGCGCTAAGGACTTTTAGCTTAATGTAGATTACGTAAATAACTCTGTAAAAAGTGTATGTATATGTCTTTATGAAATAAAATTATGACTGACTGACTGACTATCTATCTATCTATCTATCGATCTATCTGTCTATCTATCTATCTGTCTATCTATTTATCTATCTACTACATATCTATCTATCTATCTATCTATCTATCTATCTATCTATCTATCTACCTACTCAGGCACATACCCCCGTCCATTTTTTGTGTTTGTTAAGCTTGGGGTGGCCACATCGAGACATAGCCCGAACAGGGACAACACAACACAACACAAACAAAACACAACTTCACATCCTTCTAGAGGGGTAAGAATGAAGGGAAATAAAGGGTTTGTATACACCAAATGGAATAGTGCGTCCAGTGAAACCCAGCTCACAAGATAATATAGCAGTTAAGGGAAGACAGGTCGGTTTATGGTCACCCTTCTTCCTCATGTTTAGCCCCATTAGTTTTCAGATTTTAAAACGTTCGGCTCATTAGTTTGGCGATTTTAAGACCTTTCGCCCTATTACTTTGTCAATATTAAGACTTTTCGTGTCATTTAGTTGTCGATTTTTCTTGGCGAGCGATAGCAAGCCTGTACTTTAAGGGGAGGTCTCCACTTGAGGGATTGTTTTCTTGACCCCTTTCTCCCTCATGTTTAGCCCCATTGCTTTTGATATTATAAAACGTTTGCCCCATTAGTTTAGCGCTTTTAAGAACTTTCACCCCATATAAAGGCCTTTCGTGCAATTCAGGTGTCTATTTTATCCTGGCGAGCGATAGCGAGCCTGTAATTTAAGAGGAACCGGCCTTCGGCCGGGACATTTTTCTACCGAAAAATGTACAAATTTATCTTGAAAGGGACTCGAGGGGGTGTAATTTTAAGGTTGATGGAGGTCTAGGGAACAAACTAAATACCTCCCCTTAAGAGGAACCGCCCTTCGGCTGTGACATTTTCTATCCTCTTATATTACAGGCTTGCTATCGCTCGCCAGGCACAAATCGACACCTAAATGACACGAATAGTCATAATGTTGACAAAGAGGCGAAAGGTCTTAAGATCGCTAAATTAATGGGCCGAACGTCTTAAAATCTCCAAACTAATGGGGCTAAACACGAGGAAGAAGAGGGAAAAAACCCCCGACCCATCTCCCCTTAAAGCTGCAAACACTACATACTATAAAACTACATACTATAAAACTACATACTATAAAACTACATACTATAAAACTACATACTATAAAACTACATACTATAAAACTACATACTAAAAAACAACATACTATAAAACTACATACTATAAAACTACATACTAAAAAACAACATACTATAAAACTACATACTATAAAACTACATACTATAAAACTACATACTATAAAACTACATACTATAAAACTACATACTATAAAACTACATACTATAAAACTACATACTATAAAACTACATACTATAATACATACTATAAAACTACATTCTATAAAACTACATACTATAAACTACATACTATAAACTACATACTATAAAACTACATACTATAAAACTACATACTATAAAACTACATACTATAAAACTACATACTATAAAACTACATACTATAAAACTACATACTATAAAACTACATACTATAAAACTACATACTATAAAACTACATACTATAAAACTACATACTAAAAATCTACATACTAAAAAACTACATACTATAAAACTACATACTATAAAACTACATACTATAAAACTACATACTATAAAACTACATACTATAAAACTACATACTATAAACTACATACTATAAAACTACATACTATAAACTACATACTATAAAACTACATACTATAAAACTACATACTATAAAACTACATACTATAAAACTACATACTATAAAACTACATACTATAAAACTACATACTATAAAAACTACATACTATAAAACTACATACTATAAAACTACATACTATAAAACTACATACTATAAAACTACATACTATAAAACTACATACTATAAAACTACATACTATAAAACTACATACTATAAAACTACATACTATAAAACTACATTCTATAAAACTACATACTATAAAACTACATACTATAAAACTACATACTAAAAAACTACATACTATAAAACTACATACTATAAAACTACATACTATAAAACTACATACTATAAAACTACATACTATAAAACTACATACTATAAAACTACATACTATAAAACTACATACTATAAAACTGCATTCTATAAAACTGCATACTATAAAACTACACTGCGATATATCAAAGTACCGGTACCAAAAAAAAAAAAAAAAAAAATGTTGAGCCAATCAAAGCGGGAGTTCAGCCAAGCGTGGACCAATAGCAACCGACTTCTAGGAACGGTAATACAAGCAGCGGTGTAGTTCAGAATATTTATAGTTCACGCTCCAACGATACGGGTACGGTCACATACAGAAGTGCTACACCTCTACGTGATGTTTTGTAGGGAATTAATGTTAGTATGCTTGAAGGGGGTAGTGCTTGTTTTTGGCCTATATATTCATTGTTTAATTTATTTTTAAGCTTCCTCGCTATACAGTACCCCCATCAAGCTTAAAAAAGAACACCCCCTAGACCCCCTTTCAAGATAAATTTGTACTTTTGTCAGTATAAATATGTCCCAGCCCAAGGCCGATTCCTTTTTAAATTACAGGCTTGCGACACCTAAATGGCAACAAAGGTCTTTAAATTGACAACGAAATGGGGCGAAAGGTGTTAAAATCCCCAAACTAATGGCCCGAACGTCTTATATTCTGAACACAAATGGGGCAAAACATGAGGGAGAAGGGGGACCAGAAAAACGGCCCATGTCCCTTTAACAGCCGCGTAACTTCTACGCTCGTTATTCAATCATACTTTTTTTTTTTTTTTTTTTTTTTTTTTACTTAATATATATTCCATACAAAATATCACGAAGAGGAACATAGCTTATGTAGGACACTGTACGGTGGCGCTAATAAGGGATGTCTCAGCTGTCATTACGTTGGGTTTGCTCTGTGTTGTATTAAAGTCTGTCAGATGTTCAATAGGGTGGGTAAGTGTAGGAACATGTTGGTATATCTCACTCAAGACAAAGAAATCACGTGTAAATATTACTGATACCAATTATTGATCAAAACATAATTGGTACCGAGACATCACTTATTAGGCCGACTGTACAATCGCGCTAATAAGTGTCATTACGTTTGGCTTGCTCTGTGCTGTATTAATGTCTGTCAGATGTTGAATAAGGTGGGTAAGTGTAGGACCATGTTTGTATATCTCACTCAAAAAGAAGAAATGGTGTGTAAATATTGCTGATACCAATTATTGATCAAAACATAAATGGTGCCAAGACATAACTTATTAGCGCGACCGTACATACACCTTCGGCTGGGATTGTAGCCTTATTTTGTGTTTTAGCTTACCTATTTGAGTTATTTTGTGTTTTAGCTTACCTATTTGAGTTATTTTGTGTTTTAGCTTACCTATTTGAGTTATTTTGTGTTTTAGCTTACCTATTTGAGTTATTTTGTGTTTTAGCTTACCTATTTGAGTTATTTTGTGTTTTAGCTTACCTATTTGAGTTATTTTGTGTTTAGCTTACCTATTGAGATATTTTGTGTTTTAGCTTACCTATTTGAGTATTTTGTGTAGCTTACCTATTTGAGTTATTTTGTGTTTTAGCTTACCTATTTGATGTGTGCTTACCTATTTGAGTTTAGCTTACCTATTTGAGTTATTTTCATATATATGCTGTTGATGACAATTTGTGATGTGTTTATATAGTTGGCAGCTGACCTTGTGTATGTAGCAAAGACCTTTATAGAACATGTAAGAATTAAAAGTAAGGGGAGATGGGGCGTTTTTTGGTCTATTAATTCATGTATTCCTTTATTTCTTACTTTCCTCGCTAAATCTCCATCAAGCTTAGAAAAACACCCCCTAGGCCCCCTTCAAGTTTAATTTGTACATTTTTCGGTAGAAAAATGTCCCAGCCGAAGGCCGGTTCCTTCTAAAATTAGAGGCTGGCTTACTCTCGCCAGGACACAATCGACACATATAGGGCACAAAAGGTCTTAATATTGATAACAAAATTAGTCGAAAGGTCTCAAAATCGACAAACTAACGGAACGAACGTCTTAAAACCTCAACACTAATATGCTAAACATGAGGGAGAAGGGGGTCCATAAAAAGCGAGTACTACCCCCTTAAAAGTGCAGTTCGGTGTGGTAGCTGCTGATAGTGAGACAGACAGTTATTGTTAGTCGATAGAGATGCAAGGCCCTTTTTGTCTCTTGAGGCCCTGTATCTTCCCACTGCCTTTTTCCTTACTTCCTCTCTCTCTCTCTCTAGCTCTCGCTCTCTCTCTCTCTCTCTAATAGAATTAAGTCCTGACCACATCGTTTGGATCGTCAGGTCTGTGTGGCCAGTGTATCTTTGCAAATCTATGTAAATTTCTCTTATATACACATATATATATATTACAGTATATATATAAAATCTTCACTAACTTATAATAACTATCTTTCTTTCCTTCTGTTTCCTCTTCCTGTTTTCCATCCTCATATTCGTCACAAAATAATAATATATCCTCGCATCATTCCCGAGGTTCTTCCTCAACTTGTGCCTTTCTTTCCCCGCTCACTGAAGGGAGCCCACCTCGCTTTTTTGCTCTATCTCTCCCTCTCTCTTTGGCTTGTATCCATTCGGCCCCATTCAGCCTACTGTTTTAAGACGTTTACCCCCATCCAGGTGTCAATATTTTCCTGGCGAGCGGTAGCGAGCCAGCATATATATATATATATTTTTTTTTTGACAGCAGGCTATATTTGTAAATTTTTCGATAGAAAAATTTCTCCGGCGAAGCCGGATTTCGCCATACAATGCTGGCTCGCTGTCGCTCGCCAGGAAGAAATCGACACCTGGATGGGGATAAACGTCTTAAAACAGTTGGCTGAATGGGGCCGAATGGATACAGGCCAGGGAAAGAGAGAAAAGGAGAGAACAAAAAAACGGTGATCCTCCTTGACGTCATTTGCTACTTCATTTCCGCCTTCTCCTTCTTCTGATGATATTATATTCCCGCGCCTCAGCTTGGCTCGCTGAATTCCAGGAGTCTGTCTGTATTCTTCTTTAGCTCTTGTTTTTCTTTTTCCTCTGAGATTTCCGTTTATTTGGCGATTTTGAGACCTTTCGCCTTATTTTTGTATCAATATTAAGACCTTTCGTGCCCTTTAGGTGTCGATTTTTTCCTGGCGAGCGAAAGCGAGCCTCTAATTTTAGAATTTACATTTGTTGTAACTGTTTTCTGTGTTCTATTTTCCATTTTCCTCCGAGATTCTTGATAATTATACCTTCGTTCTTGCCTTTGTAACTGTTTTTGGTCTATTTTCCTTTTTTCTCCGAGTTTCTTGATTATTCTTGTGTTGTGGTGAAATTAATAAAATATAGATTCTTGCTTTTCTAACTGTATTTGGTGTTCTCTTTTCCATTTTCCTCCGAGATTCTTGATCATTCTTCCCTTTGTCTTGCTTTTCTAACTGTTTTTGGTCTATTTATTTGTTCTCTCCGTGCTTTCTCGTATGTTTTCGTCTTGTTCATGTTATCTTACCTATATTTGTTATATTCAAATTTAATTCAATTCAAAATATTTTATCAACTTCCCATCATCATTGGTTAGCATTATAAATATCTCTCTCTCTCTCTCTCTGTACAATAGCTTTTATTTTCTATTTCTAGCTTTCTATAAATACGCAACTTGTCAGTATTTTTAACTTTGATTGTACGATAACTTATGTAGGGATTAGAGGGTAGGGAGGGAACCTCTTGCTTTGCTGTTCTATTCTTCCTCTCTCAAATATTTGAGAGAATTGCTATCACTCTTAGATATCCTAACCACCTGACTTGGATAGTAAGATCTGTATGATCAGCGTATATATATATATATATATATATATATATATACATATACCTGTATATACTGTATATAGATTCGCTGATCATACAGACCTTACTATCCAAGGAAGGTGGTTAGGATATATATATATATATATATATATACTGTATATGTCTGTCTCTGTCTATCTATCTATCTATCTATCTTTCATTCTCATACCCTGATCATCTTCCGTTTCCTTTTTTCTTTTCTCATTCCCTTTATCTTGAGCTATTGTCTTCATTTCCGCTGTCGCCACTGTTAAGGGGGTCACCTGCTTTACTTATCTCCTTTTCTCTCTTTCATTGGCTTGTATCCACTCGGCCTCATTCAGCCTACTGTTTTAAGACGTTTAGCCCCATCCAGGTGTCAATATTTTCCTGGCGAGCGGTAGCGAGCCACCATATAATATATATATATATTTGTTTTGACAGCAAGCAAAATTTGTACATTTTTCGATAGAAAAATGTCTCCGGCGAAGCCGGATTTTTCCATACAATGCTGGCTCGCTATCGCTCGCCAGGAAGAAATCGACACCTGGATGGGAATAAACAGTTGGCTGAATGGGGCCGAATGGATACAAGCCAGGGAAAGAGAAAAGAGGAGAGAAAGATAAAAAAAAAAGAAGCGAGGTGTGCCCCCTTAATAAACTAGCTCTTACAGTACTGTTTGTTCTACTTGTTGTATGTCACTGGATCTTCACACGATAGCAGTTCATTCCTTTGTTAGCAGGCCGGGTTTTAGAAGGTATTGTTCGTTCCCTTGACTTGTGTAGGAAACCGTAGCTTTTTTAATGGCCATAATGTGTAGATACAGTATGTCTCGCTCTCGCTCTCTCTCTCTCTCTCTCTTTCTTCTCTCTCTCTCTCTCTCTCTCTCTCTCTCTCTCTATCTATCTATATATCTCCCCCCTTCTCTCTCTCTCCCTCCCTCTCCCCCCCTTCTCTCTCTCTCCCTCCCTCTCCTTCCCCGTCCCTCTCTCTCTCATAATTCTGTTTTATATGCGTGTGAACAGGAAGAGCTTGACAGAGAGCGCTAGTACAGAGAGAGAGAGAGAGAGAGATTTGCATATGTTTACATGGATACAATGACAAAACACACCTTATAATCCAAGCGAGGTGGTCAGCATTTAATTTATGTACCGAACATATGGTAGAACCCCAAATATTGACACTACCAAATATATATATATATATATATATATATACAGAGAGAGAGAGAGAGAGAGAGAGAGAGAGCAGGAACAGACAGGCAGAGTGAAAATATAAGTAACGAGCGGGAGAGATAAAGAGAGGAAGGGGGGAAAGAGAGAGAGATAAAGAGAGGAAGGGGGGAAAGAGAGATAAAGAGAGGAAGGGGGAAAGAGAGAGATAAAGAGAGGAAAGGGGGAAAGAGAGAGAGATAAAGAGAGGAAAGGGGAAAGAGAGAGAGATAAAGAGAGGAAAGGGGAAAGAGAGAGAGAGAAAAGGAAGGAAGGGGGAAAGAGAGAGAGATAAAGAGAGGAAGGGGGAAAGAGAGAGATAAAGAGAGGAAGGGGGGAAAGAGAGAGATAAAGAGAGAAAGGGGGGAAAGAGAGAAATAAAGAGAGGAAGGGGGGAAAGAGAGAGAGATAAAGAGAGGAAAGGGGGAAAGAGAGAGAGATAAAGAGAGGAAGGGGGAAAGAGAGAGAGATAAAGAGATTGATTTTGATTTTGCCCCGAGGGGCGAGTTTATTGAGCAGCGCCCCCCATCCTGTGAGGGGACAACCACTAGTAAGGCGATACATACTGCTCAAAGAGCCATTATTCCACTGAAACAACAGCATCGTCGTCTGGTTACATTCATATTTGTGTTTATAAATCAGGTTGGCATTATTCAGATGTGTTATTATAGTTTCCTCATTTAATTGTCACATGGTCTGTATATACGTATCTCTAAAAAAAAAAAAAAAAAAAAAAAAAAAAAGCAAGCAAGCTTCTAGTGACTGAATTATTAATTGACAGGTTGTAAATAATAGCACTACAGAACTAGTGCAATCGTATGAGGAGACTATTCATATTTTCATTACATCAATGGTTATTGAGATCATAGTTAGCTGAATACAATTATTGTCAAGAATTGATTAAACACCGAATGAAGCTTCAAATAATGCACTCGTTTCCAGGGACTACCACTCGGAGAGAACATTGAAGTCAAACGGTCGTCAACCAACACTTAATATGCTGAACATAAACTGTGTGTTTGTTTGTTTATTTTCTTTTTTCCCTCCCTGTTCTTTTTTCCTCTTTTTTTCCTTTAATAAATTGGCTGTGGTTCATCTTCTGTGTTTATTTTATTTAGACTGCTTTTAAACCAGTTGTTGAATCTTAAATTTGGTTGTTGTGCATAATATTCCTTAATTTTCTCTAGAGTTGGGTCTTGTGATAGTTCTAGTTTGTGCCATATTTGTGTTGCTTGTCTATGGAGTCGGACATTTAATGTTAGTGTGTTTGTGTATTCGTGTATTTGTTGTGTCGTCACTGTATAGGGGTATCTTTGGTTTGTGTCGAATCTTAGGGCTTTTTTTTTTTTTTTTTTTTTTTTTTTTTTTTTTTTTTTAAGCGTGTGATTGTGAGATTGAATATACTTAGTGGGTATTTCAAGAATGTCAGGGGGTAAGGAAATGTGATTTGTATATTAGAAGACTGTGATTAACGAGACGTGTAACATGTGGAGGGAGGTGGTAGAAAGAGAGGGATCTCGTTGGGGGTGGAAGTTTCGCTCCCAGGAATTTTTGTTCCTGTGGTATTTCAATAATAATAATAAAATAATAATAATAATAAGGGGACAACCACTGGTAAGGCAATACATACTGCTCAAAGAACCATTATTCTATTGTAATAACAGTATCGTCGTCTGGTGTTATTATAGTTTCCTCATTTGATTGCCACATGTGCTGTACAGTATATAGGCCAACGTGCTCATGAACAAAAAAAAAAATAAAAAAATAAAAATAAAAAAAAATGACTGAATTATTAATTGTCAGGTCAATAATAGCACTACAAAACTAGTGCAATCATATGAGGAGGCCATTCATGTTTTCTTACATCAATGGTTATTGAGATCATAGTTAGCTGAATACAAATATTACATACATGATGTGACTAATATTTCGAACTACATAAATTATTATGCAATAATAGTACCACAAATATATTACAATCATATGAGGGACACTTCACATTCTTCATTACATCAACGGTTATTGAGGCCATAGTTAGCTGAATACAAGAGTCACATACATATGTGACTAATATTACCAACTACCGAAGTTATAATGGAATTATAGTAATACAAATATTTTACAAACATGAGTTACATGGTTCAAATTCTTATTACAATAATGGTTATTGAGGGGATAGTTGGCGCAATATGACCAGTGGAGAAGTTTACATGCCGATAGTAATATAATATTTAGTAGGGTGTGTGGTTATGGGAGAGAGGGAGGGGGGTTGTAGGAGGTAGAGGAATGGGTGGGAGAGGAGGAGGGGTAGGGGGTAGGGGGGAGGGGGAGGAGGAGGAGGTAAGGTACTCCAGGGAGGAGGAAAGTGTGAAAGGGGAGGTGTGTGTGTGTGTGTATGTGTTGGGGAGGGTGGGACATACTACATATAAATAAGTTGTTTAAGGCCAGCCATAGTACTGAAGATAAAAAAAAAAAAAAAAAAAAAAAAAAAATTGTATTTCAACGCAAGTCTACAGATATCAGCAGTATCGCTTCATCGTACCTGACACAACATATCAATAAGTAAAGAAGGAAACTGTATACATGCAAAGATCAAGATTCAATTATGTTTAGTAGCAAAACAATATTCAGAAGGAAGATACTAATAGTCCTCCGGGAGGGATATGCCGCATATCCGAAGGTACTTAATTGTAGGTCAAACCATTAGCCGAGAATATTGAGGACAATTATGTTGCTTACATATGCAAGGGTCATGTATATTGGCTTGCAAAAGGATATGAATTGGCACTTAACAGATTATTTAAATAAATACTGTGTTAGAGGCTCAGAGGGATATGTATATACTGTACATTGTCAATCTATTAAATGAGAATAGCAGTGATAAGTAAAGAAATACTGACTGGTATTATAAGTGTGACATGATCAATGAAAACATGAAATCGTGTAGAGGGCGTTACAAAGGGTTTAAGTGTGACCTTGTAAGAAAGAAGAGATGTGTGGAGGGCAAGGGGTGCATACTTATAAGGTTCATGTTCATGTTTACAGTACATATTATTGTGCAGGGGCAAAGTTCTTGTGTTTTTTTAGTATGTTATTGATTACGTTATTCTTTAGCATGTATATTGCTTGATCCTCAATTGTGGTTAACTGATTATTCCTGTATTCCCTAATCATTGGGCATTCCAGGATATAGTGCTCGAGAGAGTGTTTGTTGGGAGCTCTGCAAACCCTACATTGCCTGTGCTCTTCTTCTACCTGCCAATTCAGCTGCCATGGATAACAATAGCCAAGCCTTATTCTTGCATGTACTGAGTCTACCCACCTACTCGTTGTACGTTTACCATAGGTGTATTTGGTCGTAAATGCTACTTTATTGTAGTAGTTTATAGATCGGCTGGTATTATGATGTCTAGCTCTGTCTTCATCCACTTTCTTTCTTCTTGTGTCTTTTTAATTATAGTTCTCATTTGTTTCAATGACAGTTCAAGAATATGATCAGGTTCTTCTTTCTCTGAGGCCTCCTTGGCAAGCTTATCTGCCCTTTCATTGCCCGGGATGCCTACATGTGAAGGAATCCAGGCAAATTTGACCCCTAGCCCCTTCTCCCCTACACATTTTATCCCCCGTCTGATATCTTGTACAAGGAAAGGATAGGTGGGTTGGGGGCTAGAGATAGCTTCCAAGGCCGCCCTGCTGTCAGATAGGATAAGAATATTCTTTCCCCTTCGAAAGATACTCCCAATTCCCATCGCTATTGCCACCAGCTCAGTTTGAGTGGAGGAGGCCCAGTCCTGTAGCCTGGATAGTTCATCGTCTTCCTGAGCAAAGTTGCCACCACTCATAATAGTGATGGCAGCTCCTGCCCTCCCAGTTACGGTGTTAAGTGAGCCGTCACAGTATACCTGATCAGTGTTCTCATCTGTCATATCTTCTATTAGTGACATAAAGTTTGTCTTCAGAGCGTAGGACGGGATCTCAGACTTTTTTGTGTCGAGTTGTGTCACTATAATCTCAATAGTGGCCTCTTCCCAGGGCGGAAGGGGGACACTCAATTGCCGGTCATCTGGATGGTAGTCTGTAAGCTGGGTGGGCGGGGTGGGGTCAGTCAGTTGCCAGTCACCGATATAGTAGTCTGTAAGCTGGTAGTCAAGAATGTCAGCAGCAGTTACATGTGGCCAGTCCCTGCCTTTTAAGTCATCTATTCTAAGTAGCTCCATTAGTGCAGTCTTAGGTCGTGTTTCTCTGTCGTCTCTCAGTGTTCGTATGCCTATTATCATATTTGTTTCTTTTATTCTATCAGTGATGGACGATAGATTTAACTCATATCTAAGATTTTTTACCTTGACATTTCTCGGACATCCAAAAATAAGTCTCATGGCTTCATTTTGCAGTTTGTCAAGTTTTTCGATCTGATTAGCAGGTAGACAGGATAGAGCAGGTGCATGGTAGTCAATTACTGATCTAATATAGGCAATGTACATGGTCCTGAGGGGTAAAGAGAGGAAGGGGGGAAAGAGAGAGATAGAGTTAAGGGAGCCCACCTCGCTTTTTTTTTCTCTTTCTCTCCCTCTCTCTTTGGCTTGTATCCATTCGGCCCCATTCAACCTACTGTTTTAAGACGTTTACCCCCATCCAGGTGTCAATATTTTCCTGGCGAGCGGTAGCGAGCCAGCATATATATAATTTTGTTTTGACAGCAAGCTAAATTTGTACATTTTTCGATAGAAAAATGTCTCCGGCAAAGCCAGATTTCTCCATAAAATGCTGGCTCGCTATCGCTCGCCGGAAAGAAATCGACACCTGGATGTGGATAAACGTCTTACAACAGTTGGCTGAATTGGGCCGAATGGATACAAGCCAGGGAAAGAGAGAGAAGGGGGGAGATAGATAGATAGATAGAGAGAGAGAGAGAGAGAGAGAGAGAGAGAGATAGTGTTTGAGTTAAGTAAGAGAGACGGACCGAAAGAGAAAAAAAGCCGGTGACCCCCCTTAATGATCACAGCCAGGGGTTTGAAGTCTAACTGACGGAAAATGGGAAGTCAATACTGCTGGAGCGCTCTGTTCATCTCTGCTGGGAAATGGGAAGTCAATACTGCTGGAGCGCTCCGTTCATCTCTGCTGGGAAACAAGACAACATGAACGGGTTGGGGAGTGAGAGGGAGGGGAGGGGTTGTTGGGGAGAGAGGGCTTGATGGGGAGGGTGGGAAGAGAGGGGTGGTTGGGGAGAGAGAGAGAGGGGGGGATTTTTTGGTGAGTGGGAGAGAGAGAGGGGGGGGGTTGTTGGAGAAAATGGAAGAGGGGATGTTGAGGAGAGAGGGCTTGATGGGGAGGGTGGGAGAGAGGGCTTGTTGAGAAGAGAGGGCTTTTAGGGGAGGATGATAGAGAGGGTTGTTGGGGAGAGAGGGCTTGTTGGTGAGAGAGTACACAGGAGTACAAAGGAAATCAAGCAACAACAGGTCTAGTGACCCTTCTAGGCTGCTTGTCCTCCAAAACACTGAGGATCAAGTGTCCAAACTGTGGTTTAGAATGGGTAAGGGAACATTGGAAAGGGAACTACTGCCCTGGAACTAATGTCCGTGGCAGGATTAGGAAGTTAGTAGGGGACAGATGGGTTAGTAACTGAGGGGAGGATAAAATAAGGTTATTCATTTACAAACGCAGCCAGTCAGTCGCGGGTTTGATGCGAAATATTTGTCTAGGCGAAGTTTAAATGAATCAACGGTGCTGCAGTCTATAACATCTCTGGAAAGCCCATTCCATAAGTTGACAACTCGATTGAAGAAGACATTTTTAGCTTCGTGTGAGTTAAAAGATTTACCAATAATTTTTCACCCGTTTCCCCGCGTGTAATTAGATTGGTCGATAGTGAAGTACTTACTACAGTTCATATTGTCGATGCCTTTGACGATTTTGAACACTTGAATTAAGTCGCCTCTTAATCTGCGCTGGGTTAAAGGAAATAGATTTAATTCTCTAAGACGCTCCTCGTATGGTTTGTTCTTTACGCTAGGTATCATTTTGGTAACTCTACTTTGAACTCATTCTAGCTTGTCTATATCTTTTTGGTAATAAGGGCACCAGGATTGAACGCAGTATTCCAGAGGAGGGCGGACTAAGGAATTGTAAAGGGTTAGGATAACGTCTTTGGATTTATGTTCAAATGACCTGCCTATAAAGCCAATTATTTTGTTTGCCTTCTTAACAACTTCTGAACATTGTTGGCTCGGTTTTAGGTTACTCATATTGTTACTCCCAGATCGGTTTCTCTGTTTACATTCTTAAGCTGAGTGCCATTCATCAAATAGTTTGCTTTCTCATTTTGGTATCCGGTATGTAGTACTTTACATTTATCCGCATTGAAACTCATTTGCCAAATTTGGGCCCAACATGACAACTTATCTAGATTGTGTTGCATATCGTCAACTTGTTCTTTTGAGAGTACGCTATTTGCAATTTTTGTATCGTCAGCAAACTTTGAGATTGTACAGGTGAGACCCTCATCTATGTCGTTGATGTAAATTAGAAAGAGAATTGGTCCTAGTACCGATCCCTGGGGTACCCCGCTACTTACATTGGTCCATTTAGATGCCTTACCGTTTATGACTACTCTTTGCTTTCTGTCGCTGAGCCAATTTTCTATCCATTTCAACCCACCGTCTTGTATTCCATGCGCTTTTAGTTTTAGCAGTAAACGTTTGTGGGGAACTTTGTCAAAAGCCTTTTGAAAATCAAGGTATATAATATCTACAGCTTTACTCTCATCGTAGAGGTTGAGGATATCGTGGAAGAAGTCTAAGAGGTTTGTTAAACAGGAACGTTTTCTACGTTTTTTACGAAAGCCGTATGGAGTATCTTTAAGTATGTTATTATCCTCTAAGTGATTTACGAGTCTGTCTCTTATGAGTGTTTCTAGCATTTTACATACAACTGAGGTTAAGCTAATTGGACGATAGTTACTGGGTAGGGATTTGCTGCTTTTTTTAATAGCAGTGTTACGTTGGCTATCTTCCACTGATCAGGCATAGTTCCAGACTGCAAGGATTTATTGAATAGCAATGTCAGTGGTTTGGAGAGCTCATCTTTAGCTTCCTTTAGGACTCTAGGTGAGGATTTATCAGGTCCAGGCGTTTTATTTACCTTGAGTTTATCTAAACAATTCAATAGTTCTCTCTCTAACGGTGATATTGCTTAGAACATCTGAATTATCAATCTGAATCGGCGATGGTGTAGGGATATCACTGAGGTCTTCCGTTGTAAAAACTGATGCAAAGAAGGTATTGAGGGCATTACTCATTTGTACTTCGTCTTTGGTGGGAGAGGTTTGTGGAGAGGGAAAGAGAGGGCTATTATCGGGAGAGCGGGGTAGAGGTTTATAGGAAGGGGGAGATGGTGGTGTTGGGGAAAGGGCAACAGTGGGGTTTGTGGGAGAGGGGTTGTTGCGGACAAAGCGATCAAGGGGTTTTGGAAAGTGAATGAAAAAGTTCTCGGGGAGACAGCAAGAGAGGGGTTTTAGGGTAAAAGCGAGATGTGGTGGTGGTGATGGTGGTGGTGAAAATATGGAATTCAAGCAACATAACCAGGTCAAAGTTGCAGCTGCGAAACGGCTAACGGGTTGGGAGTTTGCGTACATTTAAAACACGCGGTGAATTGCCTATGATAACGCTCTTCAAATCTCTAATGCTACCGCGGCTTGAATACTGTAGCGTAGTAACATCCCCATACAAAGCAGGCGAAATAAACGATCTAGAGAGTGTACAAAGGAATTTCACCTCGCATATAAACTCGGTAAAACATTTACACTATTGGGAGTGTTTAAGATCACTGAAACTGTACTCGTGGGAGCGTAGAAGAGAACGTTACCTAATAATATACACGTGGAAAATCGCAAACCTACATACCCCGATAGTCATAAAATTGAGTGATAGGAGAGGCTGGGAATGCGATATCCCCCGGATGAATAACAGGGGTGCTAAGGGCTCTCTGCAAGAAGGCTGGTTAACACACAGAGGCCCACGTCTCTTCAACAAACTCCCACGGCGAGTAAGAGACATGAGGGGCATCTCGTTAGACAACTTCAAGAGAGCCCTCGATATCTTACTGACAAAAGTGCCAGACGAGCCCATCTTCGCAGGGGAGCGTGCTGCCCCTTCGTACAGTATGCTGCACCAAAACACAACCCAGCACGAGGGGCGACGCGCTCCTCGGTGCTGCTAGAAGAGTGGAAAACACAACCTTAGGTGACCTTAGGTAGGTGGTGGTGGTGGTGGTGGGGGACAGTACTGTAGGTGATAAAGACTGCAGTGTAGCCGCGTTATGGCGTAAAGGAGGAGGGAGGGGGTCATTTGGGGGAAGGGGAGAAGTAAACCAGTCTTTTATGAGAGAGAGAGTGAGTGAGTGGGAGACCGAGTGTGTGTGTGTGTATGTTTGTTTTCCAGAGAGAGAGTGAGTGTGTGTGAGAGTGAGAGTAATAGTTAAGAGGAGAACTAAAGTAGGGAACAGTATTATATTGGACATCGCCTCCTAATAGAAACGTTTAAGGGGGGTGACCTGTTTTGTTTTTCTCTCTTTCGCTCTTTCTTTGGCTTGCATCCATTCGGCCCCATTCAGCCAACTGTTTTAAGACGTTTATCCCCATTCAGGTGTCGATATCTTCCTGGCAAGCGATAGCGAGCCAGCATTGTATGGAGAAATCCGGCTTCGCCGGAGAAATTTTTCTATCGAAAAATGTACAAATTTAGCTTGCTGTCAAAATACAAATATATATATGGTGGCTCGCTACCGCTCGCCAGGAAAATATTGGCACCTGGATGGGGGTAAACGTCTTAAAACAGTAGGCTGAATGGGGCACAATGGATACAAGCCAGAGAAAGACAGAACATGAGAGGAAAATAGCAGGTCACCCCCTTAATATTAGACCTTTCTTTACGTGTTCATGTGTTTTCAATATTGCTACAATACAGTATAACTATCCTCTCCACAAAGGCTGCCAGGTTTGGATACGTTAACTATTGATTTGTTTGGTTTTAGATAATTATACTCTTTATATACTGTATATATATATATATATATATATATATATATATATATATA
Organism: Paralithodes platypus; assembly: GCA_032716605.1. NCBI lineage: Eukaryota > Metazoa > Arthropoda > Malacostraca > Decapoda > Lithodidae > Paralithodes > Paralithodes platypus. The sequence goes on along the minus strand of CM064547.1, from coordinate 1,391,577 downwards.
TATATATATATATATATATATATATAATTATACAATATATCTTATATCACTATTTAGTTACCTTGGTGACCCTGGTCTCTGGGTCTTCTCCTGGATGACCTAGATGTGTGTGAATTTGTATTTTGTTTTGTGTGTTCATTGTGTTCTGTTGTGTTGTCCCTATTCTGGCTCTGTCTTGAGTCAGGCCCCCCCCCCCAAAAAAAAAAAGGTGGGGATTGGGCCTGAGAATATGGATGGATATATGGATGGATTTGGATTTAGTTACTGATTTATATTCAGTTATAACTTTAGTGGTATTTGTGTTCCTTGATGTTTATTTTAATGTAAGCTATTATGTTTAGTTGCAGGTTAATGTTTTTTTGTTTACAGTGATGTATGTATGTATTATGAGTTCTTTGCTTTGTATGTTAATGTATTTAGTTACTGCTTTAAGTTTAATTAAAATGGTTTGATGATTGTTGTAAACCTGGTTATTATTAATTGAAAGTTATGTATTATTTATCGGAACCTCTCCGGGTGGTCAGGGGCCGGGGGAGTGCTGGAGCGACCTTGGTAACCCTGGTCTCTGGGTCTTCTCCTGGGTGACCTGGATGTGTGAGAGTTTGTGTTTTTTATCTGTGTTTATTTTTTGTTTTATGTTGTTTTTTGTGTTTTCCCTGTTCTTGCTCTGTCTTGAGTCGGCTACCCCCAAAATGGGGATTGGGCCTGAGCATATAGATAGATAGATAGATAGAAGTCATTATTACGTTGATCATTTATTAATTGTGTGTTTTGATTCCTTGTTATTTATTTGTGTGTTATTTAAAAGTCAATATTCCGTCGATCATTTAGTAATTGTGTGTCTTTATGTTTCTTATAATCATTGCTATTTATTTCAAAACTATTTATTATTATAATTTAATATTTTGTTTAAGTTTATTTATTTGAAAGTAAGTTAATATTCACTTGATCATTTAGTAATTGTGTGTTTTTTATGTGTGTTGTGATCCTTGTTTTTTATTTGAAAGTGATTAAACATTCATTATTATTTTATATTTTCTTTAAGTTTATTTATTTGAAAGTAAGTTAATATTCCGTGGATAATTTAGTCATTGTGTATTTAGTTACAGGTTTAAGTTCAATGAAATGTGTTTGATGTTTGTTGTATATTATTTATTGTTATTATTTAAAAGTATATTTATTTGAAAGTAAGTTAATATTCAGTTGATCATTTAGTGTTGCCATTCCTTGTTATTCATTTGAAACTTATATATTGTTGATTTAGTTGAAAGTAAGTTAATATTCACTTAAGGGGAGATTTCCACTTGAGGGATTTTTTCTTGACACCTTTCTCCCTCATGTTTAGCCCCATTGCTTTTGAGATTGTAAGATGTTCGCCCCATTAGTTTGGCGATTTTAAGAACTTTCACCCCATTTATATCACTTTTAAGACCTTTCGTGCCATTTAGGTGTCGATTTTTTCCTGGCGAGCGATAGCGAGCCTGTAATTTAAGAGGAACCGGCCTTCGGCCGGGACATTTTTCTACCGAAAAATGTACAAATTTATTTTGAAAGGGGGTCAAGGGGGTGTAATTTCAAGCTTGATGGAAGTCTAGGAAACACACTAAAAACCTTCCCTTAAGCATTTAGATGTGTGTGTCTTGATTCCTTGTTATATATGTGAGTGTTATTTATAAGTTATTATTATTATTATTTGAAAGTTTATTTATTTGATCATTTATTAATTGTGTGTTTTGATTGTTACAGGTATGTGAACTTGGTGTGGCGGCTTTTGTTGGGTAGTGAATGAGTATCTGTTCGTAGGGTAAGTGAGAGAGAGAAGCCATGTGTAAAAACTGTGGTTCAAATATAAAAACTCTGCAAAAGCTGTGGTTCAAGTGTAACAGATTAGTTTTCAGATTTTAAGACTTTTGGCCCATTGGTTTGGCAATTTTAAGACCTTTCGCCCCATTTCTTTGTCAATATTGAGACTGTTCGTGTCATTTAGGTGTGGTTCAGATGTAACAGATTGGATACACATATTGAGTGTTTCAATCGTTTAAGAGGGGATGGGCGTATTTATTTTCTCGTATATATATATATATATATATATATATATATATATATATATTCTCATATTGTTTTAGTTGCCTCCATAAACCTGCATCAAGCTTTTTATAAAAAAAAATATATATCCTTCAAGATAAATTTGTACATTTTTCGATAGAAAAATGTCCCTCTTAAATTACAGGCTCGCTATCGCTCGCCTGGAAAAAATCGACACCTAAATGACACGAAAAGTCTTAATATTGACAAAGAAATGGGGCGAAAGGTCTTAAAATCGTCAAACTAATTGGCCGAACGTCTTAAAATCTGAAACTAATGGGGCCAAACATGAGGAAGAAGGTGGGCCAGAAAAAAGACCCATCTCCCCTTCTTAAGTACCCCATATAAACGAATCTGACGCCCTTGACACGTGCATATCATTATTTTCATTACGCTTGCACACACATTTTTATACAGAGGAGGAATCGGTGTCGTTTAAGGGGGGGGGGGGGGTGAATAAAGTAGCCAGAATAAAGTTAAAAGACGTTGCCGGTACATAAGGGGTTAATCCAAGAGACTAATCCCATCTGTACGCATTGACCCAATTAGTACAATATATCGATAAGAATACTACCTTATGTAGATAAAAATACCTACCTAGAGCGAGGTGGAGGGACAGAGAGGGAGAGGTAGACCGAATGAGAGGTGGAAGGATGGAGTGAGGAAGTACATGAACGAAGGCTGTGCTGGTTGGGGGGAGGGGCGTCGACTGACTGGGGACAGAGGTGCATGGGGGCGGTTCGTTCGTGGCCACCCCTTCGGGGATCACGGCGTCAGGCAATAGATATATCTATCTATCTATCTATATGCTCAGGCCCAATCCCCCTTTTGGGGGTAGCTGACTCAAGACAGAGCAAGAACAGGGAAAACACAAAAACAACACAAAACAACGAATAAACACAGATAAAAAGCACAAACTCACACACATCCAGGTCACCCAGGAGAAGACCCAGAGACCAGGGTCACCAAGGTCGCTCCAGCACTCCCCCGGCCCCCGACCACCCGGAGAGGTTCCGATCTCGGCAGGCAGACATGCAGCGGAGCCAAAGCCACAAGCCCTCCCACCACACTTCCAGGCGCACCCTTCATATTAATCGTCTCCCCGGGCCAGGCGCCTGATGGACTATTATCTAGTCCAACTTGCGCCCGACCCCTTACTCCAAATAGATAGACAGATAGATAGAATACTACCTACAAAAAAGTGAAGCTTATTAGATTTTGTATCCAGATTAAGGGAGCCCACCTCGCTTTTTGTTTTATCTTTCTCTCACTCTCTCTTGGGCTTGTATCCAATCGGCCCCATTCAGCCTACTGTTTTAAGACGTTACCCCCATCCAGGTGTCAATATTGTCCTGGCGAGCGGTAGCGAGCCAGCATATATATATTTTTGTTTTGACAGCAAGCTAAATTTGTAAATTTTTCGATAGAAAAATGTCTTCGGCGAAGCCGGATTTCTCCATACAATGCTGGCTCGCTATCGCTATCGCTCGCCAGGAAGAAATCGACACCTGGATGGGGATAAACGTCTTAAAACAGTTGGCTGAATGGGGCCGAATGGATACAAACCAGGAAAAGAGAGAAAAGGAGAGAAAGATAAAACGAAAAGCCAGTGACCCCCCTTAGCGATAATTGAGGTATATTTGAAGCTAAATTTATTAATCTAAATTGATTAATCTAACTCCAATTATAATGTTGGGTGGTTACTTGTTAAATCGATTTTGCGTACTGATTGGATCACTGAGTACGAATTGGGCTAGTTTGCCGTAGTTCGGCTTATTGTGTAGATGTTAATTCGAAATGATAACCTTAAGAGGAGATCTCCACTTGAGGGATTTTTTTCTTGACCCCTTTCTCCCTCATGTTTAGCCCCATTGCTTTTGATATTATAAAACGTTTGCCCCATTAGTTTAGCGATTTTAAGAACTTTCACCCCTTATTAAGACCTTTCGTGCAATTCAGGTGTCGATTTTATCCTGGCGAGCGATAGCGAGCCTGTAATTTAAGTGGAACCGGCCTGCGGCCGGGAAATTTTTCTACCGAAAAATGTACAAATTGATGATTGGAAGGGACTCAAGGGGGTGTAATTTTTAGTTTGCTGGAGGTCTAGGGAACAAACTAAATACCTCCCCTTAAGGGGGTAGTGCTGGTTTTAGTCTATATATTTATATATTTAAATATTTTTTAGTTTCTTCGCTAGACCTCCATCAAACTTAGAAAAACACCCCTAGAGTGTACATTTGTACATTTTTCGGTAGCAAACATGTCCCGGCCGAAGGCCGATTCCTTCCAATATTAGAGGCTCGCTATCGCTCGCCATGAAAAAATCGACACCTGAAGCGCACGAAATGTCTTAATATTGAATACAAAATGAGGCGAATTGCCAAGCTAACGGAACGAACGTCTTAAGACCTCAAAAACTAATATACTAAATATGAGGGAGAAGGGGGTCCTGAAAAAGCGAGTATTGCCCCCTTAATCAATGCATATGTATGTCACTTAGCAACCGTTTGTTAGAGTTCATGTTAAATAAATGGCCTCTTGGAGTTAGGGTTAGGCCGGTATCACACGAGAGCTGTTTTAGTCAACATTCGATGATCAACATTTTTCTGGCAACATTTCTGCACTGATATCGGAAACTAGACTGATGGTAGATGAATTTGGGTAACAGGAAATTGTTAAATGTTGACCTCATAAGCTGCCAGACCAGTGTTGAGGATAAATGTTGAGGGAAAAAACGCTCTTGTGATACCGGCTTTAGTCTTCTCTAGGGAAACTAGTGATAGTAAATTGAGAGTAAATTGACCACTTGATAGTAAATTGAGAGTAAATTGACCACTTGATAGTAAATTGACCACTTGATAGTAAATTGATAGTATACTGATAGTAAATTGACCACTTGATGGTAAATTAATAGTAAATTGATGGTAAATTGATAGTAAATTGACCACTTGATAGTAAATTGATGGTAAACTGATAGTAAACTCATAGTAGGCTAAACTTATAGTAAATTGATAGTAAATTGACCACTTGATAGTAAATTGATGGTAAACTGATAGTAAACTCATAGTAGGCTAAACTTATAGTAAATTGATAGTAAATTGACCACTTGATAGTAAATTGATAGTAGGCTAAACTCATAGTAAATTGATAGTAAATTGACCACTTGCGGAGTTTCAAGTTATTAGTAAGTTAGAGGTCTAGACATCGATATCTAACAGAATTAACAACTTAAGGGGGGTCACCGTTTTTTTTTTATCTTTCTCTCCTTTTCTCTCTTTCCCTGGCTTGTATCCACTCGGCCCCATTCAGCCAAATGTTTTAAGACGTTCATCCCCATCCAGGTGTCAGTTTCTTCCTGGCGAGCGATAGCGAGCCAGCATTGTATGGAGAAATCCGGCTTCGCCGGAGGCTTTTTTCTATCGAAAAATGTACAAATTTAGCTTGTCAAAACAAAAATATATATATGCTGGCTCGCTACCGCTCGCCAGGAAAATATTGACACCTGGATGGGGGTAAACGTCTTAAAACAGTAGGCTGAATGGGGCCGAATGGATACAAGCCAGAGAAAGAGAGAAAAGGAGAGAAAAATTAGGCGAGAGAAAGTAGATAGTGCTGATACTAATTACTGATCGAAATACTGTATACTTAGTGCCGCGACATGACTTATTTGGCTGACTGTACATACTCCTACTCAGACCTATAAGAGCAAGTCAAGTACAAATTAGATTGAGGTGAGGCGAGAGGAATTAGGTAGAAGCCAGATGCGAGTGGGACAGGCAGGATTGGGTTAAGGTAATGAGGGGGTAAGGGGATCTGCTTTTTGTCTTGATTATTTTGGTTTGGTAGAGTCTGAATTAAGGGAGGATGGTTCACTTTTTGGGTGATTTTTTTCATTTATTAACTGTTATTCTAGTTTCCTCCCTTGACTTCCATCAAACTTAAAAAACAGCCCCAAGACCCCCCTTCGATATAAATTTGTACATTTTACGGTAGAAAAATGTGCCGGCCGAAGGTCGGTTCCTTTTATATTTCAGGCTCGCTATCGCTCGCAAGGAAATAATTGACACCTATAATCCTATATGGCACGAAAGGTCTTAACATTGACAGAAATGGGGCGAAAGTTCATAAAAATTGTCAAACTAATGGTATGAACATCTTAAAATCTCAAAAGAGTGGAGCAGCAGTCTGGCAGGATTGGTTTTGGGTAATAATGGTTGATTCACGTGTTTGCCATCAATTTGATTTGATTATTTTTGTTTGGTAGTGTCTGAATTATGATGTTTAACCCCTTCACCACCATGACGCCTTTCTACCTTTGATTCTAGTTAAAATTAGATGATTTTATGCAGTATAATAGGGGAGGCTGAACCTTCATTTAGCCCAGAAGTCAACATTTCAATTTTATTTCTTCTTCTAAAATGCTTCTTTTAACATAGAATAGCATCCATAACCCCCCCCCTCTCCCCCCCCCCCCATAAATCATATATTGGCAACTTCAAAGTGAAAGTACTATTTTGTATATTGCTCTGCTTTGTTCCCCTTCTACACACTATATATAGGACTATATGGCACCTGTCTAGCGTTCTCAAAATGGCCGCCCCTCTGATATTTTCCAAGATTCGACCTTTTTCATGTCGAATATTGCGCCACAAAAAATAATATATATATTATATATTTTTTTCAGCACCTTCTATTATTCAATATGGGAAAGCGAGAACGCTACGTTGTAGGGGATGCTTGTAGGATACACCATAAAAATAATGCGGGAAATTTGAACAATTTTCAATGTCTAGAATGATTTTTCATATAATGCGATGAAATTCGCGTGCGCGCTCGCACATAGAGGGATGAATTTTTCAGCGAGTCTTAGTATTTCCATTGGTATTAAGATGGTATAATGCCAGAAACAAAATCTCTTATACAGGGTGAATTGGGGGTGTAAAGTTCAGCCTCCCCTTTTTAAGAAGGATCTATGTTATTAAGAGGGTTTATTGAGATAGTATTTACCCATTTGAGTCGTGAAGGTAGATTGTTAACTAAAGAAAATCGTCTAATGGTAACCAGAATATGATGATAAATACGTCATGGTGGTGAAGGGGTTAAGGGGAGATTTTTAATTTGCAAAGTTCACTATGTAGTCTATGGCATAAGTCAGCTGATTGACATGACGTAGGCAAAGTCACACAACCAATATTCCAAGCAACTGATGATCGGCAATTTTTCAATCCAATAATATTTTGTGACTTATTGCCATTGGGAATACAAATGAAGGTAGATTATTCAAGGTGGGTGCAATCATTTAAGGGGGGTCACCGGCTTTTTTTTTTATCTTTCGCTCCTTTTCTCTCTTTCCCTGGCTTGTATCCATTCGGCCCCATTCAGCCAACTGTTTTAAGACTTTTATTCCCATCCAGGTGTCGATTTCTTCCTGGCGAGCGATAGCGAGCCAGCATTGTATGGAGAAATCCGGCTTCGCCGGAGAAATTTTTCTATCGAAAAATGTACAAATTTAGCTTGCTGTCAAAACAAATATATATATATATATATATATATATATATATATATATATATATATGCTGGCGAGCGGTATTGACACTTGGATGGGGTAAACACGGTGGGTGCAATCATTTAACCCTTTCTGTACCGGAGACCTTTCTCTATTTAATTCTAACTAAATGTAGACGTTTGTGTGCAGTTTAAGAAGGATCTGTGGTAGTAAAATGGGTTAAGTGAGATAGTTGGATGTCTGTTAGTTGCTGGAGGTCCTTTTTTAAGCTGAATAAAATCGTCTAATAGTAGCCATAATCAAGTTAAAAGAGCGGCACCGGTAATGAAAGAGTTAAGGGGAGATTTTCACTTAAGGGATTTTTTTTTAACCTCCTTCTCCCTCATGTTTAGCCCCAGAACATGTCAAATGGTCAACTTTCTATAAACATTGTCTGATTTTTTTGTTTTTCCCCCTTGTCCGTACGAGCCATTTGAGACTAGTTTGACATCTCTACCAAAGTATACAGTTTGGGGTAAATATCTGTGTTTCAGTACTCTAATGGAGATTATTGAAAAGGTGGTGCCAAAGCCAACATAGGGTAAACCTGTGATGCCCCTATAGATAATTATGATTATACTGTGTGTATTATTGTGTGTGTGCCAATGTTGACACTTCTATCAAGAATCGCACAATTCCCACAATTATTTCACATAGCCCCACTAACAGTTACAGTAGATTTGGACTTGACATGAAAATGGAATTTTTCAGTAAGGTACCCAAAATAGGAAAAACGAACCCCCAAATTCGAACCTCGAAACCGCGAAAATGTCACATTTTCGCGGTTTCGAGGTTCGAACTTGCGTGGGTTCGTTCTCCGATATTGGGTCCCTTACTGCAAAGTTCCATTTCTGTGTCAAGTCCATATCTACTGTAGTTTATGCTTGTGTTCTTACAATAATACATTTACTGCCATATGACTTTCAGGTTAGGAAATGCCATTAGGAATCAAAATGTAAAGACTGCCTGCATTAACCCGTTAACATTGACGGATCCTTCTGAAATTGAATAAAACCATTAGGAGGTAGTTATAATGAAAGAATAATTGGCGCCATGTGGCGTACGGATGCAGCGACCCCATCGCCCGCCACTTCGGAGGTGCAGTCAGCCTCTTTAGCAGTTATGGTAAGTTCTTGTTACTGCCTTATTGTAGCACGGTTAAGGCTGGTGTGGTGCGATTTCGCCAGGTGCAAGTGCTTCAGAGGGACTTTATTGAGTTCTGCTGAGACACTGTTAGCGCTATACCAACATCAGCCACAGTGACATGATGGGGCGTTGTTGTGGCAAGACTTTGTTGTACTGTGCTGCTGTAAAGACTGTAACCACTGTGTTAAGATTGTTGTGCACTGTGTGCAGTACTGGGATTGTACCATGGAAGCCACATTCACTGTGGACGGTTGCGGTCTTTAAACCCGTATGTATGTATGTATGTATATGTGATTGAAAGGGTTAAGATTGGGGCGGGGCAGGGCGTGTGATCCCTGGTGGTGGAGGGGGGTGGGGGGGGGGGCTGATGGATGGTGCGAGGTTATCACCATAATGGCTCGCTGTGTGGCTCTTGATTAATGGAGGAGAGTACTGCTAAATGACCCGTCTCTCTCTCTCTAGAATCAAGTCCTTACCACCTCGTTTGGATCGTAAGGTCTGTGTGGCCAGTGTATCTATATAAATCTATGTAAAACAAAATCTCGCTCTCTCTCTCTGTCTGTCTCTGTCTCCCTTCAGCCGATTTTACTCGAGCTTGTTTTCCCTTCAACTTTCTTCAGCAATTATGTTCTGGTCCCCCCCCCCCTCCTCTCTCTCTCTCTCTCTCTCTCTCTCTCTCTCTCTCTCTCTCTCTCTCTCTCTCTCTCTCTCCTGATTTGCCAGTTTTCTTCAGTCGGTTTCACTCGAACTTTTGTTTTTTCCCCTTCAACTTTCTTCAGCAATTGTGTTCTGAATGATTCTCCCCAAATAATAAACATATTTGCTCGATTACTAGAGTTTCTTATGAGTTATAAAGTTTAGTAGTTAGGATTTTTGGCCCAAATATAATGAATCGACTATAACAGGAAACAGGTGAAGTGAATCATTGAACGAGTGAGTCGATACCAAACAGCCTCTAAGGGGGGACAAATTTAATGACCCAGGAAATTGTCAAGTGGATCTGAACAGGTGGGGTCCGGGGGGGGGGGGTTCTGCCATTATAATTGGTGTACAGTCACGGCCATTAAGGGGAGATGGAGGGGGGGGGGTCGTTTTTCTGGTCCCCCTCTTCCTTATGTTTAGCCCCATTTGTCTTCAATTTATAAGACGTTTTGGCAGAACCGGATTTTTCTACCCAAAAAATTACAAATTTATCTAGAAGGGAGATCTAATGAATGTGTTTTTGTTTAAGTTTGATGGAGGTCAAGGGAGGAAACTAGAACAATAATAAATGGATACATAACTGAGGGAATAAATAAGCTCATCCTTAATCAGGTGAAGGAATTGAGGGATAAGCCTTTACAACGGCACCTCGTATCTACATTCTACTTGTCCTATTTTTCTGAAGAGTGTAGAGAGGGAAGAAGGGGTGTTGGAGAGACAGGGAGCTGTTGGAGTGGCTTTGTTATGTGTGTTATTAGTCTGTGTACGTAGTCGAAGTGTAGGATAGAGAGGGAAGAAGGGGTGTTGGAGAGGGGGGAAGCTGTTGAAGTGGCTTTGTTATGTGTGTTATTAGTCTGTGTACGTAGTCGAGGTGTAGGATAGAGAGGGGGGAAGCTGTTGAAGTGGCTTTGTTATGTGTGTTATTAGTCTGTATACGTCGTCGAGGTATAGAATAGAGAGGGAAGAAGGGATTGGAGAGAGGAAGCTGTTGGAGTGGCTTTGTTATGTGTTTTATTAGTCTGTATACATCGTCGAGGTGTAGGATAGACAGGGAAGAAGGAGTGTTGGAGAGAGAGGAAGCTGTTGGAGTGGCTTTGTTATGTGTTTTATTAGTCTATATACGTCGTCGAGGTGTAGGATAGAGAGGGAAGAAGGGGTTGGAGAGAGAGGAAGCTGTTGGAGTGGCTTTGTTATGTGTTTTATTAGTCTATATACGTCGTCGAGGTGTAGGATAGAGAGGGAAGAAGGGGTTGGAGAGAGAGGAAGCTGTTGGAGTGGCTTTGTTATGTTTTATTAGTCTATAACGTCGTCGAGGTGTAGGAGAGGGAAGAAGGGGTTGGAGAGAGAGGAAGCTGTTGGAGTGGCTTTGTTATGTGTTTTATTAGTCTGTATACGTCGTCGAGGTGTAGGATAGAGAGGTAAGAAGGGGTTGGAGAGACAAGAAGCTGTTGGAGTGGCTTTGTTAAGTGTGTTATTAGTCTGTATACGTCGTCAAGGTGTCCCCCGACTGGGTGCATGTTCCCCCCCCCCCCACCTGCCATGACTGTCACCTCATGTGCTGGGTGGGTTCCTTCCTCGGAGGTTTGCACGATTGAGGGGCTGTGGTACTGTGAGGCATTGTCAACGGCCAGTAATTGTCTTGTCTCGGAATTTGGGTGGTTGGCTATTTTGGCACGTAGTTCCCCCTTTGTTTGTTGGTTATTTTAAGACCTTTAGCCCCATTCACGTCTCGATATTTGTTTTAGAGGGCGAGCAATTACGAGCTTGTAGCTTAGAAGACACCGGAAGATTGTGTTGTAGGGGGTATTGGGCAATTAGGGGGGGGGGGGGCGGCTTTGAAGTGGGGTCTGGGTGATTTTGTTGTTTTTGTTTTGTAGTAGTTAATTTAAGGGATAAGGTATGTTCTGCAGCACAACCTGTCATGACCCTCACCTCACGTGTTGAGGTTGGTACTACTGGTGGTGAGGGGAGGGGTTGGTACTACTGGTGCTAGTGTTGGGTTGGTACTACTGGTGGGGAGGTATATATTATTGTCCCGGCCTAGTAATTGTCTTGTCTAAAGCTGTCACATTCTCTCATGTTAGATCGTTGTTTTTTTTTTTTTTTTTTTTTTTTTTTTTTACAATATCGTCCACAGTGCAGCAATATTCCTAGCCAAGACCCATTCATTCTCGGTAGCAGTTTCTACAGTCTTAAGGGAGCCCACCTCGTTTTTTTCTTTCTTTCCCTCTTTCTCCGGTTTGTATCCATTCGTCCCCATTCAGCCTACTGTTTTAAGACGTTTACCCCCATCCAGGTGTCAATTTTTTCCTGGTGAGCGGTAGCCAGCCAGCATGTATATGTTTTTGTTTTGAGAGCAATCTAAATTTGTACATTTTTCGATAGAAAAATTTCTCCGGCGAAGCCGGATTTCTCCATACAATGCTGGCTCGCTATCGCTTGCCAGGAAGAAATCGACACCTGAATGGGGATGAACGTCTTAAAACAGTTGGGTGAATGGGGCCGAATGGATACAAGCCAGGGAAAGAGAGAAAAGGAAAGAAAGATAAAACAAAAATGCCGGTGACCCCCCTTAAGCCGGTGACCCCCCTTAAGCCGGTGACCCCCCTTAAGCCGGTGACCCCCCTTAAGCCGGTGACCCCCCTTAAGCCGGTGACCCCCCTTAAGCCGGTGACCCCCCTTAAGCCGGTGACCCCCCTTAAGGCTCTTGCTGCTTTCATCTGTCATCAGCTGTTTTTGTCATTACGCTCTTTACCTTACTACGAAATGGGGCAAAAGGTGTTAACATCGTCAAACTAATGGGCCGAACGCCTTCAAATCTCAAAACGAATAGGGCTAAACACGAGGGAGAAAGGGGGCCAGAAAAACGACCCATCTCCCCTCCACTTCCCAACAGGTACTTGCAATGTTATATAAGGGTTAGCTTTATCGCTGGGCTACGTGCTCCCTTAATCCCTTATTTACCGTAATGCCTTTTTTGTTTTATTCTAGCTATATTTAGACGATTTTGGGCAGTTTCAGAAGGATCTGTGGTAGTAAAAAGGGTCAAGGGAGGTCGTTCGAAGCCTGTTAATTGCTGGAGGCACTTTGTAAACTTAATAATTATAATCGTCTTATAGTAGACAGGATAAAGTTAAAAAGACGTCGCCGGTACAGAAGGGGTTAAGGGGGAGATGGGCCGGTTTTTCTGCAACAATTGAGCAAATATTATAACTCTCTCTCTCTCTCTGACTCACTCACTCTCACTCTCACTCTCTCTCTCACTCACTCTCTCTCTCTCTCTCTATGATTTGTTGTGCTTATATTCCGCACTAACGCTACACAAGTTAATTCCACAAATGGCTGCTTATAAATGCCGAGTAAATGTACGGTCGCGCTAATAAGTCATGTCCCAGCTGTCATTATGTTTGGCTTGCTCTGTTATGTATTAATGTCTGTCAGATGTTGAATAGGGTGGGTAAGTGTAGGAACATGTTTGTATATTTCACTCGATATGAAGAAATGAAGCTTAGATATTGCTGATACCAATTATTGATCAAAACATACTTGGTGCCCAGACATCACTTATTAGCGCGAACGTACAAGTGGTGCTTTGCGATAAAAGTAACACACACACACACACACATTATAAACGCACACAAACACACACATTATAAACGCACACACACACACACATTCTGCTCGCCATCCTTGTGTGTAGAAAATTACAGCCCTATTTTGTTTTGTTTTAAGGGGACAGTGGCTGTTTTGTTTTAAGGGGACAGTGGCTGTTTTGTTTTAAGGGGACAGTGGCTGTTTTGTTTTAAGGGGACAGTGGCTGTTTTGTTTTAAGGGGACTGGCTGTTTTGTTTTAAGGGGACAGTGGCTGTTTTGTTTTAAGGGGACAGTGGCTGTTTTGTTTTAAGGGGACAGTGGCTGTTTTGTTTTAAGGGGACAGTGGCTGTTTTGTTTTAAGGGGATAGTGGCTGTTTTGTTTTAAGGGGACAGTGGCTGTTTTGTTTTAAGGGGACAGTGGCTGTTTTGTTTTAAGGGGACAGTGGCTGTTTTGTTTTAAGGGGACAGTGGCTGTTTTTCTGGTCCCCCTTCTTCCTCATGCTTACCCCCAATAGTTTTCAGATTTAATGACGTTCAGCCCATTAGTTTGGCGATTTTAATACTGGAATACTTTTAATATTGGAAAAAGCATATGATCGTGTGGACCGTGAAGCAATGTGGAAGGTGTTAAGGATTTATGAAATTGGAGGAAATTTGTTAGAAGCAGTTAAGAGTTTTTATGAAGGGAGCAGAGCATGTGTGAGAGTAGGAAATGGTGAGTTGAGTGAATGGTTTGAGGTAAAGGTAGGTTTGCGACAGGGTTGTGTAATGTCACCATGGCTGTTTAATATGTTTATGGATGGTGTGGTGAGGGAGGTGAAAAGGAGAACTATGGGAAGAGGATTGGGTTTAGTAGGAAAGAATGGTAGAGATTGGGAGTTGAATCAGTTACTGTTCGCTGATGACACAGCATTGGTGGCGGATTCTGATGAGAAACTGCAGCGGGTAGTCAAAGAGTTTGGTGTGGTTTGTGGAAGGAGGAAACTGAAGGTGAACGTCAATAAAAGTAAAGTAATGGTGTGTAATAGGGGAGAGCATAGGGTGAATCTAGATGTGAGGCTGGATGGGGAAATATTGGAACAAGTAGAGTGTTTTAAATATCTAGGAGGAACAATAAGCAGGAGTGGAGGTATGGAAGTGGAGGTAAAACAGAGAGTGTGTGAAGGAAGGAAGGTTTTCGGAGCAATGGGAAGTATGTGGAAGACGAGAAATCTCGGAGTGAAAGTAAAAAGTGCACTTTATCAAGGAATTGTTGTGCCAACAGTGATGTATGGGGCTGAGACATGGGCTCTGAAGAAAAAGGAGAAAAGAGGGCTGGATGTGATGGAGATGAAGCTGCTTGAGGAGTATGTGTGGAGTTACTCGTAGAGACAGATTGAGAAATGAAGAGATACGTAGGAGAGTGGGGCAGCAGGAACATTTGTCAGCCAGAGTGGACAGAAGGGTGCTGAGCTGGTATGGTCATGTTGAACGAATGGGAGATGAAAGGCTTACAAAGAGAATATGTGAGTCCGGTACAAGGGGAGATATAAGGGCAGGAAGACCCCCATTGAGATGGAGAGACTGTGTAAGAAAGGCTTTGGATGATAGAGGAATGACTATAGATCAGGCAGGGGAAGTGGTGGTGGACAGGAGTGAATGGAGAATGCTTGTGAATAGTTGAGTGAACACGTGGTAATTTGGAGTAAGGGGTCGGGCGCAAGTTGGACTAGATAATAGTCCATCAGGCGCCTGGCCCGGGGAGACGATTAATATGAAGGGTGTGCCTGGAAGTGTGGTGGGAGGGCTTGTCGCTTTGGCTCCGCTGCATGTCTGCCTGCCGAGATCGGAACCTCTCCTGGTGGTCAGGGGCCGGGGGAGTGCTGGAGCGACCTTGGTAACCCTGGTCTCTGGGTCTTCTCCTGGGTGACCTGGATGTGTGAGAGTTTGTGTTTTTTATCTGTGTTTATTTTTTGTTTTATGTTGTTTTTGTGTTTTCCCTGTTCTTGCTCTGTCTTGAGTCGGCTACCCCCAAAATGGGGATTGGGCCTGAGCATATAGATAGATAGATAGAATACCTTTTGCCCCATTTCGTTGTCAATTGTAAGACCTTTCGTGCCATTTAGGTGTCAATTTTTTCCTGGCGAGCGATAGCGAGCCTGTAATCTTTAGAGTAACCGGCCTTCGGCCGGGAAATTTTTCTACCGAAAAATGTACAAATTAATCTAGAAGGGGGATCTGATGCATGTTTTTTTAAGTTTGATGGAGGCCTAGGGAGGAAACTAAAAATAAAATAAAATAAAAAATAAAACATCTACCAAAAAGTGGGATGGGCTTATTTATTTCCTCATTTCCACCATATGCTTTCATTAGTTTATTTAATTGCATTGAGGTTTGTTATTGATGATTAATGTTAAGAACGGGTGTTACTTATATATCTTTTAGTATTTTTTTAGTTCCCACCCAAGACCTCCATCAAGCTTAAAAAAAAAAAAAAACCCAAGTCCCTCCTTCAAATAAATGTGTACATTTTTCGATGAAAAAATGTTCCAGCCGAAGGCCGGTTCCTCTTATATTACAGGCTCGCTATCGCTCACCAGGAAAATAATCAACACTTAAATGGCACGAAAGATCTTAAAATTGACAACGAAATAAGGTGAAAGATGTTAAAATCGCTAAACTAATGTGGCAAGCGTCTTAAAATCTAAAAATGAATAAGGCAAAGCATGAGGGTGAAAGGGGACAAGAAACACGACCCATCTCCCCTTAAATTAACATGCTAGGCTCCTCTCGATGCACCCCCCCCCCCCTAGTCTCGCCTGTAAACACACTATTTTTCACCATGACGCTCCCATCCTTTCTTCCTTCCTTCCTGTATTCAATGCCTGTCTCTTCACTATAATTCCTTTTTGAAGGGACGGGGTTGAAAAGCACGGGGTCAAATATCACCTGTAGGATTGCTAGCCTGCAGGTGAGCAGGAAGGAGAAGCGAGAACCAAAACACAGAGAAAAAGTAATTTACCAGAGTACCCCATAGTCCCAGGAATTTCTCATGTTCTACAAACCAGAGAGCAGAATCACCTAGGTCAGTCACCCAGACAAAAGGGTAAGAGTGGGACCCAATCACCGTCCAGCTCTCAAACTGTCTTCACCAGCCACCATTCGCCCAGTCACCAGGTTTGCATTATGATGAACACATATTTATGCAAATGCAACACCAAGGACCCGAGCACAGTGAGAAGATAAAGAAGAACTGAGTTATCCAGAGGATCAACAACAAGCCTTAATTATAACACAATCACCATAATTACGATTGTATCTTTTCTAGGATCAGTGACTCTCACCCGAGTATTAAATACAATTTCTATTATCATTATGTATTCAATAATACTTATTATGTATGTTTAAGTTCAGTATTAACCTCACCAACTATATCACAACGATTCACTATATCCCTCTCACATTGAGTTCCTGTAAGTCAAAGATAAGAATTAATCTGAACATAGTCTCAATGAAACTGAAGAGAAGTTAACAAACATCCACTGGGGTAATGTTCTTAAGGCTGAAAAGCACGGGGCATATAACAGCAATGGAAAATTTTCTCCCCCTCCCCCCCTTCCTCGAGAATCCTGTTGTGTTCCCTCTGACGTCCGGATCCTGAAGTCCTGATCGTGAGAAGCAGCGCCTCATGAAGTCCTGACCAGTGAATCTACATTCTAAGTCGGCCAGACTTACTCTCGAACCCCTACCCTCCTAAATTACCCTAAGTGTCTCTGAGTATCTTACGTTGTGATTATTGTTGTGAAGGTAAGGTAAACTATGTGAATATTTAAGTGCTAAACGTTATAAAGATCTGTGCTCAAGATCCTTAATTATTGCGTATGTGTTAATCCTTCAGAACTTATATTTATTGTTATATAGATCTGTGTCCAAGATCTAAGTGCTAATATCATTTCTATAACCCTCTTTAAACGTCCTCCGCATACGTTACATACTCGTGTTAATTATTTACTTGCCAAATACTCACAGATTTTCCTTGTATATGTCCATTCTATTATGTATGTTGCAAGTTGAAGTTGAAGTGTATCCGTGTATTTATTCCCTTCTTGAATCATACATTTACCTAGAACCTACGCTAAATTTCATAATTTTTGATATCTCAGTCCCCCCTCTTATAAGAAGATTTATTGTTGATTAATTAATATAATTTCTTCGAGAGAACTTAATTTGCACTTATTGATATCAAGTGTTAATTTGTTTATTCTATGAACCGCATATTTGTTCACTACCTTATTGATGTAGATAATTTTGATTCTTCTCGTCTAGGAATTCTAGCCTTGCATAGATCCATTATCTAATTATTCATCAGTCCGAATACAACGTCAATTTGTTATGTATTCTTTATAGGAATCTGTTTAACTCGTTCAGACCTCCTTTTATGCCTTATTCGGTATTTCCATAAGTACAACTTCGTTGTGTGCGTCATTTTACCATTATTAGTATTATACTAATCATTCGTACACACTAATTTTATTTACGCGTTGCTTTACATTAGTTAACTACTTTAGTTACGTTAGAACATAAGAACATAAGAACATAAGAAAATGGGAGTCTGCAGAAAGCCGATTGGCCTAAGCAAGGCAGATCCCTGTCCCACACAACTCCAGTTCAATTACAAAGCCCAATTATAGGCTCAACACTCTAATACCCTGAGGATCATCTTACCAAAACGGTTAGAGATTAACGCAGGATTATGGGGGTATGCAGAGTGCTGATTGGCCCAACCCGGCTGATCCCCCTTCACACCCAACCCTTCTCGTCCATATGCTTATCCAATTTTATCTTAAAGCTCCCTACCGTTTTAGACCCCACTATAGCACTTGGTAGTCCATTCCACCCATCTACAACTCTGTTACCAAACCAATATTTGCCTATATCTTTTCTGAAACGAAATTTATCTAATTTGAAACCATTGGTACGAGTTCTTTCGCTATCACTGAGCTTTAGTACATTTGTCATGTCCCCTTTGTTAATCCCACTAACCCACTTGAACACCTCTATCATATCCCCTCTAACTCTGCGTCTCTCTAACGAATGTAAACCTAATTTCTTCAACCTTTCTTCATACGAAAGATTTCTAATATTATGGATCATTTTTGTCATTCTACGCTGTACTCTCTCCAATGAATCTATGTCCATTCTGTAATAAGGACACCAAAATTGGACAGCATAATCCATATGGGGTCTCACTAATGACAAGTAAAGTTTTAAGATAACATCAGCAGTTCTGTTGCTCACACTCCTAGAGATGAACCCGAGAATCCTGTTTGCCTTATTACGAACGCTTATACACTGTGTTCTAGGCTTCAAATCATTGCTAACAAACACACCTAGATCTTTCTCACAGTCTGAATTTTCTAATTCTAAATTAGCTAGTTTATATTTAACATTTGTATGCATCTTCCCTATCTTTAATACCTTGCATTTGTCAATGTTAAACTTCATCTGCCAATTTACTGACCATTCATGTAAGGTATCTAGATCCCTTTGGAGGCACTCTATATCGCTATCTGAATCAATTGATCTCCCCATTTTAGTATCGTCTGCGAATTTACTTATCCTACTAGTTATACCTAAATCTAGGTCATTTATGTATATAAAACAACAGGGGACCTAATACCGATCCCTGGGGGACACCACTTTTGACTGCTCCCCACTCTGACTTGGTACCATTTATGCTGACTCTCTGTTTCCTACCAATTAGCCATGACCTAATCCATCCCAACAACGATCCTCCTATTCCATGTGCCTCAACCTTTCTCATCAATCTCTCATGAGGGACTCTGTCGAAAGCTTTACTGAAATCTAAATAAATAATATCATATGACTTGTCACTATCTACTGCTTCATATACCTCTGAGAAAAAGCTAAGCAAATTAGTAAGGCAAGAACGTCCCTGAGTGAATCCATGCTGAGAAGAATTTATTAAGTTAAATTTTACTAAGTGGCTTCTAATTTTCCTAGCAATAATAGACTCTAGCAACTTTCCTATGATTGATGTGAGACTAATGGGACTAATGAGACTAATGAGACTAACGTTAACTATATATTTGATTGATTTCGTTCAAGGGATATTAAACCTTTGATTATTCAACAATAGAGGTATATTATTAAATCTGAATTCCTCGACCTGAGAGATTATTATTGCATGTAATCGTTAGTGAATTATATGTTCATATCATATTTTTCTCATATTAATCTAGTTATAAAATATATTGTAAAAACAATTTAACATTCCTTTCCTTTTAACTTCAGTCGAATACTTCAAATACTAAATATATAGTCGCACTAAGAATAAATATTATTTCCAACACCGCAGTACCTAGAATGACCTGATTGACCTACCGGGTTAAGTTTTATCCGCAGCGGTAGTGTTTGAACTACCTGCGCGCCACTCGCCACCCGTGAGCGAATGTTGAAACAGAAATTCTCGTGCTTACCCCTTTTACTTATACTTGACCATTCATACGTGTTTGGAGATTTCATCTTTCCTTTAATTTACTTTCAAGAATAGTATACATTAGACACTCAACTCGCATAAATATTATTATCAAGGGTTGAGTCTATATGTAACCGTAACCATTCTACAATTGCATATTCCCCCATCATATTATAATATTATTATTGTTCTGTATATTGTTGATTAGAGACTGATGCGTCTGATCAAATGCATTCTATCGGTTGCTTACTATTCCTTATAGTAGCTAAGCTAACCCTCAGTCCCCATTTCAGATCTCGCTATATTCGTGATCTTAACATTAATATGATTATGGCACGTATTGAGGAATCCCACACTTATAATAAATCATAAGACGGGATCCCATCCATAACTTCCTGCCTATGAATAAACTAAATGTGTATAAATTACATGTGGGTTGTTATTGTGTTCTGCAGCACCTAATTGTGATTAAGAACGTGTTCGATGTGTTCCTGTTGAGGATGTTTGGAGTATATAAGTCCAGAATTGGATTTTAGTGAAGACAAGATAAAGGGTTAAAATATATTATAACCCGGCATAACACTTTTTGTTTCCTCTTTTGTATTCCGTCTACCGTTTATGTACTCTCTTTACTCTCCTTCCTTCCTTCCTTCCTTCCTGTAATCAATCCCTACTACAATTCCTCTCCGTTTCCTCATTCTTACTCCTCGTACAGTTTAGTATTACCCTTAAATATCCTTCTTTTACTGTGCTTCCTCTCTCACGGTTCCTTCCTTCCTTCCTGTATTCAGTGCCTGCCTCTTCTACTATAATTCCTTTCTGCTTCCTCATTCTTACTCCTTCTAACGTTTATTATTACTCTTAAATATCCTCCTATTATTCTGCTTCCTCTCTCACGATTCCTTCCTTCCGACGATTTCCAATCGGAATATTTCACATTTTCTATACACTGGTTCGGCAAGTAGACGGAAGTTCGATAGTTTTAAGAGGCCAGGCCTGACGAAAAAAATAAATAATCGTAAATTTCCAAGATGTCTGACCAGATATTAAGAGGGAAAATTAATTGCAGAATGGATGATTTGATTCCGCCATAACACTCTCCCAAAAACAGAACACCCCCCCCCCCTCCCCCCATACACACACACACACACCACCACCACCACCATCCCCCCCTCCTGGGTGTAAGAGGTTGGGTCTCCACACATTAGAACACCCCGCCGACTGACTACTAATGTCCAGTATTGTTACTGCAGTGCTATCACCATTATACTACCACCATCATCATCATCACCACCACCACTACCACTCTCTCCACCACCATTACCATCACCATTACCACCACCACCACCAGATTTGTGCTGGAGAAGAGATCCTGAAAAAAAACGAAAAGAAGTGAAAGATCTAATTGAGCTTCATGATCGAATCACCAAAGCAAAGAAGCCTGTGAGGTTTGTGACCGAATCGTACAAAAGAATGCCCCCTATCGGACTGGAAAAACTTGGTCCTCTGTTGCTAAATCTATCAGAGGACACAGCTTTGATTAAGGAACTTTTGCCAAAGATATTAGACATAAAAACGGAGGTTATAAATACGGCTGACACCCTACGACACCTAAAAATTGACTTTGCTGATTTAAAGTATAAGTTCACCAGTGCTGTATCAGGAATGGATGAAGCAGTACAAGACATGACAGTGAATGATGCTAATGTTTTGGATGACATGGCTTCTCTCCGTGACGTCATAGAACATCCAGGATCACCTCCTCCACAACATGAGGAACGGAACTTCAACAACTACGTTAACAACACCAGAAATTACGCAGAAGCGCTGATAATTAGTAGCTCGACACCTAGTGTGAGGAACGGACGAGGTACTTTGGAAGCTGCGAGAGAGGAGAGCGGAAACGTAACGGGAAGCAGAAGTGAGGTGAGGAGAAGAAGCAACGAGAGGGAGAGGCGGACGGTGGAGAGCAGTGCTGGAGATGATGGTGGTGATGCTGACGTATTTCCCAACATGAGGAGGAACGGTGCTGGTGAGGTGGGGACGACCGGTGCTGGGGGTTGGGGGGGCCGGGAACTGGCTCGGTTGGACGGAGCAGAGGTGTGGATGTGCGGAGGGAGACTACCCGGCCTGGCATCCTGTCGTCCCGTGTCACTAGAAGAAGTACGGGTGCTGTGTCAAAGGGCAACTTCCGGCCCCCTGTAGCTGGGAGCCCTGGGGACCCCCTTACCCCATCCCACCAGCGTCAACTATCACCAGGGAACGACGGATGGACGCTGGTAAAGGGTAGGAAGCGAAACCAGGACTACCAAAGGAAGGTAACAACTGGAGTGAAAGGTTCCAAAAAGAGTGATGGCTTGTCATTTAAAGGTGCTGCAAGATCAATTGATGTTTTCATTGGAAGAGTTGACAACGATGCAACGGAGAAAGACTTACAAGATTATATTAAGGAGGTATTTAAAATAGAAATTATAGCTTTAAGTAAATTAAACATTAGATCCTTTGATCATCAAGCTTTTAAAGTAACGGTAAAACTATCAGAGAGAGAAAACATATTTAATGAAGCATTATGGCCTGAAGAAATAGTAGGGGACAAGTTTTTTAATAGGTCCCGAGGACTTGAGGCACAAGCTAGTACATAATTAGTATTTACCATTTAGATATTCTTCACGTTTATATTTTTTAGTTATTTCTTTTTAATAATGGCTTCTGATTGTATATAAATATGTTCTTATAACTGCTGCTCTTTAAAGAAGAATATTGATTTAGTCAGAAACTTAGCATCTTCTGGCTATGATTTTATTTTTTTACAGGAAACTTTTTTAACTGACGACAAACTAGCAATTTTAGATTTTGTAGATGAGGAGTATGATAGCATTGCTGTGGGGGCTACCTATTCTCATAAATCATTGGTAAGTAATGCCGGCAGACCTGAGGGAGGAATGGCCATTTTGTGGAGAAAGGACCTACAAATAGAGTTCAATAAAGTAATATTGGAAACAAATGATATGGTCCTTAATATAAATATATTTGGGCGCAATGTGGCATTTATCAATATTTATCTGAATAGTGACGTATGGAGAGCTGAAACTGTAAATAAATATTTAGAGTCCTTATCTGTGTTTATTTTTTGTTTTATGTTGTTTTTGTGTTTTCCCTGTTCTTGCTCTGTCTTGAGTCGGCTACCCCCAAAATGGGGATTGGGCCTGAACATATAGATAGATAGATAGATCAGTAGTGGAGGATCTTATCAGCAATATTAATTACGATTAAATTTTTCTGATAGGTGACTTCAATGCCGACCCTTTCTCAGGTAGAGCCTGGCGAAATTTGTCAGAATTTATGAATAGAAACTCACTGAGGTGTTATGATGTGGATATATTGGATAATGACTCCTATACATTTGTTGGATATGGGGATTCCGTCACCAGATGGCTGGATCATGTAATAGGAAAGGTGCACAATCATATTACAATTAACAACATAAAAATACTTCAACACATTATAGGATCGGACCACTTGCCAATGGAAGCTACTTTAAAATTTACTAGGGGAGGTCAAAAGATTAAAGATTCTGGCTTACTTGCTGACAATAATCAAACTCGTGTTAACTGGCAAAGGTTAAGCATGCAAGAAATTAATCATATTAATCAGAGGGTTGACAATCTTTTACAAGATTTTTATTCCTTCCCTATTCATGATTGCCATAGGTTAGGGTGTCGGGATCCCAGTCATCTAAGAAGGATTGATAAATTGTATTCACTAATCACGACCAGCATTGTGAGCGCTAGTAGAGACTATGCACGTGCTAATATTAAAAAGAACAAATATAAAGTGATACCAGGATGGAACCGGTGTATTAAGGCTAAACACACTATTGCCAGGGAGAAATTCTTAACCTGGGTGAGGAATGGCAGGATACGAGGAACAGATATTCATAGAGATATGTTAGACAGTCGGAAGGAATTTAAAAAGGCACTAAATGAATGTAAAATTAACGAACAGAGACAGATTTGTAATTCAATAACGGAAAAGTTTTTATATAAGAATAAGAGTGAATTTTGGAATGAAGTATAAAGAAAGGGTGTAAAAAGGTATCAAGTGTTATAAATGGCCAGAGTGGCAATTCTAATATAACTAAAGTATTTAAAGAAACAATTATTTTAAGTCAACCTCCAAATAATCCTAACGCTGAGCGAGACTTCTTAAATGATATTAAGCAAGCGTGGCCTGAAGGTAGAAAAATGCGTTTAAAGATCTCTAGTCACACTATAAAACAATTGTTAATGCGTCTTAACTCTGGTGAAGGTCATGATTTTATTCACACAATTTTTTTAAAGAATGCCTCTTGGTCTTTTTGGAAAATATTGCTCATTTTTTAAATACTTGTTTTATCCACTGCTATCTCCCTGGTGACTTGCTGAAGGGTACTATTACACCTATTATAAAAGACAGTAGGACAAATATTACAGAGTCAGATAATTACAGACCCATTATGCAGTCCTCATGCCTTTTAAAACTATTTGAATTATTTATTTTAGATATTTTATCTGAAAAAGTGGTTCTCAACTTTAGACAATTCGGGTTTAAATCAGGGTCTTCAACCACAGATACTTGTTTTATTCTTAAAGACATTATGAAAAAATACTCGAATTGTAAGAACAATGCAGTAGCTACATTTATTGACCTAAGTAAAGCTTTTGATAGGGTAGACCATTTTATTTTAGGGAACAAATTATTAGAATTGTCACTACCAGTAGATGTAATATTAATGTTAATGCATTACCTAAGGAATCAGAAAGCGAATGTAAGATGGCAAGACTCTTATAGCAACTATGTTTATGTTGAGAAAGGTGTGAGGCAAGGTGTGAGGCAAGGTGTGAGGCAAGGTGTGAGGCAAGGTGTGAGGCAAGGTGTGAGGCAAGGTGTGAGGCAAGGTGGAATACTCTCACCCTTTCTATACAATTTATACATGGACAAAATTATAAATGAAGTGGCTGGTACTAATGCAGGATGTAAATAAGGAGATGTGAGATGCAACATATTAGCCTACGCTGATGATATAGTCCTCCTGGCTGATTCTTTTCAAGATATGGATATATTATATAGCAAATTATGTTCTTGTATTGATCAACATTTACTTAAAATTAACAGATAAATCTAAATGCATGATATTTACTACCAATAATAATCAGCAGATGCAGTGCATTGAGCTGAACGGAGATACCTTGGAGGTGGTGAAGGGATTCAAATATCTGGGCCACAATATTTTGTTTAATTTTAAAGACTCAGATGACATAACTTTTAGAATAAATAATTTTTATGGATCTTTTAATAGTATTTTTAGAAATTACAAACAAGTGAACAAAGATACAATGTTATTTCTTTTTAATTCTTACTGTCTACCAGATTATGGACTTCCCCTATGGAATCACGACAGTTCTTTTAATTCTAATGGTTTTAAAGCATTTTCAGTTGCATTTAATAAATCCCTTAAGCGTATTTGTAGCGTACCTCCCTACGCCAGCAGCCATATCACGGCAGCTCGATGCAAACAATTGCTACTCAATCATCATACAGCATTAGTTCAAGCACGATACTGCAAAAAGAGTATTAAGGTCTCAAAATCCTATAATTAGGCATAATATTCCTATTATTAAAGAAGGTTTCATGGTTCAAAATGTGGTAAATTTGTTTCGAAAAACTTATAATGTAGATGTACTAGGAGAAAATCTAGATGTTTTGAGAGCCAGGATTGAGTGGGTACAAGGGCATGAGGACAGGCGAGGTCCATGTTTCTATTATGGGTTTTAGCTCTTGAAGGGCGTAACTATTATTTTTTAACAGCGGTTATATGCAACAAATACGTTTTAGAAATTGCATTTTAATTGAATTCGATAATTTCATTATCGCATAACTTCCATCCTCATAATTGAGTTTTGAATGCATATATTTTTTATAATATTTTATTTGATGACTATCCTGACTATCAGAAGCTAATATTGTAAATAGTTTGTATATATGAAATAATTTTGAATGTTTAATACATTTTGATTTAACTTTACTATAATTGTTATTGGATTATGTAATGTGTGTGTTTTTTGACTGTATACTGTACATATGTATTTCGAAATAAAGGAATTGATTGATTGATTTTTTTTTTTTTTTTTTTTTTTTCTATATTCCAACTTACTTCCTCTCGGGCATAGGCTGAGAGCCTTAACATTCACCGCTTTACAATGAACAGTGAAGCCCGTGAGGTCTTGTTCCAGTCTAGGGAGTGAGACATGTGAAGCACGTAGAGTACAACGAGCACCTGCCATCTTGCCTTCACATGAGGCACGGTGCTCACTCATGGCCCGAAACGACCCCATCTCTGAAGCCACCTCGTTCCCGTGCTTCACTGTCTCACCCCATACACTCGGACTCTCACACTTACACACACACAACGCCACCTGTTGAGCAGATAACTGATTGATTACCACTACCACCATAACCATTATACCACCATCATCACAACCACCACCACCACTCTCTCCACCACCATTTCCACCACCACTCTCCACCACCACCACCACCACCCCCTCATGTTTAGATCCATTAGTTTTGACATTTTAAAACATTTGCCCCATTGCTTTGGCGATTTTAATATCTGTTGTGCCATATAGGTGTTGATTTTTTCCTGCCGAGCGAAAGCGAGCCTGCAATTTGTAAAAAACTGTCACACGAAGGTCATTTGCATAATAGCTTCTACAGTCGAACTTACACGCTTCCTTATGTAAACTTCTATTCTATATACTCAAGCCCAATCCCCACTTCTCCTATTGTTTTTTTCTTCTCCCTCTTTTCCTTTTATTTTGGGGGGGGGGGCCGACTCAAGACAGAGCCAGAATAGGGACAACACAACATAAAACAATGAACACACAAAAGCAAAACACAAATTCACACACATCTAATTCCTTGTGTAAACTTACTAAATTATTTTCACAAAATCGCACGTAATAGAAATGATTACGGTATAAGAAAGGTCATTAGAGCAAAAGTTCAGCGTAAAACAATACACTTTACGAGAATAAACAAGGTAGCCTCTATGTTCTTTAAAGTGTGTGCAAAAGGATGGCAGACTGAAGAGGTTACACCCTAAACTTAGAGAGAGAGAGAGTGAGTGAGTGTTTGGAGGGGGGCGGGGGCAAACTGTCTTGCAAATAAAACACAACATATCCCCCCTGAAACAAAAGTTCACCAACCCCAAATTAACTGGGTAAAAAGTACCCCCCCCCCCCCCCCACCGAGTCCCCAGTCCCCCGTCCACCAGCCGAGGGTACGTGAAAATAGAGAGCCAGGCCAATATTTCTGCTGTGTATGTAAATATAACAATGGAAGGGAGGGGGGGGACTGGGACGGAAGGACAGAGATATACGGAATGATAACAATATATTTTAACCCTCTCAGACATATGACGCGATTTTGAGCCTATTGGGGATACTTTAAAGCCTTTGTTACCATCAGGGGTATTTAGAAACCTTTGGTTTAGTTACTTCAACCTCTGCAGTTGTCTTTGAGTTAGCTGTGGGCAGAAAACTAATTTTGGAGAGGTAATTATATGAGTGAGAGAACTCTATTTCTTATTGCTAATCTGGAAACCTCTGCGTCATAAATGCGTGAAAGGGTTAATAATGTTACCTTTCCTGGTCGCTCCTTCTCCTTCACTCTCCCAGTCCCAAGTTGGCTTACACTCGATTCGATCACTATCAAATCTCTCACAGTTAAAGTAAGTTTTCAGACACATATCATAACCTAACTTAATCGAACCCATATATATATATATATATATATACTGTATATATATGTATATATATACTGTATATATATATATACATATATATATATATATATATATATATATATATATATATATATATACTGTATATTATAGGTTTGATTCCCGAAGGGAAGTAGAGAAAACCTAATATTTAGTAGGAGCCCCGGAATCATTGACGATATTGCCTATTAGTATAATAGTCTCCATTCAACACCCACGTCAGTCGTTTGAATCAACAGCCGTGAGGAAGAAAGAGATTCATCTTCATAAGTGCAACGCTACTTCTCTTATGGTGTCGTCATATTGATCGGGTACCCACTACGAAAAAACTTTGTAAAAAAATAAGAGAACAAAAAAGGGAAAAGAATTTTCCCATCTTAACACTGTTATTTACACGCTTCCCACATTGGTGGATTTTCTTGCGTTGTGGCTTCTTGCCGTCTCTCGCCAAGCGCAACGATTCCTCCTTCAATGCTATATCAAGATCACTCAAAATATCAGCGAATGGGAAGGGGATGGTTGGGAGGGACATAGTCGTCAATGATTCCGGGGCCCCTACTAAATATTAGGTTTTCTCTACTTCCCTTCGGGAATCAAACCTATAATTTAATACTGGCCCCTTCATCATTGACGATATTGCCTGAATTCCAAGACTGGAGGGGGACATTCGCAGTATCACAAACTCCTAAAAACCGCATGGTTAAATCCAGAATTCTCATAACAGAAAAAGTTCTTTGTACCGGGTATAGTAGTTGTGCATACAACTTAGTAAAAATATAGATAGAGTGTGAGCAGTGCGTTGCTTCAAAGAAGCCTGCTCCAACAACAGTCCTCATTTATGAGGTGTGTGTTGTAAAGGGTGAGATAGAGTTAATTGCACAACCCTTCATCACTTCGAGCCGGAACCTGTGCCGCTTTAGCAAGGTTCGTGGGCGTAGTCGTATAGACACGTATTAACTTTACTGAAGCTAGTGAAACTAGCCAGAGACATATCAGAGTTGCCAGTCGATCTTTACTGATCGTCTGAGTCTAGTGTAACTAGTCTGGGAACTTTGAAATTATATGACCGTAGGACAATTAATTCTTTATTATAAAAGACAAAACTGGACAGTTAGCTATTGTAATTATTTACAGAGTTCTATAGTAATCTAGTGCAACTAGTTGCGAAGATGGAAACACAATCTTTTATTATTCGTAAACTACATGAGCTTTAATAAAGCTTTGGAAACTTAAAATGAATACATCAGACTTAATAATTAAACAAATTTTCCCGAGCTTCTTAGCTCGTGCATATCTAATTGGGCTTGGCCCGGCGTAAATAACGCCTAGCTTGCCCTGCATTAACTTGTAATCCTGTGGAGGGGGGTACATCTCTTGTACTGGGATCCGCATACCCCCCCCCTTTTTCTTAAGCCTCTATTGGGCGTCCACATCTCAGTACTAACGGCTGGAATTACAAGTGAAACAACAAAAGGAGTGTGCCCTTGTGCAGAATATAAGAAAAAAAAAGGTCTGGGCCGTAAAGAAATCGAGTTTCTAACCAAAAAGGGAATAAACACATGCAAAGAAAAAAGTCTGCACCGAGGGCGCCTCCTGTGACTACCAATTCCTCTGCCCACTTGGTGTGGAGCGAGGACACGTAGGATCCTGGAAAAAACTTAGAGAGTTAGAAAAATACCTGACTATATCAGTTAGTCCGCCGGGGAATGTCAAATATTTTCTAGTCTAAGAGGGTCGAACAAGATACCTGGGGGGACATGAGCCGTAGGACCTGAATGGCCCCGCCCCCGGTTTCCCCCGGCGGTAAATGTACCTCAGTTTGAACTTTTTTGCCTCATACCACTCAAAAATCGTTCATGATTACTTAAAGAGGTCAGAGAAAGCTCCGGTTCAGCACGGCTGGCCATATATTAAGGAGGGACAGGTGTCTAGTCTACGCCGGAGGGAAAACAAGGAGCCTGGGATTGAAGGGGAAAACTGTCACTTTAGAAGAGTGATTGTTTGCGGCAATTACAGATTTTTTTTTTAAGAGAGCTGATATATTTGGAAGGCTAAGGATGAGACTGACAGAGAGAGATCTCTGGTGTGTAAGGACTGCTAACAGCGTTAAGTTATCGCTAGGCCTTACTGAAAGTATAAGCCTAAGTAACGAAAAGCGCACTCTTTTGCCAGATCAATATAAGCCGCTCTACTGGCCGTGTGAAAGGAGAACGTGGCTGTAATTTCATATGGAACAAAATAAGGGCGAGAGAGAGCCCATAACAATTTTCATCTATCACATATAAGAAGAAAAGTGGGGGGGAAAGTAAATAACTGATTCGGCCTTAAGAGGTTATCGTAAACGTGGTGACCTGCCGCTAAGCTGTCCCTGACCCCGGTAAAACTTCTCGGTACGTGCGCACAGCTCGAATAAGCATATGGAAAGAGGACGAAGTCGTCTTTAATATTAGAGATGGGAATAACATCCTGCCGGGACGAACTTCCAGCCCCCCGCGGCCGGACTTTTTCCAAAAAGGGACCACCCCAACAAGGTCTGCTGAGGGCTTAAAAATTGCGTAATCCTGAAGTGAGCTTAGCGAGAGTGAATACTGATTCGCGTTATACCGCACGTAACGTAAAGAGAGGGACATCCTGGGGATTTGACAAGTGTAACTGTATTAGAGACCCCTGAGGATACCGTCCTCCAACCCATCTAGATGTACTGACTAGTAGGACATCATCCTAAAGACATCCTGGTAGCCGCTTGCTGGCGGACGGTTGTCTGGCTTATAACCCAAGTGTGAGAGAGGTGGCCCTTCCTGGTGTGTGTCTGTTGCAAGGTTAACGGCATACGTACACCAGACCTGGGCCGGGGATTGTGTGTGTTCCTCTGTGTAATTACTAGGTATCACATCCCTTATGCAGAGGGTTGTATCATTCTGTTATGCAATGCCGGGTGAGGCAAAGTCGCGTGACTTCCTTTCTGGCGAGCACATTGCGGTGACCGGCGCAGGCCGGTCGCGCAGAAGAGATAAGGTGGCACAGCCACCCTTAGGAAGTAACTCCTCGGCGAACCTCGGAACCCCATTGCACTAGCACTGCCGAGGGAGAGAGGGGGACGGAGGGAGGACACACGACCCATTCTTTAAGGCATTTTATATTAAATGTACTAGATAGTGGGAGGGGAAACTGTCCGTTGGCCACTTGGAGCCTGCGGGGAGATTTGATGGGGGTTCCCTACATTCAATATCCTCCTTACCTTCACATCTCCCTGTCTAGCTTAATCA
This sequence comes from Paralithodes platypus, assembly GCA_032716605.1. Lineage (NCBI taxonomy): Eukaryota > Metazoa > Arthropoda > Malacostraca > Decapoda > Lithodidae > Paralithodes > Paralithodes platypus. Next base: position 1,360,939 of record CM064547.1, on the reverse strand, counting down.
TGAGCTTCGCGGTGGAGACCAGAGAGAACCAAATCCTATAATAAGCATTCATAGGTCCCCTGAGCCATACCGAGTCTGAGGAGCTGTCGTGACCTGACTGCCTCAAATAAGGCTGTCCGGATTTCTGTGAAAGTTCTCGCCGGGGAAGGGAGGAGATATTATTGAGAAGCCTTAGCTAATTCCTCCTTCCACCGTGGGGGCGTAACCCTAGCAAACAGGAAGCTAACAAACTTCCTGTGGGCCTTATCTCTGACGAGAAAATTACCTTTGGAGTTCAAGAGGTTCAGGAGCAAAGAGGGGCAAAGGAAAAACCTCTGCAGTTAATTGAGGGGCGATGAAAAAATCAAAATAGGGAGGGGGACCCCTCCCGGTTGTTGTATGAGCCAGTCAAACTCGGTAATGGAGGTGAAATTGGGGACAGAGGGTTAGATGGAAAAACTATCGCAAATTGTGGGAGTTTCTGATCCCACATTACCCATGGTCCATCGCCCATCCCACCCAGAATTGGGTGAGGTGGGAAAGTGACCGGAGGTAAGTACTTGACCGCTTATCCGGCGGGTATTCCGGGTATGTTGTCCCGCCGCAATTCCGTTTCCTGACCCTGACAACTAGTGTTCAAGCGAAAATATGACTATTTCCCGGCATAGGGACATGGGAGATATTTTAAGGCTTAGGAAACAACATTGGATAAAAACTGAGATGATCGATTGTACTGCTATCGAGTCGATCTGATAAACAACCCCTGGGACTGATGCTACCAAGATCGCCCATCCGTTCGTGGTATGTAGACCGGGAGATAGTGAACTCCGGCGGGCTAAGTCTCTAGAGTTTATAGTGAGAGCAATTCTGCCTTTCACACCACCGGTCCTACTTTAGCGAAATAAATGAGGATCCTTCCTCGATTTCAACATTCAAGTGGGATTGAAAGCTAGAGGTCATTGAGTAATGAACGTAGGCCTCTGACTTAACATCCACCTTGGCCTTACTGAGTCCGTAATGATTTATTCGGAAGTATGTCTAACATGGGACGAAGCGCCGGGAGGGCTGGTATGATTAAACAAAACGAGACTTTAATCCATGAAATCAGTGAGAAAAGGTCTACTAGGTATACCGTGTACACCATTGCCAACTCAAATCCGAAGGGTTAGACTAACCCTAGATCGCCAACCCGCCTCGACGGGACGCAGGGATCAGCCACTTATACATAGTGTTTTGGGGTGAACCTGAACCGTTCCACTAGGCCTGGAGCCGTGCAATTGCAAGTACCTATAATAGGAAAACACCCCACTAGATACCCAGCAAGCTGATGTCTATAGATAAACTTGTAAAGCGGTCCCTACACCGGCAGTATAAAATAACACATCATACTTGTAAGAGTTATGTCGTTAAATTACCGCTGAATGTATCCAAACTCTTTATCCGTAAGAACTCTTATCCTATTATAGATTCGTGAACAAAAGAAGGTAAAACAAAATTTGCATCTGTTTTCTTCATTTTAGGATGAGAGTAGTCTCGCCTGCCGAGGTTTAGCGTACACAAACGAGCCGTCCCGCCGGCCTAAGTGCTTGATCATTATGAGCCGTATGACTGGCTTAAGTAATCGCAGAAACCATTAAACGAGATACTGATCGACTTTTCTTAACTTAGATTTTTGAAGGAAAGAAAATTTTACTTACCCTAGCCGGAGACCGAGGTTCCATTACTCGGGAGTGTCCCTCGAGAACGTTGTCCGGCGAAGCCTGGAGGGTTTTTGTATCAGGGGGGAGGGGTGCATGGGGGCTGAGTCATAACCAATGGCTAATTGCTCAGCTAAATGGTGAGTATTGATTGCCGAGATGCAATGTTATCCCTGATTCTGGGGAATTTTTAGTTTTGAAAGTTAGCAACTGTAAACAATTCCCATACTGTGGTAATTTAGGTATCTATCGATCCTGGCCGCCAGGCCCAATTGATCTATACAAAAACTCACCCAATCCGCACCTGGATCTATGCCCACCGGGCATTGCTGGGAATTCCAGAGGCAAACTTAGATGCAGCCTGTCGTAATCTTAGAGTGCAAGTAATTAAAATGTTAAGACGCAACAAATGGGGGGTTCCGTGTGGGGGCAAAAGTAAAATTTTGACTAAACCACTGACCCCACCCCCTCCTTTTCTCCCTTCCCCACCGCGGGAATGGGATGGTCCCTTGCTGTGCTGATCTGGAAAGAATTTCCAGGAATCAATGCTCATAAGGATAACCTGAGAGGAGTTAATAACATGCTAGTACAAGTCTGCCAGAAAGTTAGAAAAACAGTCACTATTAGTCTAGCCTTCGACTGGACCTGAGTCTGTCAAATATAGGAATTATTTGGTGTAGAAAATGCCTACCTGTGACTAGCGTCACTGGCCCAAAAACCGTGTAAATTATAGCATATAATCTGACCTTCTTCACTGGATCGCCGCAGGGCGATGAAGCCGGAGGTCCTGGGTATATAGACTCCCTCACCCTGGCGAACTCGCTGAGCGAATAGCCTTTTTATATGACCTGAGGTTACCCGTGAAATGGGTCCGTGTCGTATGTCAGAGAGGGTAAGTCTTATTGTGCTCGGCTATCAATCAGGGCGAATTCCCTTGGCGGGCCGAGTACAGGGGCCCTTTAATAAGTAGCACTTTCCGTCGGGAGGCATGTAGGAAGCCCACACGCTGGGACATTCGGAGGGTTTGTTAACTATTTGTAAAATAGAACCCGGCGGCCCTGCTAAGCAAAAAAACGCAGGAAAAACCATCCACAATTGTCCAGAGGCATCGACTTCACACAGATGCCAATCTATGACCTGAGTCATCGTTGTTTAGGCCAGTTGGCGGCGGGTATCTGCGTGCAATTATAAAAAATTACTAGCAGGCGCCGGTACATGTACACACCTAGCCGCCGTGAAAGACGGGGTAAACGCAACAAAGGGCCGTTCACACAGAAGACGGAGTGCCAGCCTATGACACGAGTCATTGTTTCGTCCAGTTGGCGGCGGGTATCTGCGTGCTTTTTATGAAAAATTGCTAGCAGGCGCCGGTACGTTTATACCTAGCCGCCGTGAAAGACGGGGTAAAGAACAATGGGCCGGGCAGCACGCCAAAATCTTTATCTCTGCCGGACATCCCTACTTCCGCCGGCCATACCAGGTTGCCGGAAGAAGGGAAAACCACAAAGATCCCACGACAGGGGGGAAAAGAGGAACACAACCACACGCCGGCACTGAACGGTCTCAGAACAGAGGCCGGCGGGTCCAGAGAGGAGTTCACTCGGTGAAAAGCACAACAACGAGAGAAAACCACCCTACTCTCAAACCAACCCTGACGTAAGGACGTCTCCTTGGACTCCCGGGAAGTGTGCAACACTAACCCACAGGGAGCACAAGAAACGGGGACTCAAAATAATTCACACATAGAGAAAAATAAATAGATTCCCCCAAAAAGCTAACCTAAAGGCTTAATCATGAGAAAATAACTTTCAAAATGAAAAAACACGAAAGAGCAGCGAAAGCAGAGCAAAAGGCTCAGAGAAAGCCCCCAAATGGGACTTCCCGGCAGACACGGAACGCCGGAAGGTCCCACAACCACGTGTGACAACCATAACCCAGCGCGTCTGCTAAAAAGACAAAGACGGGGTCCCAAGACCCACAACTGGACAAAGGAACAGCTATCGAAGAATAAAAGAGCCTCCTAACTAAAGGAAAAGCAAAACTAAGGCACATAGCAACAATGAAAACCACACGCGTGGTAACAATATTGAACACAACAAGTAAGCGCCTGAAAATACCCTAATTTTAACACTTCCTGCGGGCCACTAATAACACAACCCGTGCTAGCTAATCTAAACCCTTGCTCACTATACCCCAGATATATACGAATGAGTAGGGACTCACTAGAGGAGAGCGAACGTCGAATGAAGCCGGAGCTCGGGGGCACTAGTGTTGACGGTTGGCCCGCGAGGAAGACAAGGAGGAATCGTTGCGCTTGGCGAGAGACGGCAAGAAGCCACAACGCAAGAAAATCCACCGAATGTGGGAAGCGTGTAAATAACAGTGTTAAGATGGGAAAATTCTTTTCCCTTTTTTTGTTCTCTTATTTTTTTACAAAGTGTTTTCCTAGTGGGTACCCGATCAATATGACGACACCATAAGAGAAGTAGCGTTGTACTTATGAAGATGAATCTCTTTCTTCCTCGCGGCAGTTGATTCAAACGACTGACGTGGGTGTTGAATGGAGACTATTATACTAATAGGCAATATCGTCAATGATGAAGGGGCCACTATTAAATATATGTATATACTGTATATACCGGGTATATATATATATATATATATATATATATATATATATATACCGTATATATATATTATATATATATATATATATATATATATATATATATATATATATATATATATATATATATATATACCGGTATATATACTGTATATATATATATATACCGGTATATATACTGTATATATTATATAATATATATATATATATATATATATATATATATATTATAGCATATATACTGTATAATTATATATATATATATATATTATATATATATTTTATATATATATATATATAATACAATGCATGGATTGGTTACGGATGAAGCATATTTCAAACAATTCAAAGAGAGAGAGAGAGAGAGGTGATCGTAGTTCAACATCTTGGTCGTCAGGCAATAGACAGATAGATAGATAGACCTTAAAATTAGCTAAATATTATTCATGCATTGCGTTAACTTTCCAGATAAGATTTAAGTAAATGAAGAGTTTAAAATGAGTTGTTTAAGGGGGCCCAACTCGCTTTGTTTTCTCTTTCTCTCCCTCTCTTTGGCTTGTATCCATTCGGCCCCATTCAGCCTACTGTTTTAAGACGTTTACCCCAAACCAGGTGTCAATATTTTCCTTGCGAGCGGTAGCGAGCCAGCATATACATATTTTTGTTTGTACAGCAAGCTAAATTTGTACATTTTTCGATAGACAAATTTCTCCGGCGAAGCCGGATTTCTCCATACAATGCTGGCTCGCTATCGCTCGCCAGGAAGACATCGACACCTGGATGGGGATAAACGTCTTAAAACCGTTGGCTGAATGGGGCCGAATGGATACAAGTCAGGGAAAGAAAGAAAAGGAGAGAAAGAAAAAAAAAGCCGGTGACCCCCCTTAAGGCTTTCACTTTATTATTCCATTATATTACTAGATAACATTTAGCGGCTAAAAGTTGCCAGCAAAAGCACTCGTCTGCATTAGCCTAGCTTTTACTGCCTACGAAAGCTCATCTGTGTATAAGACTGGGAGAGAGAGAGAGAGAGAGAGAGAGAGAGAGAGAGAGAGAGAGAGAGAGAACAAAGGGTGGTGGTGAGGGGATTGGGTGAATCAAGACATGAGGCACGGTGGGGTGGGGGGTGTGGGGGGGGGACACTGGTAACAAGACTGCCAACTTCCGGTGACATAACATAAGAACATGTAAAACACCGTCTTCGTCACTGGGTTTATGCGAACGAACGCCTTGTAAACTTTGACACCCTATCAAATTAGAGTTTACTATATAATGCGCGAGCGATACCGATAATCAACAGTACCATAAAGTAACTCAAAGAACACGAAAACTGAAAGAAAACGAAACTGAAAGAAAACGAAGGGTGGGAATAAAGGGAGGGCAGGTGGAGGAGGTGGTTTAAGGTGTGATGGGCCTTTTTTCTGGTCCCCCTTCTTGCTCATGTTTAGCCCCAATAGTTTTCAGATTATAAGACGTTTGGTCCATTAGTTTGGCGATTCTAAGACATTACGCCCGATTTCCTTGTCAATATTAAGACCTTTCGTGCTATTTAGCTGTCAATTTTTTTCCTGGCGAACGATAATGAGCCTGTCATTTTGGAAGAATCAGCCTTCGGCCGGGACATTTTCTACCGAAAAATTTACAAATTTATCTAGAAGGGGGATCTAATGGATGTATTTTTAAGTTTGATGGAGGTCTAGGGAAGAAACTAGAAAAAATAATTAATGCATGAACAAAAATCGACCAAATAAGTGAACTATCCCTCCTTAATAGGGAGGGTATGTGTAGAGCGGGAGAGATGTGGGGGGGGGGGTATTTGTGGAGGGGGGGGGGGTGTAAAAATCATCAGTCCAGCAACACTCGCGGGACGGGACTGACGTGTTTTATGGCTAGTGTTTGTGTTATTATAGTGTTTACGGCAAGTCTAGGGGAGAACTGGTGCGGTGAATATCGAGTGGAAGAAGAAGGACGGGTCGCTTTCCTTCCATGGTGGACAACCAGTAGGGGAACAGGGGTGGAAGAAGTCGGAGTGAGGTTAGTCCACTTATGTTAGTCATCATCACCATTTAATGAGAGATTATCCGCTAAACATTATAGGAAGTGACTGGTGTTTTCGCAGAGAGGCTCCAGTCCTGACGGTATTCCTGACTTACAGTGTGCTGGCTTAATAATCCAATAGGGTTGATAGCCCCTGAAGTCCTATTTTAACTAACCAGCTAAATATTATACTCGTTAGGAGCTATGATCTATCTATGCATTTTATCTTAAGGTGTAATATGGGGTAACGTTCAACAAGACTACATTGGCCTTATTTACCATGTTTTTTGTTTTTGTCTTCAAGGAATATAGTGTTTCATAGTTGTTTTTCAGGTAATGCCACGTGTGTTTCATTTATTGGATATTTCTATCCCTTACATAGTATAATTATATCTACATAGTATATATCTACATAGTATATATCTATATAGTGTATTTCTACATAGTATTTTTTTTGGTAGCATTCAAGGAGACTACATCAGGACTCTTCTTCTTCTTACCTCTGACCGGGTATAAGCTATCCTAGTGTTTACTAGCCTATACCCCTTTGAAAGGACATTAGCCTAACCTAAAAACCTTACCTAACCTATCCTAGTATTATGGGTGGGGGCTGCCGCCCCCACACCCCCGCTATTTGACATCTTTGACAGATTTTTGGTGTATTTTTCTGTGAAAAGGGTATTTTTTCAATTTGTCAATAACGAAAATCCTCCATGCGGACTATATGGAGAAAAATATGGCGAATCTGTTGGTGCCTATTTTCCCTAATAAATTGTTTCTTCAAGTGTCCTTGAAGATTTGTTTTTGTTTTTTTCCTATGTGAGTGAGGGAGGCAAAAAGGCAGAACTGCCTATAGCGAGTGCCTCCCCCAGAGTTGAAAGAGTGATAGGGCCAAAATCAAAGGACGTTCGAGCCAAAATGCCTGGACACACGGAGTTTGAAGCAATTTAAGTCATAGGAAGAGGGAAAGACTAATTCTGGGAGAGTTCCAGAGCTCAGCTGTTGAATAGAAGAAAGACTGAGAGTAACGTTTCACTCTTGGGTTGGAGGATTGCACAGAGTAGGGGTGGTATTGTGTTGCAAGACGGGTACACGTGCCCTACGTAAAGGAGGTGGTATACACTGGGAAAGCTCTGAGGAACACTGATTACTATAGTAGCGATAGAATAGCGAGAGATATGCAACACTGCGGCGAAGAGAGAGAGATTGCAGATAGTTGGTGAGTGGACGGGAGTTAATGATACGAAAGGCCTTCCTTTCAATTTTGTCTAGGAGAGCAGTGTGAAAGGAACCTCCCCACACATATGAACAATACTCAATACAAGGACGCACTATGCCCCTGTACAGAGCAAGAAGCTGTGAAGGGGTAAAGAACCCCCTGCATATCTACATAGTATATAAATTATCTACATAGTATATATCATAAGAAAATGTATAGTTTGCCGCACGTAATGTTCCTGAAGATCCCAGTAAAATCGTAATATGGCAACTCTGAACCCCCCTCCCTCACTCCACCTCCTACCTTCCACCCCACCTTTCCTCCCTCCCTTCCACCTCCCGAACCCCCCTCCCTCACGCCACCTCCCTAACCCCATCCCTAATCCCATCCCTCACTCCCCCTCCTACCTTCCACCCCACCTTTCCTACCTCCCTTCCACCTTCCTAAACCCCCCTCCCTCCCTCCCTCACTCCCCCTCTTACCTTCCACCCCACATTTCCTCCCTCCCTTCCACTGTCCGACTCCTAGTATCTCACGGTTATGAAGGTGTGTTGTGAAGCGTTTAAGGGGGGATGGTTTACTTTTTGGGCGATTTTTGCATGTATTCGTTATTTTTCTAGTTTCCTCCCTAGACTTCTATCAAATTAAAAAAAAAAAAAAAAAAACATCCATTAGATCCCCCTTCTAGATTAATTTGTAAATTGTTCGGTAGAAAAATGTGCCGGCCGAAGGCCGGTTCTTCCAACATTACAGGCTCACTATCGTTCGCCAGGGAAAAAATCGACACCTAAATAGCACGAAAGGTCTAAATATTGACGAAGAAATGGGGCGAAGGTCATAAAATCGACTAACTAATGGGAAAAGTGGTCCAGAAAACCGGCCAATCTTTGTGTTCCTAGGCCTTGGTTTCTTTCCTCAGCCATTTTCATCTCGCGAGTTTTGTGTGGCCCTCCCAAATTATTTATCTTGGGCTTTTATATTGGCATCACGTTCTTCCTATTCGTTCTCTCCCTCCCTTTCGTTCTTCCACTCCCCTCCCTTCTCTCACTCCCTTTCTCCTCTCCCTTCTCTCCCTCCATTTCCTCGCCTCCCTTTCTCTCCCTCCATTTCTTCTCCTTCCTGTTCTCCCTCCCTCACTTTCTCTCCCTCCCTTATCTCCCTCTCCCTTCTCTCCTTCCCTTTCTTCCCCTCCCTCCCTCTCTTTCTCTCCCTTCTCTTCCCCTCCCTTCTCTTCCCCCTTTCTTCCCCTCCCTTTCTCCCCCTCCCTTCTCCCTCCTTTCTCTCCCTCCCTTCTCTCCCTCCATTTCTTCCCCTCCTTTGTCTCCCTCCATTCCTCCCCTCCCTTCTCTCCCTCCCTTTCTTCCCCTCCCTTCCCTCTCTTACTTCCCCTCCCTTCCCTTCCTCCTCCCTTCTCTCCCTCCCTTCTTCTCTCCCTCCCTTGCTCTCCCCCCCTTTTCTCCCTCTCTTACCTCCCCTCCCTTCCCTCTCTTACTTTCTTACTTCTTTCACCCCCTCCCTTCTTCTCCCTCCCTTTCCATTCTGTCTCCCCCCCCCCCCCCCCCCCCCCCCCCCCCCCCCCCGCCTCCCCTCCCCCTTCGGAGTCAAGATGTCAGGGCAGTGGTCTTCCTCCCCTGTTTTATGACTCTTTCTTCTCTTGTGCCTTAAGCCTGGTTCACACATTGACGAGCCGGTGCCCGAGTCCAACACGAGTGATGAAATTTTGCCATTCGGCAATGACTCGTTAATACTCTGCAACACTCGTGTAGACTCATGTTACACTCGTGTATACTCTCCGTGTTTCGGGGTGTGTCCTGGGTACTCGCCACGTGGCCCAAAAATTTCATACATGCATGAAATTGCTTGTCCCCGTCAAGAGTCCGAAGGACATACGTGTAGACTCGTGTTGACTCTTCGTGACTCGTGTTGACTCTTGTTACACTCTTGGGTGAATCAGGCACCTGCACAATGGGGGCCACTCTTGGGAGCACTCATTGTGATGTGTTACACTCTTGTTGACTCGTGTTGACTCTTACCAACTCTGTTTTCGTACCCTGGAATCTGACCGTTATTTTTCAATTTTATGCCACTCGTGTTGGGTTCGTGTTACGCTCGTGATGACTCTCCGTTACTCATGCGGACTCTTGAATGAACACGTGTTGACTCTTATTGACTCATGTTACACTCGTGTTGACTCGGGATCGGTTACTACTCGTGTAGTAATCGGCCTCCAGCAACGCCGATAATCGACGAGTGTCACTCGTGTTAGACTCGGGCACCGACGACTCGTCTATGTGTGAACCATGCTTTAGTGGCGGAAGGGTCCAGGCTAGTGCGGGGTTGGTTGTGACAAAGGTTGAGTTGTGATGGGATGTGAGAGGTTGGGTGTGTTAGTTGTGTGATGGGTTGGGTTCTCAGGGGTTGGTTGAGTTGTGATGGGTTGGTTGGGTTGGCTTGTGATGGGTTGGTTTTGGCATGGCTTGGGTTGTGAGGGGTAAGTTGTGGCTTGGTGGGGTTGTCAGGGGTTGGTTGAGTTGTGATAGATTGTCAGGGGTTGGCGGGGTGGGGTTGTCATGGATGGGTTGGGTTGTGAGGGATTCGTTGAGTTGTGAGGGATTGGTTGAGTTGTGATGGGTTGGTTGGGTTGTGATGGCTTGGCTGGGTTGGGTTGTGATGTCATGGATTGGTTGAGTTATGACGGGTTGGTTGTGGCATAGCTTGGCTGGGTTGGCTTGTGATGGGTTGGTTGGGTTGTAAGTACCAGTCAAACAACACCAAGTCCTCCTCCACTTCAAGACCACACACTTCCCACCAGAACACAAAATCGCGAGCTAAGTTACAGAGACACTAACTAGTCCTTGTAACTCCCTCTCTCTCTCTCTCTCCCAAACCCTCCTATCCCACACAGCCCCTCGAAGCTTTTAATCTCACTAGAGCTGTGTTCCGATTGACGAGCTTTGCCTCAATAGCTGTTTCTTATAACCCAATTTTTAGTGGTCTCAGATCGATTTTTTTTTCTTTCCATCTGTCAGTGAAGAGTGTGACGACTCGTCTTACAGGGCCAAGCGAGTGTCTACCACCCGAGCGCCCTACCAACCCCACAAGATCAAGATCAATGACGAGTGGTAAATGTAGCGCAAACTTACATGCATTTTTCTATTTTATGAGGTTCTCCGTTTATGAGCAACGTTTAATAGCTCGTTTACCGAAGGTGTATAGACATTATTGTTGAAACGTTTTCCTCGACCTTGTATTTTATTTTGTCACCAACCAACTTCACTTCTAAACTCAATTAATGAAATCAACAAATACATGTGGCTCTCCATGGACTCGAACCTAGGATACTCACACCGAAATTCCGCGCACTTATGCATTACGCTACCAAGACAATTTTTATAAGATAATCTGTATTAAATGTTGTATTGAAATAACAAGTTAAGCATTTGGGATGACCCGGAGCACCTATTTGACCGCCTGGTTGATGGTGGTGGTGGAGTAGGTGGTGGTGATGGTGGTGATAGTGGTGGTGGTGGTGGAGGTGGATGGTAAAGGGCCTGTGGGATTATTTTCGTCCCTCTGGTTTACCCGCGCTACTCACTCACCTGGAAACTGGAAGAGGGGGGGGGGGGGGGGGCTGGGTGACAGAGGAGAGGCGGGGGGCTGCTGGGTGAGTGACGGGGTGGGGGGGCTTGTTGGGTGACAAACCGGGGGGGTTTGGGGGGGGGTGACTGGGGGTTGGTGGATGACAGGTGGTGGGGGGCGACACCACAGCCAGAATATGAGCATCTAAACGCAGATGAAAGCATATGGTCCTCCCGGGATTTGAACTCGAGACACCACAGCCAGAACATAAGCATCTAGACTCAGATGAAAGCATTTGAGCCTCCCGGGATTCGAACTCGAGACACCACAGCCAGAACATAAGCATTTAAACCCAGATGAAAGCATTTGGTCCTCCCGGGATTCTAACTCGGGACACCACGCCCAGAACATAAGCATCTAAATGCAGATGAAAGCATTTGGTCCTCCCGGGATTCGAACTCGGGACACCACACCCAAACATAAGCATCTAAACGCAGATGAAAGCATTTGGTCCTCCCAGGATTCGAACTCGGGACACCACACCCAGAACATAAGCATCTAAACGCAGATGAAAGCATTTGGTCCTCCCAGGATTCGAACTCGGGACACCACACCCAGAACATAAGCATTTGGTCCTCCCGGGATTTTGAACTCGGGACACCACACCCAGAACATAGCATCTAAACGCAGATGAAAGCATTTGGTCCTCTCGGGATTCAAATTCTGGACACCACACCCAGAACATAAGCATCTAAACGCAGATGAAAGCATTTGGTCCTCCCGGGATTCAAACTTGGGACATCACACCCAGAACATAGCATTTGGTCCTCCCGGGATTCGAACTTGTGACACCACATCCAGAACATAAGGATTTGGTCCTCCCGGGATTAGAACTCGGGACACCACACCCAGAACATCAGCATCTAAACCATTTGGTCCTCCCGGGATTAGAACTCGGGACACCACACCCAGAACATAAGCATCTAAACGCAGATGAAAGCATTTGATCCTCCCGGGATTCGAACTCGGGACAACCGACCCAGAACATAAGCATTTGGTCCTTCCGGGATTCAAACTCGGGACACCACAGCCAGAACATAAGCATCTAAACACAGATGAAAGCATTTGGTCATCATGGGATTCGAACTCGGGACACCACACCCAGAACAGATGAAAGCATATGGTCCTCCCGGGATTCGAACTCGGGACACCACATCCAGAACATAAGCATCTAAACGCAGATGAAAGCATATAATTGGTCCTCCCGGGATTCGAACTCGGGACACCACACCCAGAACATAAGCCTTTGGTCCTCCCGGGATTCGAACTCTGGACACCACACCCAGAACATAAGCATCTAAAAGCAGATGAACGCATTTGGTCGTCCTGGGATTCGAACACGGGACACCACACCGAGTAGATGATGGCGGCGGCGAGTTCCGGTACCCGCAGCTGAGATCAAAGCCACGCTAGCAATACGTTTTCTGTGTCATTTAGAGGCAAGGGTATCGAGGCGGAAACACGACGAGATATAAAGTTCCAAATTGGCCGGGAACGGGACGGACGGGCTCGCTTCACGGACGCTGATCATAAATTATTCTCGGAAAATTTTGCGCGGAATCCATTACACGGTCGAGCGGCCAATCGGACTATAACGGTAAGAGAGGGAAAAATATAAAGCAGGTTGGTGTTGAGGCTTTAGGGGAGAGAGGGGGAGGGGGGGTGGGAGAGAGAGGGGGGGGGGGAAGATATAGATAGATACAGACAAAGAGAGGAGGGGAGAGATAAATAGATAGAGAGAGAGAGGGGGTGGAAGAGATAGAGAGAGAGAGAGAGGGGGGATTTACATAGATTTACATATATACACTGCCCACACAGACCTTACGATCCAAACGTGGTGGTCAGGACTTAATTTTAGTCGAGATGGCATTTCCGATAGAAAAGGAAAGGATAGAAAATGAGAGAGAGAGAGAGGGGGGGAGATAATGAGAAAGAGAGAGAGAGAGAGAGAGTGGGTGGGTGAGTGAGTGAGTGTGTGAGTGTGTGTGTGTGAGTGAGTGAGTGAGTGAGTGTGTGTGTGTGTATGTATGTTTGTGTGAGAGTGAGAGAGAGGATATTCCTGGCTTTGAGTATTAGAGAAAACCGCAGCTCGGATCAAAGCCTTCCACTAATGAAGTGAGGTATGGGTGAAATAGTCTCTCTGATAGTATACAAAACCCGCACACTGCAAAACACCAAGGGTATTAAGGGCAGTGGTTATTATGGGGGGTCTGTAATGGTTTAGGTGCTTATGTTCTGGGAGGGGTGTCCTGAGTTCGAATCCCGGGAGGACCATATGCTTTCATTAGTTTACTCAAGTACATTGGGGTTTGTAATTGATGATTAATGTTAAGAACGGGGTGTTACTTATTCATTTATTTTTTAGTTTCCTCCCTAGACCTCCATTAAGCTTATAGAAAAACACCCCCATGATCCCCCTTCAAGATAAATTTGTAATTTGTTCGATAGGGCCGGTTCTTAAATTACAGCCTCGCTATCGCTCGCCAGGAAACAAATCGACACTTAAATGACACAAAAGTATTAATAATAGCAAAGAATTTGGGTGAAATGTCTTAAAATCGAAAAACTAATGGGTCGAACGTCTTATAATCTGAAAAGTAATGGGTCTAAACATGAGGGAGAAGGGGGACCCTAAAGTATACCCTCTTCCCCTAATGAAGCGAGGTATGGGTGAAATAGTCCCTCTGATATTATACAAACCCGCACTGCAAAACACCAAGGGTATTGAGGGGGTAGCTTAGGAAGGACCTCTAGCAATACTAAGGCTTCAAACTATCTCAATCAACCCTCTTAACTACCACAGATCCTCCCAAAGCTGCATAATATCGTCTAAATATAGCTAGAATTAAATATAACACGTCACTGGTACTCAAAGGGTTAAGGGTAGTGGTTATTTTGGTGTCTATATATTAATATATTCATTTATTTTTTAGTTTCCTCCCTAGACTTCCATCAAACTTAAAAAAACAAAAAAATCCATTAGATCTTCCTAATAGATTAATGTGTACATTTGTACACATAAAATACACAAAATACACTAAAATACACATAAAATACACAATATACACTAAAATACACAAAATACACTAAAATACACATAAACTACACAAAATACACAAAAATGCACCTAAAATACACAAAATACATCAAATACACATAAATACACGAAATACACATAAAATACATATGTGATAGCGGAGAGGGAAGCAGAGGTGAGGAAGAAGATTAAAGCCGGTGTCACACGAGAGCTTTTATAGTCAACATTTGATGATCAACATTTTTCTGGCAATATTTCTGGAATATTTTGCAACGGCATCGGAAACTAGACTGATGATAGACGAATTTAGGCAACCGAAATATCTTATAGGTTGACCACATAAGCTGCCAGACCAGTGTTGAGGATAAATGTTCAGTGAAAAAGCGCTCGTGTGATACCGGCATAAGGCACTGGAAGGATATTAGGGGGATAGGGGCTATTTTGTTGTCTATTAATTTATAGTGTCATGTATTTTTTTCGTTTACTCGCTAGACCTCCATCAAGCTTAAAATAGCCCCCCACAACCCCCCTTCAAGATAAATTTGTACATTTTTTGGTAGAAAAGTGTTGGTTTCTCTTAAAATTATAGGCTCGCTATCGCTCGCCAGGGTAAAATCCATTCGTAAATGGCACGAAAGGTCTTAAAATTAACAACGAAATGGGGTGAAAGGTGTTAAAATCGTCAAATGGTTGGGCCAAACGTCTTATAATCTCAAAACTAATGGTGCTAAACAAAAGGAAGAAGGGGGACCAGAAAAACGACCCATCTCCCCTTAAAGAGGATTATAGGAGGGGGAACTGAACGGGTGCCATGCTAAAGTGATACACACACAGGTCTAAGGGTGGAAGATACCGTGATAGAGTGTGTTAGTGTGTGTGTAAAGTGTGTGATAGTGTGTGTGTGAAGTGTGTGATAGTGTGTGTAAAGTGTGTGATAGTGTGTGTGTGTAAAGTGTGTGATAGTGTGTGTAAAGTGTGTGATAGTGTGTAAAGTGTGTGATAGTGTGTGTGTGTGTGTAAAGTGTGTGATAGCTCTCTCTTGTTGGCAGCCGTGGTGAACGGACGTGCCCTGTCCAGCTCCGTGACTTTTACAGTGAACTTGAACTCGTGAATCATTGCTTTACCGTGATTATCGAAGGTGGTATTTGAATATTAAAGTGCATAATGGAAAACCTACCACCTTCGGATACTTACTGTGCAATATGCAACAAACAATGTTTACTGGAGTGTTTGAAGTGCCAGAAATGTAAAAGTTCTATCCATGCTGACTGCTCAAACCTCCCTGCTTACGCCATAGTGAACTTCTTTAATACAAGGTGTCAGTACACTTGTGAAGAATGTGCAAGAAAACAGCTGGGCGACGATTGTGACCGGTTGTTTGCGCAGGTGTACACCATATTAGAGAAGGAGAGGGAGGTGGGACAACAACAACGATTGGAGCAGGAAGGTGCTGTAAATCACGTTGATGAAATAAACGAACTTGACAACGAAAATAAACTTAGTGAGGAAAATTATGAAAGTATTGGGCCAAACGAACCGTCCTCACAAAATAAAAATACAAAACACTCAAGGCAACACCCAAACTACTGCAGGAAATGGAAACCAGACTAGCGACCAACGGAAAGAGAAGGTATGCTACTATTACAAAAACAACAAGTGTAAATATTGACTAAGGGGCCGTGATTGTCTGTATGCTCACCCCAGACTGTGCACTAGGTATTATGGTAAACGGCTGTGACCCAGTAAGAGGGTGTAAAAAAGGTAAGGACTGCGTCTATCTACATCCACCAATATGCTATGGGTCAGAAAGAAAACAGGAGTGTTTGAATATGGAATGTAAAAGACTACATTTGAAGGGCACTCGCCGCTACCCCCCCTCTGACCATCAAACTACCGAACAACAAACAAGGCAACAGGCAGCCCCCGCCAAACAACTACCCGCTCGGTCAATCATACCACCACCAGCCCTTAAACCACACAATGCATGGGAAAGTGGACCCCCACACCAGACTGAAAAACAACAAAATGCTACTACACAGTCTTTTTTATTGCAGCAAATGCAACAAATGCAACAAGTACAGCAACATATACTGCAAGTGCTGAAAGCAGTGCCGTGGCAGTGGGGCCCCACGCACCCGCTACAAGGATACCAGCAACAACAGGTGGCAGCAATGCCGACAGCCTTTATAAAATAATCACTCTAAATATTGCTGGCCTCTTACCATACAAATTTAGAGGCAAAATAAAATTACTCTCAGAAGTGGCACAAACTGAAAATGCTTTTATAATCTCCCTAACAGAAACACACCTAACAGAGGAAATCAGAGAAGCTGAAATAAAAATACCAAACTTTGTATCATATAGAACGGACAGACCAAAACAAAAGAAAAAGGCGGTGTCATCACCTACGTGGATGGCCACTTTGCAGCTAGGACACAAGTTCTCCACTCAGAATCAAACTTGTACACAGAATCCCTGGTACTATACATTAAAGACCTTGATTGGGTATATATAAATATATACAGGCCACCAGCGTGCCCAACAAATAAATTTAATGACCAACTAACAAAGATTAGAGAAGTAATTAACTCACTACCACCACCCATGCCTACCATTATGCTCACTGGTGATCTAAACTTCCCGCTCATAGACTGGGAGTTGGAGAGTGTATATGGAGGAGCAGGGGACATGCGGACTCAGGCAGAAGCTGTCCTGAACTTTGCGGAGGATTTCTGTTTACATCAAGCCATCAACACTCCCACAAGAGGTGACAACATACTGGACATTGTGATGACAAGCAATGATGACCTTTTACATAATATTACTGTAAAAAAAAGTAATCTCTCAGATCATAACCCTGACGACCAGCTTACCTACAAATATGCAAACTAGAATTCCCAGTGCAGCACAACAAGCACCAAATTTCAGCCGAATGAACTTTCACAGCGAGTCAGTCTGCTGGGAAAGTTTAAAGAGAGACCTCGGTGAAGTAAACTGGGATTCACTCATGAAAGACTGCGATCCTGAGGCCCAATACGACATACTGACGACTAAATGCTTGGAAATATCAGAGAAATATGTACCGTTGAGGAGATCGTCTAATAAGACCTCTCCTTATAAGGGTAACATACCAAGGGACCGAAAAGTTCTGATGCGAAAGAGAACAAAACTAAGAAAAAAACTCAAGACCACCAACAACATTGAAATACGGACGCAAACCGAAAACAAAATTACCATCATAGAAGAAAAACTTAAAAGGTCAGTTAAATTAGAAGATGACCGGAAAGAAATACAAGCCGTGGCATGCATTAAAACCAATCCTAAATACTTTTACAAGTATGCCGCAAACAAGTCAGTAGTGAGAGCGAGTGTTGGCCCACTGACTGACTCAGGCGGCCGAACCATAAACGAACCTCAAGAGATTGTTGAAGAACTACTGCTCCAGTACAAAAGTGTCTTCAGCAACCCTGTGAAAGACAAAATAATCAACTCACCTATGGACTTTTTTCGTCACGGTACTGACTGCACATCAAAACTGACGGACATAACTTTAAGCAGAGACATCATAGAAGGAGCAATTAAAGAGATGGCTACTAACTCGGCAGCTGGTCCCGACCACTTCCCTGCTGTGCTCCTTAAACGTTGTGCTAAAGAGCTGAGCGTTCCTTTGCTCTTTCTTTATAGAACTTCATTAGAATCTGGTATAATACCAAAGAAATTAAAAAGTGCCAACATCACACCAATCCACAAGGGAGGGTCGAAGACAGAGGCAAAAAATGATCGACCAGTTGCCTTAACCTCCCACATTATTAAAGTCTTGGAGAGAATAATGGTAAAGAACATGGCTCAATATCTCGAACAAAACAACAAAATGAACCAAGACCAACATGGTTTTCGCACTGGGCGTTCATGCCTCTCCCAACTGCTCGCCCACTATGAAACAATTTTAGAAAAGCTGGAATATAACAAAAATTTTGATGTGGTCTATCTTGATTTCGCAAAAGCCTTTGACAAGGTAGACCACGGCATTTTGTTACACAAGATAAGACAAATGGGCATTACTGGAAAGCTCGGGATGTGGCTGCACTCGTTTCTTACTGACAGGGAGCAGTGTGTAGCGGCTAGCGGTGCAGTGTCTCGGCCATCGGTGGTCAACAGTGGGGTGCCACAGGGATTGGTCCTTGGACCTCTACTATTTCTGATCCACATATCCGACATAAACAGACACGTCTTACACTCGTCTGTAGCTTCTTTTGCCGATGACACCAGGGTACTGAAGGAAGTTTCTTCAGTATCGGATGCCGAAAAATTACAAACTGATCTGGCATCACTTTACTAGTGGGCAGAGCATAATAACATGTCCTTCAATGACAACATATTTGAGCATATACATTACAGTTCAGGGGGAATCAATTACAATGCACACACGTTTGCAGCACCGGACGGTTCACATATAGACACCAAGGAGTATATAAGAGACCTAGGAATTACCCTCAGTTGTGACGGAAACATTACCCAACATATACAAAATGTGGTAAAGAAGGCACGAAACCAGGCTGGCTGGATCCTTCGCACTTTCCAGACACGTGAAAGGCTTCCTATGCTGACGTTATACAAGTCACTTGTGATACCATTGCTAGAGTATTGTTGTCAGCTGTGGAGTCCGTGGCGAGCGGGAGAGAAGCAGTCACTTGAAACAGTACAACGATCTTTCACCGATAGAATATCTGACGTCCGACATTTAGACTACTGGGCAAGGTTACGTGAACTCGACCTTTACTCACTAGAAAGGCGTAGAGAAAGGTGCGCTATATTATACATCTACAAAATATTGACCGAAAAATCTGTAAATAACTTGAATATACGGTTTAGCATCCACCAACGACGGGGTCGGCTCTGCCATATTGAAAGGATATACCCCAGAGCAAGTACAAGAATCAAGACGCTCAAAGAAAACGCTTTTGCTATAAGAGGGCCACTCCTTTTCAATGCACTGCCCAGACACCTGCGTGACTCAACGGAACATAACCTTGAACGTTTCAAGAACCAACTAGATAAATTCCTACGGATAATACTCGATCAACCCAAGCTGCCACATTACCACCTCTGCGCTGCCAGCAACAGCATCATAGACCAGATGGCGAAGAGACGAGCAGAAGGGTTATACTAGTGGCGGCGCATCAGCGTGGCCACGGGCAGCAACGACTGCCTGAAACTACTCACCACAGGAACCACAGGTGTGTGTAAAGTGTGTGTGTTTAGTGTGTGTTAAGTGTGTGATAGTGTGTGTGTAAAGTGTGATAGTGTGTGTGTAAAGTGTGATAGTGTGTGTAAAGTGTGTGTGTGTAAAGTGTGTGATAGTGTGTGTGTAAATTGTGTGATAGTGTGTGTGTAAATTGTGTGATAGTGTGTGTGTGTAAAGTGTGGTAGTGTGTGTAAAGTGTGTGTGTGTAAAGTGTGTGATAGTGTGTGTGTAAAGTGTGATAGTGTGTGTGTAAATATTGATAGTGTGTGTGTTAAGTGTGTGATAGTGTGTGTGTAAAGTGTGATAGTGTGTGTAAAGTGTGATAGTGTGTGTGTGTAAAGTGTGATAGTGTGTGTAAAGTGTGATAGTGTGTGTAAAGTGTGATAGTGTGTGTGTAAAGTGTGTGTGTGATAGTGTGTGTGTAAAGTGTGATAGTGTGTGTGATAGTGTGTGTGTAAAGTGTATGATAGTGTGTGTGTAAAGTGTGTGGTAGTGTGTGTGTAAAGTGTGTGATAGTGTGTGTGTAAAGTGTGTGATAGTGTGTGTGTAAAGTGTTTGATAGTGTGTGTGATAGTGTGTGTGTAAAGTGTGATAGTGTGTGTGTAAAGTGTGATAGTGTATGTGTAAAGTGTGTGATAGTGTGTGCGTAAAGTGTGTGATAGTGTGTGTGTAAAGTGTGATAGTGTGTGTGTAAAGTGTGTGATAGTGTGTGTGTAAAGTGTGATAGTGTGTGTGTAAAGTGTGATAGTGTGTGTGTAAAGTGTGATAGTGTGTGCGTAAAGTGTGTGATAGTGTGTGTGTGTGTAAAGTGTGATAGTGTGTGTGTAAAGTGTGTGATAGTTGGTGTTGTAGTGTGTGTGTACAGTGTGTGTGTGTGTGGTGTGTGTGTGTGTTGTGTGTAAAATGTGTGATAGTGTGTGTGTAAAGTGTGTGATAGTGTGTTTGTAAAGTGTGTGATAGGGTGTGTGTAAAGTGTGTGTGTGTGTAGTGTGTGTAAAGTGTGTGATAGTGTGTGTGTGTAAGTGTATAGTGTGCGTGTGTGGGTTGGTGTGTGTGTGAGTGGGTTGGTGTGTGTGTGAGTGTGTGTGTGTGTAAAGTGTGTGATAGTGTGTGTGTGTGTGTGTGTAGTGTGTGTGTAAAGTTTGTGATAGTGTGTGTGGTGTGTGTGTAGTGTGTGTGTGGTGTGTATGTGTGTGTGTGTGTGTAGTGTGTGATAGTGGTGTGTAAGTGTGGGTGTGTGTGTGTGTGTGTGGTGTGTGTGTGTGTGTGTGTGTGTGTGTGTGTGTATGTGGTGTGTGTGTGTGTGTGTGGGTGATAGTGTGTGTAAAGTGTGATAGTGTGTGTGTAAAGTGTGTGATAATGTGTGCGTAAAGTGTGTGATAGTGTGTGTGTAAAGTGTGTGATAGTGTGTGTGTGTAGTGTGTGTGTGTAGTGTGTGTGTGTAAAGTGTGTGATAGTGTGTGTGTAAAGTGTGATAGTGTGTGTGTAAAGTGTGATAGTGTGTGTGTAAAGTGTGTGATAGTGTGTGTGTAAAGTGTGTGATAGTGTGTGTGTAACGTGTGATAGTGTGTGTAATAGTGTAAATAGTGTGTGTGTAAAGTGTGTGATAGTGTGTGTGTAACGTGTGATAGTGTGTGTAATAGTGTAATAGTGTAAATAGTGTGTGTAATAGTAAAGTGTGTAATAGTGTAATATAATGTAATAGTGATAGTGTGTGTGTAAAGTGTGTGATAGTGTGTGTGTTAAGTGTGTGATAGTGTGTGTGTAAAGTGTGTGATAGTGTGTGTTAAGTGTGTGTGTAAAGTGTGTGATAGTGTGTGTAAAGTGTGTGATAGTGTGTGTTAAGTGTGTGATAGTGTGTGTGTAAAGTGTGTGATAGTGTGTGTGTAAAGTGTGTGATAGTGTGTGTGTAAAGTGTGTGATAGTGTGTGTAAAGTGTGTGATAGTGTGTGTGTAAAGTGTGTGATAGTGTGTGTGTAAAGTGTGTGATAGTGTGTGTGTAAAGCGAGTGATAGTGTGTGTTAAGTGTGTGTCTAAAGTGTGTGATAGTGTGTGTGTTAAGTGTGTGATAGTGTGTGTAAAGTGTGATAGTGTGTGTGTAAAGTGTGTGATAGTGTGTGTGTAAAGTGTGTGATAGTGTGTGTGATAGTGTGTGTGTAAAGTGTGTGATAGTGTGTGTGTAAAGTGTGTGATAGTGTGTGTGTAAAGTGTGTGATAGTGTGTGTGTTAAGTGTGTGATAGTGTGTGTGTAAAGTGTGTAATAGTGTGTGTGTTTAGTGTGTGTTAGGTGTGTGATAGTGTGTGTGTAAAGTGTGTGATAGTGTGTGTGTTAAGTGTGTGATAGTGTGTGTGATTGTGTGTGTGTAAAGTGTGTCATAGTGTGTGTGTACAGTGTGTGATAGTGTGTGTGTTTAGTGTGTGTTAAGTGTGTGATAGTGTGTGTGTAAAGTGTGATAGTGTGTGTGTGTAAAGTGTGTGATAGTGTGTGTGTTAAGTGTATGATAGTGTGTGTGTAAAGTGAGTGAAAGTGTGTGATAGTGTGTGTGATAGTGTGTGTGTAAAGTGTGTGATACGATTTAGTTTTCAGTAACAATGAACATATGGTAAATAATGTAGAGATAGGGAAATAGTGACCACAATTCTGTGTATTTTAATATACAATGGAAAGGTAATACCAGAGAGAATACAACATTAATACCTGACTTTAGAAAAGCCAATTATGGTGGGTTAAGAAGAGTCCTATTAGCGGACCCAATGGTCAAAAAATTAAGTCGATCCAGGTGGCCAAATGAGTGTACCCCGTCTCAGGCACCTGTCATCTTAAGTCAGGAAGGGACGTCAACCTTGGTAGATACATACGATAATTTTATCAAGTCTGTATTCAATGCACAAAATAAATACATCCCCAAAAGAAAATTTAGATCAACACAGAACCAACCCAAATGGATGAATAATAGACTATTAGATCTTCTAGGACAAAAGAGAGGAATATATAGAAAAATTAGAAAAGGCGAAATTCACCTACTTGTTTACTATCAGAATCTATCAAGACAGGTAAAAAAGGATATTAGGAAAGAAAAAAGAAATTATGAAATTAAGGTTGGCAATGACTCAAAAAATAATCCTAAAGCTTTTTACCAACTATATAAATCCAAGGTTAGAGATGTAATTGGTCCCCTTAAAACTTCGATAGGAGAAATGACAGAAAATGATTTAGAAATGTGCAGTACATTAAATAGTCAATTTCTTTCCGTTTTCACTAATGAAAATTTGGCACAGTTTCCAGAAGTCCGTAAGGTATATAGCGATAGTATAGAAAATAGGTTAAGTACGGTTACTATAAGTAGAAATGATGTGCTTAAGGAAATTGACAGACTGAAACCTCATAAATCGCCTGGTCCTGATGAGGTATATGCTAGAGTATTAAAAGAATGTAGGGATGAGTTAAGTTACCCATTAACATTTTTATTTAACAAGTCATTGGAGACAGGTATAGTTCCAGAAGCTTGGAAGCTTGCAAACGTAGTTCCGATCTTCAAAAAAGGTGACAAATCAATAGCATCCAATTACCGTCCCATTAGTCTTACATCAATCATAGGAAAGCTACTAGAGTCAATTATTGCTAGTAAAATTAGAAACCACTTAGATACATTTAATTTAATAAATTCTTCTCAGCATGGATTCACTCAGGGACGTTCTTGCCTTACTAATTTGCTTAGTTTTTTCTCAGAGGTATATGAAGCAGTAGATAATGACAAGTCATATAAGAACATAAGAAAACATAAGAAAATGGGAGTCTGCAAAAAGCCGATCGGCCCATACAAGGCAGATCCCTGTCACACCCAACCCCAATTACTAGGCCCAATTATAGGCCCAATTCACTAATACCTTGAGTACTAACCCCACCAAAACGGTCAGAGATTAACACAAGATTACGGGGGTCTGCTGAGCGCCGATTGGCCCACACCTGGTAGATCCCCCTCACACCCAACCCATCTCGTCCATATGCCTATCTAATTTTATCTTAAAGCTCCCTATCGTTCTTGATCCCACTATATAACTCGGTAGCCTATTCCACCCATCTACAACTCTGTTACCAAACCAATATTGCCTACTGAAACGAAATTTATCTAATTTGAAACCATTTGTTCGAGTTCTTTCGCTATCACTGAGCTTCAGTACATAATCGATAAAATATATAAAATATATGATATAATATATTTAGATTTCAGTAAAGCTTTCGACAGAGTCCCCCATGAGAGATTGATGAGAAAGGTTGAGGCGCATGGAATAGGTGGGGCGTTGTTGGGATGGATTAGGTCATGGCTAATTGGTAGGAAGCAGAGAGTCAGCATAAATGGTACGAAGTCAGAATGGGGAGCAGTCAAAAGTGGTGTCCCCAGGGATCTGTATTAGGTCCTCTGTTGTTTGTTATATACATAAATGACCTTGATTTAGGTATAACTAGTAGGATAAGTAAATTTGCAGACGATACCAAAATGGGGATAACAATTGATTCAGATAGAGATCTAGAGTGCCTCCAAAGGGATCTAGATACCTTACACGAATGGTCAGTAAATTGGCAGATGAAGTTTAACATTGACAAATGCAAGGTATTAAAGATAGGGAAGATGCATACAAATGTTAAATATAAACTAGCTAATGTGGAATTAGAAAACTCGAATTGTGAGAAAGATCTAGGTGTGTTTGTTAGCAATGATTTGAAGCCTAGACAACAGTGTATAAGCGTTCGAAACAAGGCAAACAGGATTCTCGGGTTCATCTCAAGGAGTGTGAGTAACAGAACTGCTGATGTTATCTTAAAACTTTACTTGTCATTAGTGAGACCTCATATGGATTATGCTGTTCAATTTTGGTGTCCTTATTACAGAATGGACATAGATTCATTGGAGAGAGTACAACGTAGAATGGCAAAAATGATCCATAATATTAGAAATCTTCCGTATAAAGAAAGGTTGAAGAAATTAGGCTTACATTCGTTAGAGAGACGCAGAGTTAGAGGGGATATGATAGAGGTGTTCAAGTGGGTTAGTGGGATTAACAAAGGGGACATGACAAATGTACTAAAGCTCAGTGATAGCGAAAGAACTCGCACCAATGGTTTCAAATTAGATAAATTTCGTTTCAGAAAAGATATAGGCAAATATTGGTTTGGTAATAGAGTTGTAGATGGGTGGAATGGACTACCAAGTGCTATAGTGGGATTCAAAACGATAGGGAGCTTTAAGATAAAATTGGATAAGCATATGGACGAGAAGGGTTGGGTGTGAAGGGGGATCAGCAGGGTTGGGCCAATCAGCGCTCTGCAGACCCCCGTAATCCTGCGTTAATCTCTAACCGTTTTGGTAAGATGATCCTCAGGGTATTAGAGTGTTGAGCCTATAATTGGGCTTTGTAATTGGGGTTGTGTGGGACAGGGATCTGCCTTGCTTAGGCCAATCGGCTTTCTGCAGACTCCCATTTTTCTTATGGTCTTATGTTCTTATGTTCTTATAGTGTGTGTGTTAAGTGTGATAGTGTGTGTGATAGTGTGTGTGTAAAGTGTGTGATAGTGTGTGTAAAGTGTGTGATAGTGTGTGTGTTAAGTGTGATAGTGTGTGTGTAAAGTGTGTGATAGTGTGTGTCAAGTGTGTGATAGTGTGTGTGTAAAGTGTATGATAGTGTGTGTGTAAAGTGTGTGATAGAGTGTGTAAAGTAGTAAAGTTAATGTGTTGCTCTTTTACGTAACCATAGCGAGAGAGGAACGTCTAATTTAAAGGGTTAAGGGGACTGTGGTTATTTGGGAGTCGGCCACCTCCCAAAAAATAAAAATATAAATAAAGAAATAAAGAAAACAAAAAATAGGAAAAGTGGGGATTGGGCCTGTGTACCTGTATATAGATAGATATATAGATTTATTTATTTTTAGTTTCCTCGCTAGACCTTCATCAAGCTTAAAAATACACTCCCTAGACCTCCTTTCAATATAACTTTTTACAGTTTTCGATAGAAAAATTTCCTGGCCAAAGGCCAGCAATGAGTAAAAGAAGATGACTTTGAAACAAGGACAAATAAATGACAAATAAATATATAAAGAGAGGACCATAGGGGAAAATAACAAGCCAAGTAAATCGAGATAAAATATAGTGGAAAGCGAAAAGGAGAAATAAGATATCAGGAGGAGAAGAAGAAAAGAAGGAAGGAAGAGAAGAAGGAAGAAGAGGATGGGGCGAATCTCAAGAGGAGGAAGGCGAGCAGAAGAGGGGAGCGAAGGAAACAAAAAGAAAAATCAGGAGGGAAAGAGCAATGACAAAAGAGACAAGAAGGTGAAGCAAGTTTAAGATTATTAGAGGAGGGGGAGAACCTGGTGAGAAGAAGAAGAAGAAGATGAAGATGAAGATGAAGATTTTATACTCCTTCCTGATCTCCCTTCCTCACACCTCATACAAGATTCACACCTTAAGCGGGCATCACACTGGGCCAAATTCTCGCCATTCTCCGATCTCCAGTCTCCGTTTCCGGTCAGTAGCGCCGGCAAATTCTATCACACACGCCAAGCGTCCTGCCTGCGTGAGTCTCCGACACAACAATAACAACGTCCGACCTTAGCCTATATTGGTCCGTTTCACCTATACTGTAATGTATAGAAATATGGATTTACATCTACAATTATAATGCAATATGACTCAATCTACACGTTAGTGTAATTTTTTTTTTAATTTGAAGCTTATATGAGGAAATTTATATTTTGAACTTCTCGGAGGTTTTCGAGTGTTTTCGATTCATACCAATCGCCGTGGCGTAGGCGAACAGTGGTTATTTACTAGCTGCAAGTGGTGTAGCTATGTTAGCATTAATTCACCTTGAAAATTGTTTGTCTACCAGCAACCCTTCTCACAATCAAAACACTTAATTTTGTAGCAAAATATATATTTCGATCGTTATATTGTGGTCACTTAAACTAGAATAATATGGATTGATATTGACAAACTTTGTGTAATAGGACCCAATCTCTACGTTAATGTTGCTATGTTTTGCGTGTGAAGCTTATATAAGTAGCTGTGAGGAAGTTTTTCGCAAAATATAGGCTATAGCCTGACGGAGCCCCTGTCGTTACCTCGGCACTAAACGATCGTTTATATTGTGCTGTTTCACCAATAATTTAGAGTAATATGGATTTATATCGACAATTATATTTCAATATGACTCAATCTACAAGTTTGCGTTATTATGTTTTATATATGGAGCATAGCCTATAATTATGAGGAAATATTTTGAACTTTTCGGAGGTTGTAGAATGCCTGGTATAATCCTGTGTATGCGGGTAGACTTGTATTTATCTCAATAATTTGGTAATGTTACTTTATATTTTTACATTTTACATTCATAAATAGTCCACTAATATACTAGGTTAGGTTAGGTTAGGCTAGGTTAAATATATTGTTCAATGATTCTTATTAAATAGGCATCTGAAAAACAGTTCCTCCTGCTACACAACCGAATGTTTTCGTTTCATACCAATCGCCGTGCCGTAGCCTAGGTATAGGAAGTGGTTATTTAGCTGCAAGTGGTGTAGCTATTTTAGCATTAATTCACTTAGTTTATGTCTATCTGCAGCCCTTCTCACGATCAAAACTCACAATTATGTAGCAAAATATATATTTCGACGTCATATACTTGAGTTATCAATGAGATTAAATGCGAGCTGGGACCTTATAAGGGACCTAGCTTTTTTTTTGTTTTCTCCCCCTTTCTCTTTGTCTTGTATCCATTCGGCCCCATTCAGCCTACTGTTTTAAGACGTTTACCCCCATCCAGGTGTCAATATTTTCCTGGCGAGCGGTAGCGAGCCAGCAAATATTTATTTTTATTTTGACAATATTTTTACCTTTTTCGACAGAAAAATTTCACCGGCGAAGCCAGATTTCTCCATACAATGCTGGCTCGCTATCGCTCGCCAGGAAGAAACCAAAACCTGGATGGGGATAAACGTCTTAAAACAGTTGGCTGAATGGGGCCGAATGGATACAAGCCAGGGAAAGAGAGAAAAGGAGAGAAAAAAAAAACAAAAAACGCCGGTCTAACCTCGAGACTCTCAACCCTCCGACCTTGATAACGGCGGTGGTAAAACAGGAATATACCTTATGACCCTCCCGATAATAAGTTAAAAGAACCCCAAACTCCGGAAACTTCCAAAATAGCTTCGGAACATACATCTGCCGCGTCCAGTGTAGGGGTGGCCTCTCTGGACCCCCTCTCCCTTAATACTGGCTCTATTAACCCCTTCTGTACCAGCGACGTCATTTGACTTTGTCCTGGCTACTATTAGACGATTTTATTCAGTTTCCAAAGGGGCTCCAGCAACTAACAGGCTTCGAACTATCTCACCCAACCCATTTTGCTACCACAGGTCCTTCTTAAACTGCACAACATCGTCTAACTATAGTTTAAATGTAACCCCAAACATCTTCAGTAGTGAAAGAGTTAACACGTGTTGTCCAATCAGTTTCACGACGTTGCGCCTCATTCAGGCGACGATATATTTCATGGCAAGCTTAAGTAAGCCTATAATTTAGGAGAAATTTGCCTTCGGCCAGAACATGTTTGTAATCGAAAAATATACAAGCTTAGTTTGAAGAGGGGTATGTGTTTGAGGTGGATGAAGGGTGGTTTAATGTTAGGTTTATATATATATATATATATATATATATATATATATATATATATATATATATATATATATATATATATATATATATATACCGGTAAATATATACCTTATTCCCCTCCCCAATAGGAGTTAAAAGAACCTCGAACTTGTGAAACTTTTCCAATAGCTTCTGAACCTTCGTCTTTCGCGCCTATTGTTGTGTGTGTGTGGGGGAGGGGGGGGGGGGGGGGGGGCACGGGCACCTAAAAACCTCGTCATAGATATAGTCTCACTGGCCAGGTCCCGAGTATTCGACCTTTGTGTTTGGCATCTTTAAGGGGGGTCACCGGCATATTTTTTTGTCCTTCTCTCCTTTTCTCTCGTTTTCTGGCTTGTATCCATTCGGCCCCATTCAGCCAACTGTATTAAGACGTTTATCCCCATCCAGGTGTCGATTTCTTCCTGGCGAGCGATAGCGAGCCAGCATTGTATGGAGAAATCCGGCTTCGTCGGAGACACTTTTATATCGAAAAATGTACAAATTTAGCTCGTTGTCAAAACATAAATATATATATGCTGGCTCGCTACCGCTCGCCAGAAAAATATTGACACCTGGGTGGGGGTAAGCGTCTTAAAACAGTAGGCTGAATAGGGCTGAAAGGATACAAGCCAAAGAGAGAGGGAGAGAAAGAGAAAAAAAGCGAGGTGGGCTCCCTTAACTATTACAATTAGTTAGGTTTTCGTTTGTACATTGTTTTTGAGTCAGTGAATGTGAGCGTGTTTTATGAGTACATCAGATTCTGGTTGCCTGTGCTTGTGTGTGTGTGTGGGTGTGTGTGTGTGTGTGTGTGTGTGTGTGTGTGTGTGTGTGTGTGTGTGTGTGTGTGTGTGTGTGTGTAAGTAATGTAGCCACTGAACCAACCCTTTTGTGCTTCACTACCTCTCTCTCTCTCTCTCTATATATATATATATATATATATATATATATATATATATATATATATATATATATATACTGTATATATATATATATATAGATATAGATATATATATATATATATATATATTATATACCGGTATATATATATATATATATATATATATATATATATATATATAAAATATATATATATATATTCACCCACTCTCTTTTCGTCTCTTAGATTTCTCCCTCTCTCTCGTTCCCTTTTTTTCTCTTTTGACACTCCCCACCATTTTTTCTCTCTCTCCCCCTTCTCTCTCTCTCTCTCTCTCTCTCTCTCTCTCTCTCTCTCTCTCTCTCTCTCTCTCTCTCTCTCTCTCTCTGTGTGATAATTGCAGGTTTGAGTAGGGATGTGGAGGACAGATTCAAAGGGCAAGACAAAGGCGGTGTAGAAGTAGACAGTAGAAAAAACCCTGATGCCTTTCTGGAGTACCTGGAGTATATTTGTGCCTTCCCAGTAATGAACCCGGGCCACCGACCAGCCACATGGGTTGGGTTTGAAAGGGATCTGCCGTGTGTGGGACAGTTGGCTCTCTGCAGCAGTGGATGTTGGTGTATCGCTGATAAGGGAGAGAAACGAGTGAAAGCTGCCTGTACTGTTGTTTGCTGATGATACAGTTCTGATGAGCGATAAAGAATGGTAGTTGCAGGGTCTGGTAAATATGTTTGGAAGAGTGTGCGAAAAACGGAATCTGAAGGTAAATGCGGGGAAGAGCAAGGCTATATTCTTCGAAAGGAGTGAAGCCACAGAGTATGAGGTGAAGTTGAACGGTCAGGCTATGGAGATTGTCAGCTCATTTAAGTATTTGGGCAGTGTGCTGAGTAAAGATTGGAATATGGATGAAGAAGTGCGGGAGAGGGTGCAACAGGGGAAGAGGGTTGTAGGAACATTCAAAGCAGTAAAAACAAATAGGGTGGTCAGCATGGAAGTGTGGTAATCCCGACATTGATTTACGGAAGCGAAGCATGGACGTTGGTGGAGACTCAGACCAAGAGTGAGAGGGATGGAAATGAGTTACTTGAGAAGTGCGTGCGGAGTTACATGGAGGGATTGACAGATGAATGAGGAAGTACGAGGGAGGTGTGGTGTGGAGTTAGATGTGCTGGAAAGTGTGAAAAGGAACACCTTGAGATGGTTCGGCCATATGGAACGTATGGGAAGTGAGAGAATGACTAAGAGGGTGTACGAGAGCGAGGTGGAAGGACAGAGAGGGAGTGGTACCGGTAAACAGAGAGAGAGAGGTGGAAGGATGGATTGAAGAAGTATATGAATGAAGGCGGTGCTGATTGGAAGGAGTGGCGTCAACTGACTGGGGACAGAGGTGCATGGGGGCGTTTCATTCGTGACCACCCCTTCGATGATCACGGCGTCAAGCAATAGATAGATAGATAGATAGATATAACTATAACTCCCAAATCCCCCTTTTGTTCCCTGCCCCCCGTTCTGCACCACGTATTTCAATATATCCTCCCCGCTGCAAGCTCGACCTTCCCCTCAGCTTCATATTTCATCTTTTAACACCTTCTGCACCGGCGACTTCTCTTTACGTTTACTCTTGCTACTGTTAGACGATTTTATTCATTTTAGCAACTATCATGTGTTGAGCTATCTCACTTAACCATTTTTAGCAACTATCATGTGTTGAGCTATCGCACTTAACCATTTTTAGCAACTATCATGTGTTGAGCTATCTCACTTAACCATTTTTACTGCCACATATCCTTCAATACTGCACACAATCGTCTAAATATAGCTAGAATATAATTAAAAAGACGTTCTCGGTACAGAAAGGATTAGCTGTGTATATTATCAATCATATTCTAGTTCTGCTACAGGCTGCAGTTATTGTTACAGTGGAGTATAGCTTTTATTTCCTTGTGTTTCCCTTTTCCCCCCGATCCTGCCTCCGTGTAGTCATCTGCTGCCAGGCCAATCCCTTGTTATTTTATCCCAGCGTTATTGGCAAATATTAATGGGGTACTACGCGCTGTTTATGGACCTCCTTCTCCCTCGTCTTTAGCATATTATTTTTGAGATTTGATGAAGTTACTTTCATTAGTTTGGCGATTTTAATACCTTTCGCCCCATTTCGCTGTCAATTTCAAGACCTTTCGTGCCATTTAGGATTTTTCCCTGGCGAGCGATAGCGAGCCTGCAATTTTAAGAGGAAACGGCCTTCGACCAGTACATTTTTCTATCTAAAAATGTACAAATTTATCTTGGGGGTAATTTTTGAAGCTATTAATTCATTTATTCATATATTTTTTTATTTTTCCTCGCTAGACCTTCAAACGAGGAAACTCAAAAAAGTTGAATAAATTAATTAATAGCCCACAAAACCGGCCACTGCCCCCTTAATCCCTCAAAACATTACACCGGGTTTGCATTTTATTCCGCGGGCGGGATTACCGGGGAGGCATTTACGTTATTAAATAGTTGGGTAATTGACGTATGTGCAGCGCCAGAGGATGGGCAGCAATCTACTGTTGATCATGTGGAATGGAATTTATCAGGGAAACACAATATAATTATTATGTTCTATCCAACAACCAACTCTACTCCTAAAATCGATTAATGAAATATTACAAACACGTGTGGCAGTCCGTGGATTCGAACCCAGGACGCTCACACAGAAAATCAACACCTTATGCATTGCCCCACGAAGACAGTTAAAGAATGGTTTACACTGCCTACGATTTATTATGCAACTTCGAATCCTGCATATCAATCTAAGCATGTACACACATCCCAACTGCAACTCACGTAGGCTATGCATATGTGAATGGAAAGAGCAATTAATGGGGCCTTAACCACTAGGGAAGTCCTCTCGATAAATTACTCCTGAACCAATATCAATTATTATGTTCTATCCAACAACCAACTCTACTCCTAAAATCGATCAATGAAATATTACAAACACATGTGGCAGTCCGTGGATTCGAACCCAGGACGCTCACACCGAAAATGAACACCTTATGCATTGCTGAGAGAAGCGTCCGCAGGTAGAGTGGATTGCCAACCTCCTGTCACCAATATTAAAATAACCAATTTAATACACCACCACTACTATTAAACAACAAACAGACCTAGCCAGACGAACACTTAAATACAGTATATACACTCAGAATTGTAAAACGATACATGTGTGTGTGCAATGTTGTAAAAGCTGCATGTTGCACTGCACGGAGGAAACGGCGTACCGGTATAGTGTTGGATTGTCAGTAATACTTCACATGTTGAGGGGGAGGACGTCGCTTTTTAGGGACCCTCTTCTACCTCAATGTTTAGCTATTTGTTTTGAAATTTGTAGACGTTCATTCCGTTAGTTTGGCTATTTTAAGACCTTTCGCCACATTTGTTATGTTAATATTAAAACCTTTCAGCCATTTAGCTATCAATTTTGTCCTGGCGAGTGATAGCCAGCCTATAATTTTAGAAGGCATCGGCCTTTGGCCGGGAAATTTTTCTACCGAAAATTTACAAATTTATCTGGAAAGGAGGTCTAGGGGGTGTTTTTTTTTAACTTGATGGAGGTCTAGCGAGGAAACTAAAAAGTAAAGTTAATACATAAATACATAGGGCAAAAAAGCAGCACTACCCCATAACAGCATTTGCGTAGAGGGAGCCAAAGAGAGAGAGAGGAGAGCAAGCTAGTGTGGTGAAGTTCTCTGTGAAGATCAAGGGGTGACTGTAGTGAACGAGAGGAGGAGAGACCAGGGAGCACTAGGGTCAGGATGTTTTTGTTTGTTTTGTTTTTAATTATAAGACAAGGGATTTATAGCTTAGGTTAGCAGGTTTTACTATAGTCTGTTCATTTTAGGTTGGGCGGAAATCGTAACCTCTAACCTCTAACCTCTAACCTTAAGATTTTATGACGTTCCTTCCATTAGTTTGGCGATTTTAATACCTTTCGCCCCATTTCGCTGTCAATTTCCAGACCTTTTGTGCCATATAGGTGTCGATTTTGTCCTGGCGAGCAATAGTGAGCTTTGGTGGTGAAGTTCTCTGATTAGATCAAGGGGGGTGAACTACAGTGAACGAGAGAAGGAGGAGGAGGAGGAAGAGGAGAAGGAGGAGGAGGAGGAGGAGGTCAGGGAGCACTCCTCCTCTTTGGCTCCCTCTACGAAAATGCTGTTAAGGGGGTAGTGCTTCTTTTTTGGCCTATGTATTTATTTATTCACTTTATTTTTTAGTGTCCTCGCTAGACCTCCGTCAAGCTTAAAAAAACACCCCCTAGACCCCCTTTCAAGATAAATTTGTACATTTTTTCGGTATACAAATGCGGTTCCTTCTAAAATTACAGGCTCGCTATCGCTCGCCAGGACAAAATTGATAGCTAAATGGAACAAAAGGTCTTAATATTGACATACCAAGTGGGGCGAAAGATCTTAAAATATCCAAACTAACGGAATGAACATCTACAAATCTTAAAACAAATACGCTAAACATTGAGGTAGAAGAGGGTCCCTAAAAAGCGACTACCTCCCCCTCAACATGTGAAGTAGTGCTGACAATCCAACAATAGACGTATACGCCATTTCCCCGTCCAGTGCAACATGCAGCGGCTTTTACAACATTGCACACACATATATCGTTTGTCAATTCTGAGTGTGTAAAGTTTTTTTTAAATGAAGGGGTGGTACTTTTTATGGACCCCCTTCTCCCTCGTATTTAGCATGTTAGTTTTGAGGTTTTAAGACGTTCGTTCCGTTAGTTTGGCGATTTTGAGACCTTTCGCCTCATTTAGTTGTCAATATTAAGACCTTTCGTGGCCTTTAGGTGTAGATTTTTTTCCTGGCGAGCGATAGCGAGCCTCTAATTTTAGAAGGAATCAACCTTCGGCCGGGACATTTGTCTACCGAAAAATGTACAAATTTATCTTGAGAGGGGGTCTAGGGGATGTTTTTCTAAGCTTGATGGAGGTCTAGCGAGGAAACTCAAAAATAAATAAATAAATAAATATATAGACCAAAAACCAAGCACTACCCCCTTAAGTGTTAATCTGGCTTGGTCTGTTTTTTGTTTAGTAGTGGTGTATTGAATTTGTTATTTTCATATTGCTGACTGGGTGGATGGGACTCGTTAGCCTTGGCCGGCAACCCATCTAGGGGAGACAACCTTTTACAAATCCGGGTGAATGGGACTCGTCAGCCTTGGTCGACAACCTGTCTAGGGGAGTATACCTGATACAAATCGGTTCTGCTTACATAAGGGTGAAGCAGGTTAGTGGATGGACTAGCCGAACACCACTTTAGACAAATAGTGCTAAAACAGATACATAGAGGGCCTCGGGGTAGGACGGGTCGTAAATTGAGTGGTCAATCCTGTAAGTCCTTCAGTAAACTGGCATGGGTTGTCCCTCTTACAGGGAATAGGTCCACTTGGGGGCCTTCTGTGTATGGCCACCCTCATTAAGGGGAGTCAGGCGTCCGGCAATAGATAGATAGATAGATAGGTAGTGGTGACAGAAGGTGGGCAATCCTCTCTCCGGACGCTTCTCTCATTATATTGTGGTTCCCTGATAATTCCATTCCACATGATCAACATAACTGCCAACAGTAGATAGCTGCCCCATCTCTGGCGCTGCACATACGTCGATTACCCATCTATTTAATAACGCAAATGCCGCCCCGGTAATCACGCCCGCGGAATAAAATGCAAAGCCGGTGTAATGTTTTGAGGGATTAATATTTGCCAACGCTCGGATAAAATAACAAGGGATTGGCCTGGCAGCAGCAGACTACACGGAGGCAGGCTTGGGGAGAAAGGGGAATACAAGGAAATACAAAATAGACTCCACAGTACATTCGGCCTAATAAGTCATGTCTCGGCACCAAGTATGTTTTGATCAATGAACGGTATGAGCAATATCTAAACTTGATATATTCATTCCGAGTGAGTTATACAAACATATTCCTACACTTACTCACCCTATTCAACATCTGGCAGACATTAATACAGCACAGAGCAAGCCAAACGTAATGACAGCCGAGACATGACTTATTAGCGCTACCGTACAATAACTGCAGCCTGTAGCAGAAATAGAATAATTATGATATGATCTTCTCTATATAATATTTTCGATTGTCTGTCTGTGTGTCTGTTCTTAATAGGCGGCCGCAGTTTTGGACCTGGGGAGCTGAAACTTTGCATGTGGGTGTCAATTGACCTGGGTCAGGTCATAGAGGGGGCGAGGCCACGATCGGAGGTCGTTTCGAGGCCGAAATTGAAAACAAAAATGAAAAACAATGAAAACAATTGCCGTTTGGGGCAGAAGGATGCCTCCGATCGAAAAGGTGTATGGAACAAAAGTTGTTCGCAGCCCCCCAAAATGGGGGAACGGATGAGGTCAGATCCAAAATCGGAGGTAATTTAGCGGCCGACATCGAGGTCGCCGTTTAATGAAGCACAGGGAGGTCGAGGCCGGTGATTATGGTAGTAGTGATTATGGTAGTAGTAGTATTGGTGGTAGTAGTGATTGATGATGGTGATTATGGTAGTAGTAGTGGTGGTAGTAGTGATGGTGATTACCCGGGCAACGCCGGGTACCCCTGATAGTTGATAATATACACAGATTAGGGAGCCCACCTCGCTGTTTTTCTCTTTCTCTCCCTCTCTCTTTGGCTTGTATCCATTCGGCCCCATTCAGCCTACTGGTATAAGATGTTTACCCCCATCCAGGTGTCAATATTTTCCTGGTGAGCGGTAGCGAGCCAGCATATATATGTTTTTGTTTTGACAGCAAGCTAAATTTGTACATTTTTTGATAGAGAAATATCTCCGGCGAAGTCGGATCTCTCCATACAATGCTGGCTCGCTATCGCTTGCAAGGAAGAAATCGACACCTGGATGGGGATAAACGACTTAAAACAGTAGGCTGAATGGGAGAGGGAGAGAAAGAGAAAAAAAGCGAGGTGGGGTCCCTTAAAATAGGACTTTAGAGGCCACACTGTACCTGAGCCTTGTTATGGGTAGTCTGCCGCACCTCGTCTTCCTGATATTCCGCCTCTGACCCTCCACAGCCCCTATATTGTGGTTTATAGGATGGTCGAGACATGTATGGGCGTCGTTAGATCCAGGCAAGGTCGGGTGGGGGAGGTAGAGTGGCTGGTTGATAGGGGGACGAGCGAGAGAGAGAAAGAGAGAGTGTGTGAGGGAGAGTGTGGCTGTTTGATAGGGAGACGAGAGAGAGAGAGAGAGAGGTAGAGTGGCTGTTTGATAGGGAGACGAGAGAGAGAGAGAGTGAGTGAGAGGTAGAGTGGCTGTTTGATAGGGAGACGAGAGAGAGAGTGAGTGAGAGGTAGAGTGGCTGTTTGATAGGGAGACGAGAGAGAGAGAGAGTGAGTGAGAGGTAGAGTGGCTGTTTGATAGGGAGACGAGAGAGAGAGTGAGTGAGAGGTAGAGTGGCTGTTTGATAGGGAGACGAGAGAGAGAGTGAGTGAGAGGTAGAGTGGCTGTTTGATAGGGAGACGAGAGAGAGAGGTAGAGTGGCTGTTTGATAGGGAGACGAGAGTGAGAGGTAGAGTGGCTGTTTGATAGGGAGACGAGAGAGAGAGAGTGAGTGAGAGGTAGTAGAGTGGCTGTTTGATAGGGAGACGAGAGAGAGAGTGAGAGAGAGGTAGAGTGGCTGTTTGATAGGGAGACGAGAGAGAGAGAGAGTGAGTGAGAGGTAGAGTGGCTGTTTGATAGGGAGACGAGAGAGTGAGAGGTAGAGTGGCTATTTGATAGGGAGAGAGAGAGAGAGTGAGTGAGAGGTAGAGTGGCTGTTTGATAGGGAGACGAGAGAGAGAGGTAGAGTGAGTGAGATGTAGAGTGGCTGTTAAATAGGGAGACGAGAGAGAGAGAGAGTGAGTGAGAGGTAGAGTGGCTGTTTGATAGGGAGACGAGAGAGAGAGAGTGAGTGAGAGGTAGAGTGGCTGTTTGATAGGGAGACGAGAGTGAGTGAGAGGTAGAGTGGCTGTTTGATAGGGAGACGAGAGAGAGAGGTAGAGTGGCTGTTTGATAGGGAGACGAGAGAGAGAGAGTGAGTGAGAGGTAGAGGTAGAGTGGCTGTTTGATAGGGAGACGAGAGAGAGAGGTAGAGTGGCTGTTTGATAGAGAGACGAGAGAGAGAGAGTGAGTGAGAGGTAGAGTGGCTGTTTGATAGGGAGACGAGAGAGAGAGGTAGAGTGGCTGTTTGATAGGGAGACGAGAGAGAGAGAGAATGAGTGAGAGGTAGAGTGGCTGTTTGATAGGGAAACGAGAGAGAGAGGTAGAGTGGCTGTTTGATAGGGAGACGAGAGAGAGAGAGTGAGTGAGAGGTAGAGTGGCTGTTTGATAGGGAGACGAGAGAGAGAGGTAGAGTGGCTGTTTGATAGGGAGACGAGAGTGAGAGGTAGAGTGGCTGTTTGATAGGGAGACGAGAGAGAGAGTGAGTGAGAGGTAGAGTGGCTGTTTGATAGGGAGACGAGAGAGAGAGAGAGAGAGTGAGTGAGAGGTAGAGTGGCTGTTTGATAGGGAGACGAGAGAGAGAGAGGTAGGGTGGCTGTTTGATAGGGAGACGAGAGAGAGAGAGAGTGAGTGAGAGGTAGAGTGGCTGTTTGACAGGGAGACGAGAGAGAGAGAGAGAGAGAGAGAGTGAGTGAGTGAGAGGTAGAGTGGCTGTTTGATAGGGAGACGAGAGAGAGAGTGAGTGAGAGGTAGAGTGGCTGTTTGATAGGGAGACGAGAGAGAGAGAGGTAGGGTGGCTGTTTGATAGGGAGACGAGAGAGAGAGAGAATGAGTGAGAGGTAGAGTGGCTGTTTGATAGGGAGACGAGAGAGAGAGAGAGAGAGTGAGTGAGAGGTAGAGTGGCTGTTTGATAGGGAGACGAGAGAGAGAGAGTGAGTGAGAGGTAGAGTGGCTGTTTGATAGGGAGACGAGTTACATATAGTTACATATATACACACTACACAGACCTTGCCGTCCCTACTAGGTAGTCCGGACTTAATGCTAAAATAAAATCTGCTACAAATTGGATGGCAAGGATAGCAAAACAGAAGGCTCTCTCCCCACCCACCTCTCCCTCCGACCGTTGGTCGGCGGCATGAAATTAAGTTGGGGAAAGAAGTCTATGTAACTTGTTCCTTAACACAGCCAGTGTACCGTATTCTGCCTAGGCTAAACAAACATATATATAGCCTTAGGAATGTAAGGGGACAATAAACAACAAATAATTGTGTATTAAGCATTGCTTATAAGGACTCTCGCGCGTGTGCGCGAACCCCCACCCCTCTCCCCTCCCAACACACACACACACAGACACATATCTTGCTGAAACATTTCACTCCCTTATCTTTAAGTCATTAAAATAGAGTTAATTATCTCCATTTCGGTACCAATTACCGTAATTGGTTTCCATTCAGCCTAATACCTCGCTGCTAACCACCCAACCTTCACTCAGTTTCCTATTGCTCTACTTACTATTACACTACTTACTACTGCACTACTTACTAAGTAATAAGATCCACGTCTCCCGCTAATTAATAATTTTTTTACTACTAACTTTTCGTTATTTTTTTCTGTAATTAACTTTGCTCGAGTCTAGTTTTTTTCGCCTTTGCCTCTTCTTTTATTTTATAATGGTTTCCCTTGATGGGGGGCGGGAGAGAGAATACTTGTAGCCTTGTTGTCTATCTATCTACCTATCTATTTACTCAGGCCCAATCCCCTCCCTTCCTTTTTTTTTTTTTTTGTAGATGGGATTATACGCGCGTGGGCATTCACATAAACACACACACGCACACACACACACATACATTCAATCATTCTACACACCGGTACATAATAATATATCTCAGTCAGCCTCTGTTGCTGCTGATAATGGTAAATATCATGGTCACACGGAATACAGTTCTAAGGGGGGTCACCGTTTTTTTTTTTTTTTTTTTTTATCTTTCTCTCCTATTTTATGCTCACTTGGGGTCAACATAAAGAGCCTAAATGTTTGTGTGTGTGTGTGTGTGTGTGTGTGTGTGTGTGTGTATGGGTGTGGGTGTGTGTGTGTGTGTGTGTTCTAATGTAAATTAATCGTTTTGTTTATAAGGGCAGCACAAATATGTTATATATACAGTACCTATACCTACCTACCTATTGGCTTGTGTGTTGTGTGCGTGGGTGTGTGTGTGCTGGTGTTTGTTTGTGTGTGTGTGTGTGTGTGGGTGCTGTTGTGGGAAAGGTTAGAGGGCAGTGGCGAGGGCGGGAGTGGAGTCTGAATGAGGACGGGGAGGTAGGAAAGGTTAGCGGGCAGTGGCGAGGGCGGGAGTGGAGTCTGAATGAGGCCGGGGAGGTAGGAAAGGTTACCAGGCAGTGGCGAGGGCGGGAGGGGAGTCTGAATGAGGACGGGGAGGTAGGAAAGGTTAGCGGGCAGTGGCGAGGGCGGGAGGGGAGTCTGAATGAGGCCGGGGAGGTAGGAAAGGTTAGCGGGCAGTGGCGAGGGCGGGAGGGGAGTCTGAATGAGGACGGGGAGGTAGGAAAGGTTAGCGGGCAGTGGCGAGGGCGGGAGGGGCGTCTGAATGAGGACGGGGAGGTAGGGAAAGTTAGCGGGCAGTGGCGAGGGCGGGAGGGGAGTCTGAATGAGGACGGGGAGGTAGGGAATGTTAGCGGGGCAGTGGCGAGGGCAGGAGGGGAGTCTGAATGAGGACGGGGAGGTAGGGAAGGTTAGCGGGCAGTGGCGAGGGCGGGAGGGGAGTCTGAATGAGGACGGGGAGGTAGGAAAGGTTTGCGGGCAGGAGGGGAGTCTGAATGAGGACGGGGAGGTAGGAAAGGTTAGCGGGCAGTGGCGAGGGCGGGAGGGGAGTCTGAATGAGGACGGGGAGGTAGGAAAGGTTTGCGGGCAGGAGGGGAGTCTGAATGAGGACGGGGAGGTAGGAAAGGTTAGCGGGCAGTGGCGAGGGCGGGAGGGGAGTCTGAATGAGGACGGGGAGGTAGGAAAGGTTTGCGGGCAGGAGGGGAGTCTGAATGAGGACGGGGAGGTAGGAAAGGTTAGCGGGCAGTGGCGAGGGCGGGAGGGGAGTCTGAATGAGGACGGGGAGGTAGGAAAGGTTTGCGGGCAGGAGGGGAGTCTGAATGAGGACGGGGAGGTAGGAAAGGTTAGCGGGCAGTGGCGAGGGCGGGAGGGGAGTCTGAATGAGGACGGGGAGGTAGGGAAGGTGTCATCACACAGGGTGATGTGATGCGACTAGTGCAGTAGCAGTAGTTGGTGTAGTGCTGCTTGCTTACATGCAATTCTCACTTTCAGCTGCTGCCGCTGGCTAACCCTTGTGGTGAAAAGGGGAGCCGAGTGCATAAGTCTCCCTCTGCCAGTACATAGCCTCTCCATGACCAAGACTCCTATTGTGCCTCCCCGGGGCCACACACGGTAACTGGGTGTCTTGCGACCCCAGGCTAAATCAATAGGGGATCTCGGGGCATGCAGTGGCCCCCAGAGGTGTGATGTGCATCCTTGTCATCTACCAACAACCGCACACACCCACTGCCTTGTGGTTTAGTCTAGTAAGACAAAGGATAGGGGAGCACACCCTGAGAGAAAAGCAGACGTTGGGGTCACGTCCTGGCGGTTTCCGACAAACTGGAATCCCGGCAGTCCCCTGCAGTATTAAGCAGGAGCTGGTCGTCTTGGGTCACCCCCTTGCCATAAGCAACCCCTGTTCAGTACCAAGGTAGTGAAGTCGGAACTGCGCACCTCCCTCGGCACTCTAAACTCTTCTATGCGCAGGTTTTCTCTTCCTGCTTTGCAGGAAGGGAACGTCATCATCGGACTACGATGGACTACCATAAGCTTTTAAGCTAAGCTGTCGTGTGTGTGTGTGTGTGTGTGTGTAGCTAGAATGTCTGGGGTGTAGAGTACAAAGGAAATCAAGCAACAACAGATCTAGTGACCCTTCTAGGCTGCTTGTCCTCCAAAACACTGAGGATCAAGTGTCCAAACAGTGGTTTAGAGTGGGTAAGGGAACATTGGAAAGGGAACTACTGCCCTGCCACTAACGTGGCAGGACTAGGAAGTTAGTAGGGGACATATGGGTTAGTAACTGAGGGGAGGATAAAATAATGTTATTTACAAACGCAGTCAGTCGCGGGTTTGATGCGAGATATTTGTCTAGGCGGAATTTAAATGAATCAACGGTGCTGCAGTCTATAACGTCTCGGGGAAGCCCATTCCACAAGTTGACAACTCGATTGAAGAAGAAATTCTTAGAATCGTGTGAGTTAAAAAATTTACCAATAATTTTGCAACCGTTTCCCCGCGTGTAATTAGATTGGTCGATAGTGAAGTACTTACTACAGTTCATATTGTTGATGCCTTTGATGATTTTGAACACTTGAATTAAGTCACCTCTTAATCTGCGCTGGGTTAAAGGAAATAGATTTAATTCTCTAAGACGCTCTTCGTATGGTTTGTTCTTTAGGCTAGCTATCATTTTGGTAACTCTACGTTGAACTCGTTCTAGCTTGTTTATGTCTTTTTGGTAATAAGGGCACCAGCATTGAACGCAGTATTCCAGAAGAGGGCGGACTAAGGAATTGTAAAGGGTTAGGATTACGTCTTTGGATTTATGCTCAAATGATCTGCCTATAAAGCCAATTATTTTGTTTGCCTTCTTAACAACTTCTGAACATTGTTGACTCGGTTTTAGGTTACTCGATATTGTTACTCTCAGATCGGTTTCTCTGTTTACATTCTTAAGCTGAGTGCCATTCATCGAATAGTTTGCTTTCTCATTTAGGTATCCGATATGTAGTACTTTACATTTATCCGCATTGAAACTCATTTGCCATATTTGGGCCCAATGTGACAATTTATCTAGATTGTGTTGCATATCGTTAACTTGATCTTTTGAGAGTACGCTATTTGCAATTTTTGTATCGTCAGCAAATTTTGAGATTGTACAGGTGAGACCCTCATCTATGTCGTTGATGTAAATTAGAAAGAGAATTGGTCCTAGTACCGATCCCTGGGGTACCCCGCTACTTACATTGGTCCATTTAGATGCCTTACCGTTTATGACTACTCTTTGTTTTCTGTCGCTGAGCCAATTTTCTATCCATTTCAACACACCGTCTTGTATTCCATGCACTTTTAGTTTTAGCAGTAAACGTTTGTGGGGAACTTTGTCAAAGGCCTTTTGAAAATCAAGGTATATATAATATCTACAGCTTTACTCTCATCGTAGAGGTTGAGGATATCGTGGAAGAAGTCTAAGAGGTTTGTTAAACAGGAACGTTTTTTACGAAAGCCGTGTTGAGTATCTTTAAGTATGTTATTTTCCTCTAAGTGATTTACGAGTCTGTCTCTTATGACCGTTTCTAGCATTTTACATACAACTGAGGTTAAGCTAATTGGACGATAGTTACTGGGTAGGGATTTGCTGCCTTTTTTGAATATCTGTGTTACGTTGGCAATCTTCCACTGATCAGGCATAGTTCCAGACTGCAAGGATTTATTGAATAGTAATGTCAGTGGTTTGGAGAGCTCATCCTTAGCTTCCTTTAGAACTCTAGGCGAGATTGTATCAGGTCCAGGCGTTTTATTTACCTTGAGTTTATCTAAACAATTCAATACTTCTCTCTCTGTAACGGTGATATTGCTTAGAACATCTGAATTATCAATCTGAATCGGCGATGGTGTAGGGATATCACTGAGGTCTTCTGTTGTAAAAACTGATGCAAAGAAGGTATTGAGGGCATTACTCATTTGTACTTCGTCTTTGGTGTATTCTCCATTTTCATCGACTAACGGTCCAACAGTTGAAGTAACTACTTTTTTCTTTCTGATATAACTATAGAATTCTTTCGGGCTTGTTTTACTTTGATTCGCAATATGTAACTCTAGGGTCTTTTTACTTTGCTTAATTAACTTTTTGGCTTTGCGTCGTAGCTCTACAAATTTCACCCGTTCTTCGTCATTTTGTGA
Organism: Paralithodes platypus; assembly: GCA_032716605.1. Classification (NCBI taxonomy): domain Eukaryota; kingdom Metazoa; phylum Arthropoda; class Malacostraca; order Decapoda; family Lithodidae; genus Paralithodes; species Paralithodes platypus. The sequence goes on along the minus strand of CM064547.1, from coordinate 1,317,897 downwards.
GGATTTTAATCTATCATTAGCAAATTTTTTAGCAAGCAGGCAGTTTGAAATATCTTTATTCCACCATTTGGGCTTATTATTATGGCCTGGACGCCGTATTTTCGATGGTATGCAGTCTTGCACTGCTTTTAGGTAAGTGGTTTCGAATAACTTCCAAGATGTATTTATGTCGTTATTGTTAATTAAAAAGCTCCAGTCAGTTTCTTTAAACATAGCTCTAAGTTTATGAAAGTTTGCTTTCTTGAAATTAGGGACTTTTTCGATGCTACTATTTGGTTCGTTACTAGTAAAGTTTAAAGTGAAAGTTATCGTACGATGGTCGCTGTTACTGAATTCATCACCAACATTCAAATTCTCTATTAATTCTTCTTTTGTTGCAAGTACAATGTCAAGAACGTTATTACCACGGGTCGGTGTTCGAACAAATTGATAAAGCCAACTCTCTTGCAAGTTCGTATACAAGTCATGTCCGGAGTGTGAAGTAAGAGTATCGCCCAACTTGGTCACAGGTAAATTAAAGTCGCCAAAAAATACGGTATCTTGTGAGTTACTTACATCTGCAATTTGTTCATAAATTTCTCGGTCAGTTTGCACTGATTGAGCTGGAGGTCTGTATATTAATGCAAGTATTATTTTTGTACCTTTATTATTCTTTATTAGCACAAAAGATGTGTCGACGTTCACAATTTGACAAGGAGGTGAGGCGACAGGTCAGTGATTTATGAGTGTTGGTCCATGATGCTGCGCTGCCCCTGACACCCTTTTCTCAACCTCCTGCACCATCCCTTAACCTCACCCTTATTTTCATACTCTACTCACCCTGTTGCCACTACACCCTTCCTCTCACCCTCAGTCTTCTCCCTGCCAGCATCCCTTCCTCTCACCCTGATGTTCACCCTTTTCTCAGCCTCAAAGTCTTCTCCCTTCCCTCATCCTTTCAGAGTCCTCATTTCACCCTTACTTTCACCCTTCTGCCATCATCCCTTCCTCTCACCCTGATTTCACCCTTATTTTAACACTACTCACCCTGCTGCCACCACCCCTTCGTTTCTGGACCCTCTTGTTTAGCCCCATTATTTTTGAGATTTTAAGACGTTCGTTCCTTTAGTCTGGTAATTTTGAGACCTTTCAGCTAATTTTGTTGTCAATATTAAGACCTTTCGTGCCATTAAGCTGTCGATTTTTTCTAGGCGAGGAAAGGCGAGCCAGTGATTTTTTAAAGAACTGGCCTTCGGCCGGGACATTTTTCTACCGAAAAAATTAAAAAATTATCTTGCAAGGGGTTCATGCTAATTTTCTTGTATTATTCTCATATTCATTCAAGTCTTCAAACAAAATTGCTCCGGTTTGACACCCTGCTCTCTCCTTCCCCTCACAGCTCTTTCACCCTTCCTTTGTTTTATCCTATTACCACATTATCTTCCCCTCTCCTCTTCTAAACTTTATCTTTGTTTTTAGTCTCTCACTCTCCCTCTCTCCAACACCCCCTTCCATCTCACTTCCTCCTATCATTTCCCTCTCACTCTCACCAACACTCTTCCATCTCGCTTCCACCTTCATCTCTCCCTCTCACCAACACACCCTTCCATCTCACTTCCTCCTATCATTCTCTCACCAACATCTTCCATCTCGCTTCCACCTTCATCTCTCTCCCTCTCTCCAACACCCCCTTCCATCTCACTTCCTCCTATCATTTCCCTCTCACTCTCACCAACACTCTTCCATCTCGCTTCCACCTTCATCTCTCTCCCTCTCACCAACACACCCTTCCATCTCACTTCCTCCTATCATTTCCCTCTCACTCTCACCAACACTCTTCCATCTCGCTTCCACCTTCATCTCTCTCCCTCTCACCAACACACCCTTCCATCTCACTTCCTTATATCATTTCCCTTCCACCTTCATCTCTCCCTCTCACTCTCCCTTACCTCTCCCTTACCTCTCCCTTACCTCTCCCTTCCCTCTCCCTTCCTCCTATAATTTCCCTTTCACCTCCATCTCTCCATCTCCCTTCCTCCTATCATTCCCCTCCCACCTCCATCTCTCCTCCCCCTCCCTCTCACTCCTGCCCCCTCTCCCTTCTCATCTCACACTTTTTCGTTAACAATTTTTTCTCGCTTACCTCTTCCCTTAATCCAACCTTCGCAGTCCCTTTTTCCTTTTCTCTCGTTGCTGCCTGAAGTTAATATCTCTCTCTCTCACGTCTCTTATTTATTTGGTAATGTCTTTTCGCACTATCCTTATATTCTCCTAACTGCCGCCTCAGTGTCTCTTGCGTCTCTCTCTCTCTCTCCTATCACGCCCTCGCTTCTACTTATTATGATCACAGTGGTGGAATGCACTGGGTCAATGTGTTCTAGTCGCTTGGCTCTGGTAGCGCGTGTTCGATCCCAGCTACCTGCCGGTGAGGTTTCCGCCAAAAACTTTCCGGGCTGTGGAGGTTAGGTGTGGATGCGCCCTCTCTGGGTTCCACCTGGTTCCCTGCCCACATCCTACCCCTTTTGGGGGTATGTAGGCGCTCTTGTGGCAGCCAGAATCAATCTGTTGACTAATTAGGATAAATTAGGTTGAGGAATTGTGTATTAAGTAACACCCCGTTCTTAACATTAATCATCAATTACAAACCCCAATGTACTCAAATAAACTAATGAAAGCATATAGTCCTCCCGGGATTTGAACTCGGGACACCACACCCAGAACATAAGCATCGAAACCATTACACCACCAACACAGTTACTTTGAAACCATTACACCACCAACACAGTTACTTTGAAACCATTACACCACCAACACAGTTACTTTCAGCCTCATTAGCTGGCGGCTCGAAATAAACCGATTATTATTATTATTATTTTGTATCCCATATTCGTGTTTAGTAAGTCACCAAACCAGATAATTAACGACTAAAGACCAATCAAATTTACGTTTGTAGTCTTCGAGTTAGTAGAAGCAATTATTATAGACATCTAAACTCACTATATATGTGTTCCATCATTCTAAAATGTAGAGCACCTGCTTTTCAGTTCTTTCTACGCTAGTGGAAGGATATTGAAGCCATCTTATTTATTGCATATTTATTTATTTATTTATTTATTCATTAATTAATGCATTTATTTATTCATATATTTATTTATTTATGTATTTATTTATTTTGTCTATTGATTATAGTCCGCGCCGTTGATATATTTTCTCCTGGGTTTGACATGCCTTCGACGGTCCCAACTCTTTCTGCTCCATTTGTTCCCCAGTCTCTGCTCTACCCCCTCTGTCTACACCACTCTCTGTCTACACCACTCTATGTTCTACCCCCTCTGTCTACACCACTCTCTGTCTACACCACTCTCTGTCTACACCACTCTCTGTCTACACCACTCTCTGTCTACACCACTCTCTGTCTACACCACTCTCTGTCTACACCACTCTCTGTCTACACCACTCTCTGTCTACACCACTCTCTGTCTACACCACTCTCTGTCTATACCACTCTCTGTCTACACCACTCTCTGTCTACACCACTCTCTGTTCTACCCCCTCTGTCTACACCACTCTCTGTCTACACCACTCTCAGTCTACACCACTCTCTGTCTACACCACTCTCTGTCTACACCACTCTATCTACACCACTCTCTGTTCTACCGGCTCAGTCTACACCACTCTCTGTCTACACCACTCTCTGTCTACACCACTCTCTGTTCTACCCCCTCTGTCTACACCACTCTCTGTCTACACCACTCTCTGTCTACACCACTCTCTGTCTACACCACTCTCTGTTCTACCCCCTCTGTCTACACCACTCTGTCTACACCACTCTCTGTCTACACCACTCTCTGTCTATACCACTCTCTGTCTACACCACTCTCTGTCTACACCACTCTATCTACACCACTATCTGTCTACTCCACTCTGTCTACACCACTCTGCCTACACCACTCTCTGTCTACACCACTCTCTGTCTACACCACTCTGCCTACACCATTCTGTCTACACCACACTCTGTCTACACCACTCTGTCTACACCACTCTCTGTCTACACCACTCTCTGTCTACACCACTCTGTCTACACCACTCTGTCTACACCACTCTCTGTCTACACCACTCTCTGTCTACACCACTCTGTCTACACCGCTCTCTGTCTACACCGTTCTCTGTCTACACCACTCTGCCTACACCACTCTCTGTCTACACCACTCTGTATACACCACTCTGTCTACACCACTCTCTGTCTACACCACTCTCTGTCTACACCACTCACTGTCTACACCACTCTGTCTACACCACTCTCTGTCTACACCACTCAATGTCTACACCACTCTCTGTCTGCACCACTCTCTGTCTACACCACTCTCTGTCTACACCACTCAATGTCTGCACCACTCAATGTCTGCACCACTCTCTGTCTACACCACTCAATGTCTACACCACTCAATGTCTACACCACTCTCTGTCTACACCACTCTGTCTACACCACTCTCTGTCTGCACCACTCTCTGTCTACACCACTCAATGTCTGCACCACTCTCTGTCTACACCACTCAATGTCTACACCACTCTCTGTCTACACCACTCAATGTCTACACCACTCAATGTCTACACCACTCTCTGTCTACACCACTCTGTCTACACCACTCTGTCTACACCACTCTCTGTCTGCACCACTCTCTGTCTACACCACTCAATGTCTTCACCACTCTCTGTCGAAACCATCATATTTATACTCTTCCATTATTTTTACTTTATTATTTAGGCCTACCGGGCTTTTATTTATTTCTTCCTCATCTCATCTACAGTAGGCCTATTAGTACCATCATGTGTCGCCCAACTTATTGACTCTCTCTCTCTCTATCTATCTATCTATCTATAGTGTGTGTGTCTGTGTGTGTGTGTACTTACTCTAGTTGTACTTACTCTAGTTGTATTGCGGGAGTGAGCATGCTCGTTATTTCCCGCCTCCTATATGTTTAGGTGTTATATGTATCGTTGGAATGGCTGTGGATGTGTGTGTAGTCTGTATTTTTAGCCAATTGGCGACATCGGAAATGAAGGCTTAGGGTGGATCTGTATGGTACCATTCTCACTATAGACGGTACCGTCTCGCCCGAAGGCTTAGGTAGCCATCAGCTTAGGTGAACCATATGATACCCATCTCGCCTTGTACCATTTTTGCCAACCCCAGATGGGACGTCACAACGTCGTCCACTTATTCCAGGTACCTATTTACAGCTAGGTAAACTGAGGCTAACACATGAAAGGAGACAAGCCCAATTTGTCTCCGCCCGGCCGGGGATTGAACCCCCGACCCCTCGTGTGTGAGACGAGAGCTCTACCTACTAGGCTACGGGCTGTGTGTGTGTGTGTGTGTGTGTGTGTGAGTGAGTGTGAGTGAACGAGAAAGAGAGAGTGTGGGTGTGGGTGTGTTTATTCCCGTACGACTATTTGTGCAATGAGTGGCATGAAAGAAGTAGTAATTAAGATGAAAGGAAACGGAATGAGATGGAAGGCAGGGGTACGACTTGAGTGAGTAGTAGTAGTAGTAGTAGTAGTGGTAGTGGTAGTATAAGTAGTAGTAGTAAAGGTAGTAGTAGTAGTAGTAGTGGTAGTGGTAGTATAAGTAGTAGTAGTAAAGGTAGTAGTAGTAGTAGTAGTAGTGGTAGTATAAGTAGTAGTAGTAAAGGTAATAGTAGTAGTAGTAGTAGTGGTAGTATAAGTAGTAGTAGTAAAGGTAGTAGTAGTAGTAGTAGTGGTAGTGGTAGTATAAGTAGTAGCAGTAAAAGTAGTAGTTCAATTCAATTCAATTGTCTTTATTTCATAATATATACAAAATTTACATTCGTGTGCATATTACATAACCATTAAAATCATTTAGAAAAGTAAAATAGCTGAAAAGGTATACACATGAATTCCTACAACCCTTGTTCTTTTGGATTAAGACAGCCTAAGCAGCGCTTATCTCTCTCTCTCTCTCTCTCTCTAGCTCTCTAGCTCTCTCTTTAGCTCTTTCTCGCTACCTATCTATCTATTCTTTCGCAGTAATCTCATTCTTAACTAATTCAATCTCCACAATACCTAATATCCTATCTTCTCATTAACCAAGGTCTAATCCTTATTGATAATACAACTTCTACAACTACCGCTGCTATTAGTACTGCTAACATTACGGTTTATAAAGGAAATAACGAACATCTTTATTAAAGCCAAAATCTGCCTAGTTGTCCTATCTAGCCGCTTACTCAGTGTGTTTATGTCACGTAATAACACCAAATTGTTCACATACAACACAACCTAATATATACATCCCACCAGCCAGCCAGGGGGAATATCAAATATGGCATACAACAACACCGATAGGGAATACACACTCTAGTACAAAATAATCTAGGCACACATACCGAAAAATATTTGGTTGTTTTTACGGAAGTTACGGGCCGGTACTGTAAAGAAGATAAATTAAGTTTTGGAAAAAAAAAAAAAAAAACAGAAGCTAAATAGCCTTAGTGTAAAGCGTAAAAGACATTGCAAGAGAACAGATGGAAGTGTCATAAGAGTATAATGGAAGAGGATGAAAGTTTAGATAAAGACTAACAAGTGTTGCATCTGTACAAAGAACGAGCATACATGTACAAGATGCAAATGCGTGCTAAAAAAAAAAGGATGCATAAACTGTAATAAAGGTTCCCGGTGTTGCAACCCTTATAATAGTGTAATAACAGAGGGAGGGGCGGCAGCCAGTGCCCAGAGAGTGGGAAGGGATGAAGCTGACGGGACACAACACGGCGATGGGCAACAACCTGACAGAGCATGTGGAGGTGCGGGACCCTCAGGGGGCCCGAGAGAAGGGCGGCAACCACATGACATGGTGGGTGACGGTGAGCCCAGCGGAGTCCAAAGACCCGGAGACGAGCACCGAGATGCTGAAGAGGAGGGTGGTGTGCATATAAGGTAAAATATAGCTGGTAGAATCGACGATATGCCACGCAACGAAGAGCCCCGAGAAGCGCACAGGGAGGTGGGACCACAGAGGGAAGCAGCCCTGGAGAGACCCGCAGAAGTTGATGACAGAGGAGGACCCCTTCAATGGAAAGGACTACGGGGAGAGGAGGTAAAAATATGGACAGAGGCAGCTTACTCAGAAATTGTAGATTGGTCTGCACACAGTTTATTCAACCCACCTAAATGTGACGCCACCACCAAACTGTTGACAGAGATGAAAAAGCTCATTTATGACTATGTCTATGACAGACCTTTAGCCCCGTATGCTCTCAAGTTATTTTTCAGCATTCCACATCTCTTCTTGCAAAAAACTCACCGCAATTCTAGACAAGCGGAAAACGTGACAGCGCTAACAAATAGAGTGAAACTGTGGAATGATAACAAGATAGATGACTTACTCAGTGAAGCCAGAGCATTACAAGAGAGACAAGGCAGACGGCAACACAAAAGAGAAAACACTGAGGACAAGGCCAGGAGATTCGGCGACCAGATGAGACAAGGTAAAGTGGCACCTGCAATACGATCGCTGACAAAGGAAGCAGCTGGTGGGCTGTTGCCTATCACAAGAGATACCATCAAGCTGCTGGAAGAGAAACATCCGCAACCTAGTATATCCGAGAGTCAGAAGCTAGAGGGGGCTTATATACCACCGAACCCCGTCATCTACGAACAAATCACAGGCGAGAAGATTTGGAAAAAGGCTCTAGGGACCCAAGGCAGTGCAGGACCCTCAGGGATGGATGCAAACGGTTGGAGAACAATCCTGAGCAGCACACTTTTCGGAGTTGCAGCGACCGACTTACGCAGGGCGCTGGCAGATCTTGCAAGAAAAATGGCCACTCAAGATTGTCAACACTTGGAGGCCTACACAGCTTGTCGTCTAATACCATTGGACAAGAATCCAGGGTGCAGACCTGTAGGGGTGGGTGAAGTGTTGAGAAGAATCATCGGAAAATGCATAATGGAGGTGGTGAAGGACGATGTGCGGTCAGCGGCTGGAAATCTCCAAGTGTGTGCTGGCCACCAAGCAGGGGGAGAGGCAGCAATTCATGCAATAAGAGAAATATATGAGCAAGAAGAATGTGAAGCCGTGCTGTTAGTGGATGCATCAAATGCCTTTAACACCATCAACAGAAAGACAGCAATTCACAACATCAAGGTAAAATGCCCCAGCTTAGCCACCTTTGTAGAGAATACCTATAAACAGCCTGCAGACCTCTTCATAGTAAACAACCAAAACTCACGACGTGGAACGGCACTGAAATCAATGGAAGGAACCACACTAGGGGACCCAGTAGCAATGGCGATGTACGCATTAGGTCTCTCGGTGTTGCTATCATTAACAAGACATGAGACGACACATGTTAAGCAGGCGCCTATGCAGATGATCTCACTGGAGCAGGGAAAGTCAATGATCTCAAGAGCTGGTGGGAGCAAGTATCACAAGTGGGACCAGAAATAGGATACTTTCCAAATGCTAGTAAGTCTATACTGATAGTAAAAGCAGAACATTACGAAAATGCCTTAGAAGCTTTCAACGGTAGTGAAGTGGTCGTAACAAAGGACGGACAGCGTCATCTAGGGGCAGTGATTGGCACAGAAGAGTTCAAGAAGCAATACATGGAAGAGAAGGTCAGAGAGTGGGTAAACGAAATAGAAATACTAGCCAAAATTGCAAAGACGGAACCACAGGCTGCATATTCGGCATTCACATATGGGGTCAAACACCGCTGGACCTACTTGATGCGTACCATTCCAAACGTGGGTCCACAACTTCAACCGCTAGAAGATGCCATCAGAGACAGACTCATGCCAGCTTGGATGAAGTCCCACACCCCAAATGCTACAGAGAGGGAGTTGCTCGCACTTCCTCCTAGGTTAGGAGGGCTTGGAATCATCAATCCGGTGAGGAGGGCGACAACGGAACACCAGAACTCAGTAAAGATAACAGAATCTCTCACTGAACGCATCGTAGCGCAAGATCCTGACGGCGAAGTGGACCAGGCGGACATCTACAACATCAGAAAGACCATCACGTCAGAGAGGCAAAACTCACAGAAAAATGACCTGGCACAATTGATGCGACAACTTTCCCCGAGACTAACAAGAAAAGTACAAATAGCACAAGAAACGGGTGCTTCAAATTGGCTGACAACACTACCAATCAAGGCAAAAGGCTTCAATCTAAACAAACAAGAATTTAATGATGCTATTGCACTGAGGTATGATTGGCCGATTGAAGGACTGCCCGATCGATGCGTTTGTGGAATCAACAACGATGCAGACCACAGCATGATATGTAAGAAGAGAGGATTAATCAGCATCAGGCACGATGAAGTAAGAGATGTAACGGCGAACATGCTCAGGGAGGTGTGTCGAGATGTGGTGCGCGAACCATCACTCATTCCCTTGGAGGGAGAGATCTTGCAGCACAGGACGGCCAACACATCCAACGAAGCACGAGTGGACGTTAGTGCAAGAAGTTTTTGGACAAGAGCACAGCGAGCATTCTTTGACGTAAGAATATTCGACCCAATGGCCCATAGCTACAGCGGGCTCTCTCTGGAGGCTGCACACAAGAGGAATGAACAAGAGAAAGTCAGGGCATATGGGGAAAGGATCTTAAATATCGAACATGGCAGCTTTACCCCACTAGTCTTCACCACAGGAAGGAAAACGTGGGATTCGTCGACACCTGAGACAATTTCTACTACGATGACTATTTGTTTTCGGACGATGGAGTTCATCTAAACCAGGTGGGAGCAGCACGTTTTGGGCGTCTTCTCAACGATGCGGTGAAGGATTTTCGGAGAAGAAATCGACTCAGCACAGGACAACCAGGAAGGAGGACCGAAGGCAGCGAGGGCGGCAACCTGCGAAGGAATTAAATGCTAATCTGTCAAGAACCGCGAATTTGGATAAAGCTCCACCAACACGACCCAAATTCAAAACCGCCAGGGATAACGACCGAGGACCGATGTCAGCCATGAATGTAAATGTAGATCCGATCAGAACCAAAAATGTGATTAAAGAACGTTCTGCGAGTTCTAAAACCGCAACTTTAAAGATTTTCTATGCAAACGCTCGTAGCATACGCAATAAATTTTCAGATTTAGAGGAACTAGCGTTTACTGAAAATTATGATGTGATTGGTATAACAGAATCTTGGCTCAATACAGTAGATAGAGACTTTTTAGCAGAGTATTCACTTCCCGGTTATGTAATGTTTGAGAAAAGCCGAATAAATAAAAATGGAGGTGGCGTTTTATTTTATATCAAAGAAAGTCTTAACCCGACCCTTTTGTCAAAACCTCAAATTGTGAACGTCGACACATCTTTTGTGCTAATAAAGAATAATAAAGGTACAAAATAATACTTGCATTAATATACAGACCTCCAGCTCAATCAGTGCAAACTGACCGAGAAATTTATGAACAAATTGCAGATGTAAGTAACTCACAAGATACCGTATTTTTGGCGACTTTAATTTACCTGTGACCAAGTGGGACGATACTCTTACTTCACACTCCGGACATGACTTGTATACGAACTTGCAAGAGAGTTGGCTTTATCAATTTGTTCGAACACCGACCCGTGGTAATAACGTTCTTGACATTGTACTTGCAACAAAAGAAGAATTAATAGAGAATTTGAATGTTGGTGATGAATTCAATAACAGCGACCATCGTACGATAACTTTCACTTTAAACTTTACTAGTAACGAACCAAATAGTAGCATCGAAAAAGTCCCTAATTTCAAGAAAGCAAACTTTCATAACTTAGAGCTATGTTTAAAGAAACTGACTGGAGCTTTTTAATTAACAATAACGTCATAAATACATCTTGGAAGTTATTCGAAACCACTTACCTAAAAGCAGTGCAAGACTGCATACCATCGAAAATACGGCGTCCAGGCCATAATAATAAGCCCAAATGGTGGAATAAAGATATTTCAAACTGCCTGCTTGCTAAAAAATTTGCTAATGATAGATTAAAATCCTCACAAAATGACGAAGAACGGGTGAAATTTGTAGAGCTACGACGCAAAGCCAAAAAGTTAATTAAGCAAAGAAAAAAGACCCTAGAGTTACATATTGCGAATCAAAGTAAAACAAACCCGAAAGAATTCTATAGTTATATCAGAAAGAAAAAAGTAGTTACTTCAACTGTTGGACCGTTAGTCGATGAAAATGGAGAATACACCAAAGACGAAGTACAAATGAGTAATGCCCTCAATACCTTCTTTGCATCAGTTTTTACAACAGAAGACCTCAGTGATATCCCTACACCATCGCCGATTCAGATTGATAATTCAGATGTTCTAAGCAATATCACCGTTACAGAGAGAGAAGTATTGAATTGTTCAGATAAACTCAAGGTAAATAAAATGCCTGGACCTGATACAATCTCGCCTAGAGTTCTAAAGGAAGCTAAGGATGAGCTCTCCAAACCACTGACATTACTATTCAATAAATCCTTGCAGTCTGGAACTATGCCTGATCAGTGGAAGATAGCCAACGTAACACCGATATTCAAAAAAGGCAGCAAATCCCTACCCAGTAACTATCGTCCAATTAGCTTAACCTCAGTTGTATGTAAAATGCTAGAAACGGTCATAAGAGACAGACTCGTAAATCACTTAGAGGAAAATAACATACTTAAAGATACTCAACACAGCTTTCGTAAAAAACGTTCCTGTTTAACAAACCTCTTAGACTTCTTCCACGATATCCTCAACCTCTACGATGAGAGTAAAGCTGTAGATATTATATACCTTGATTTTCAAAAGGCCTTTGACAAAGTTCCCCACAAACGTTTACTGCTAAAACTAAAGCGCATGGAATACAAGACGGTGTGTTGAAATGGATAGAAAATTGGCTCAGCGACAGAAAGCAAAGAGTAGTCATAAACGGTAAGGCATCTAAATGGACCAATGTAAGTAGTGGGGTACCCCAGGGATCGGTACTAGGACCAATTCTCTTTCTAATTTACATCAACGACATAGATGAGGGTCTCACTTGTACAATCTCAAAATTTGCTGACGATACAAAAATTGCAAATAGCGTACTCTCAAAAGATCAAGTTAACGATATGCAACACAATCTAGATAAATTGTCACATTGGGCCCAAATTTGGCAAATGAGTTTGAATGCGGATAAATGTAAAGTACTACATATCGGATACCTAAATGAGAAAGCAAACTATTCGATGAATGGCACTCAGCTTAAGAATGTAAACAGAGAAACCGATCTGGGAGTAACAATATCGAGTAACCTAAAACCGAGTCAACAATGTTCAGAAGTTGTTAAGAAGGCAAACAAAATAATTGGCTTTATAGGCAGGTCATTTGAGCATAAATCCAAAGACGTTATCCTAACCCTTTACAATTCCTTAGTCCGCCCTCTTCTGGAATACTGCGTTCAATGCTGGTGCCCTTATTACCAAAAAGACATAAACAAGCTAGAACGAGTTCAACGTAGAGTTACCAAAATGATACCTAGCCTAAAGAACAAACCATACGAAGAGCGTCTTAGAGAATTAAATCTATTTCCTTTAACCCAGCGCAGATTAAGAGGTGACTTAGTTCAAGTGTTCAAAATCATCAAAGGCATCGACAATATGAACTGTAGTAAGTACTTCACTATCGACCAATCTAATTACACGCGGGGAAACGGTTGCAAAATTATTGGTAAATCTTTTAACTCACACGAATCTAAGAATTTCTTCTTCAATCGAGTTGTCAACTTGTGGAATGGGCTTCCCCGAAACGTTATAGACTGCATCACCGTTGATTCATTTAAACTCCACCTAGACAAATATCTCGCATCAAACCCGCGACTGACTGCGTTTGTAAATGAATAACTTTATTTTATCCCCCCCTCAGTTACTAACCCATCTGTCCCCTACTAACTTCCTAATCCTGCCACGGACATTAGTTCCAGGGCAGTAATTCCCTTTCCAATGTTCCCTTACCCACTATAAACCACTGTTTGGACACTTGATCCTCAGTGTTTTGGAGGACAAGCAACCTAGAAGGGTCACTAGATCTGTTGTTGCTTGATTTCCTTTGTATTCCTTTGTAAGGTGATGATAGGTGTGGTGAGGTGATGATAGGTGTGGTAAGGTGATGATAGGTGTGGTAAGGTGATGATAGGTGTGGTAAGGTGATGATAGGTGTGGTGAGGTGATGATAGGTGTGGTAAGGTGATGATAGGTGTGGTGAGGTGATAGGTGTGGTGAGGTGATAGGGTGTGGTGAGGTGATGATAGGTGTGTGGTAAGGTGATGATAGGTGTGGTATGATGATAGTGTGGTGAGGTGATGGTGTGGTGAGGTGATGATAGGTGTGGTAAGGTGATGATAGGTGTGGTAAGGTGATGATAGGTGTGGTGAGGTGATGATAGGTGTGGTAAGGTGATGATAGGTGTGGTAAGGTGATGATAGGTGTGGTAAGGTGATGATAGGTGTGGTAAGGTGATGATAGTGTGGGGTGTGGTGAGGTGGTGCTCGGTGTGGTTGTGATGATGTGTGGTAAGGTGATGATAGGTGTGGTAAGGTGATGTGTGTGGTGGTGATGATAGGTGTGGTAAGTTGATGATAGGTGTGGTGAGGTGATGATAGGTGTGTGAGGTGATGTAGTGTGGTGAGTGATGATAGGTGTGGTGAGGTGTAGGTGTGGTGAGGTGATGATAGGGTGTGGTAAGGTGATGATAGGTGTGGTGAGGTGATGATAGGTGTGGTGGTGAGGTGTGGTGGGTGGTGATGAGTGTGGTGAGGTGTGATGGTGTGGGTGAGGTGAGGTGTGGTGAGTTGGTGATGGGGTGGTGAGGTGATGATAGGTATGGTGAGGTGATGATGTGGTGGTTGATATGGTGTGGTGAGGTAGGTGTGGGGTGATAAACAGTGTGGTGAGGTGATGATAGGTGTGGTGAGGTGATGATAGGTGTGGTGAGGTGATGATAGGTGTGGTGAGGTGATGATAGGTGTGGTGAGGTGATGAACAGTGTGGTGAGGTGATGGTGAGGTGATGATAGGTGTGGTGAGGTGATGATAGGTGTGGAGAGGTGATGAACAGTGTGGTGAGGTGATGATAGGTGTGGTGAGGTGATGATAGGTGTGGTGAGGTGATGAAAGGTGTGGTGAGGTGATGATAGGTGTGGTGAGGTGATGAAAGGTGTGGTGAGGTGATGAACAGTGTGGTGAGGTAATGAAAGGTGTGATGATAGGTGTGGTGAGGTGATGATAGGTGTGGTGAGGTGATGATAGGTGTGGTGAGGTGATGATAGGTGTGGTGAGGTGATGATAGGTGTGGTGAGGTGATGATAGGTGTGGTGAGGTGATGAAAGGTGTGGTGAGGTGATGATAGGTGTGGTGAGTGGTGGTGGTGAGGTGATGATAGGTGTGGTGAGGTGATGATAGGTGTGGTGAGGTGATGATAGGTGTGGTGAGGTGATGAACAGTGTGGTAAGGTGATGAACAGTGTGGTGAGGTGATGAACAGTGTGGTAAGGTGATGAACAGTGTGGTGAGGCGATGATAGGTGTGGTGAGGTGAGGTGTGTGTGTGATGATAGGTGTGGTGAGGTGATGATGGGGTGGGTGAGGTGATGATTGTGGTGGTGTGTGTGTGATGATAGGTGTGGAGAGGTGATGAACAGTGTGGTGAGGTGATGATAGGTGTGGTGAGGTGATGATAGGTGTGGAGAGGTGATGAACAGTGTGGTGAGGTGATGATAGGTGTGGTGAGGTGATGATAGGTGTGGTGAGGTGATGATAGGTGTGGTGAGGTGATGATAGGTGTGGAGAGGTGATGAACAGTGTGGTGAGGTGATGATAGGTGTGGTAAGGTGATGATAGGTGTGGAGAGGTGATGAACAGTGTGGTGAGGTGATGATAGGTGTGTGTGATGATAGGTTGGTGAGGGTGTGGAGGTGATGTGGTAGTGTTGTGGTGAGTTGATGATAGGTGTGGTGAGGTGATGATAGGTGTGGTGAGTTGATGATAGGTGTAGTGAGGTGATGATAGGTGTGGTGATGAACAGTGTGGTGAGGTGATGATAGGTGTGGTGAGGTGATATGGTGTAGTTTGTAGTCCATCTACATCAAAGTCAAAGTCAAATTGGTGTTCAAAGTCCTTTCTATTTATATTGACAAACTTTTCACCTCTGTTCTTCCTCTGCCTCATATTTCGTTCACTACTTCCTCCATCGCTTCTTGTGCCCTGCCCCCCCCCCCCCCCCCCCCCCCCAATTTCTTTCCTATTAGCGGACTCGTTGGGGCCGTCAAGTTTGGTTAAGGGGGGTCACCGGCTTCTTTTCATCTTTTTCTCCTTTTCTCCCTTTCCCTGGCTTGTATCCATTCGGCCCCATTCATCCAACTGTTTTAAGACGTTTATCCCCATCCAGGTGTCGATTTATTTCTGGCGAGCGATAGCGAGCCAGCATTGTGTGGAGAAATCCGGTTTCGCCGGAGACATTTCTCTATTGAAAAATGTACAAATTTAGCTTGCTGTCAAAACAAAAATATATATATGCCGGCTCGCTACCGCTCGCCATGAAAATATTGACACCTGGGTGGGAATAAACGACTTAAAACAGTAGGCTGAATGGGGCCGAATTCATACAAGCCAAAGAAAGAGGGAGCGAAAAAGAGAAAAAAGCGAGTTGGGCTCCCTTAATTACCATAAAAGAGAATGAAGTTGGACGACTTTCAAAATGTATTTTCCATTCACTCTACTTCGCCTTCTTTTTGTAAATTTGTGTAGATAGTTTGATTATCCTTGTTATTTGTCTGTATAATTTCATCAGGTCACTTCTAAAAAAAAAGAACAAAAATATATATACAGTATATATATAAATACCGGTATATATATATATATATATATATATATATATATATATATATATATATATATACTGAATATATATATATATACTGTATACAGTATGTATACTGTATATACAGTATACAATATATATATACAATATGTATATATATATTTTTTGTTTATGCTTTAATGTACAGTGGCGCTAATAAGCCATGTCTCAGCTGTCATTACGTTTGGCTAGCTCTGTGCTGTATTAATGTCTGTCAGATATTTAATAGGGTGGATAAGTGTAGGATCATGTTTGTATATCTCCCTCGAAACGAATAAATCAAGTTTTGATATTAGTGATACCAGTTATTGAGCAAAACAATACTTGGTGCCGAAACATCACTTATTAGGCCGACTGTTCTCACAGTTTTTGTAATTCCTTTGGGCCATTCCCCTCCCTTCTTTCCATTCGTATTGTAACCCGACTCGTTGGTTTTGCATATTTCCTCTTCTTGTCCTCTCACCTTACTTCTATCTCTCTTACTAACAGATAAAGGGGAGGAGTGAAGTTAGAGTGATTTCCATTAAGGGGGGATGGCCGGATTTATTTCTTCATATATATATATATAATGTGTGTGTGTGTGGGTGTGTGTGTGTGTGTGTGTACGTGTGTGTACGCATTGCATCTGTATGTATTGCATCCTGTAATTTCTCCACATCTATTGTTCTCATTCATTCATTATTTTGGTTAGAAAAAACAAATCAAAACAAAATGTACATAGGCTAAATAACAAGAATTCTTATTTTTGGTATGACCATTTATATCTGGGATGAAGTCAAAAGATATACGAAAAAGTTATAGTGACACTGATTGCAAATATAGGAGAAAGATCGAGTGACGATAAATTAGAAATGAAAGAAAATGGGGACCGAGTCGAATGAAAATACGCCAAGAAAGAAATTGGGATGAAATACTGGAAGAGTAAAAATGAAAATAAAGAAAAGTTCCAAGTTCAAAATGAGAGAGAGAGAGAGAGAGAGAGAGAGAGAGAGAGAGAGAGAGAGAGAGAGAGAGAGAGAGACGAAAAGTTTTGGAAAGAGGGTCAGAGACAGATATAACGAAAGAGCCGAAAAAGTTTAAAATTAAGGAGATTGAATACAAAGATATGTGGGGGCGGGTGTTAGTAGGTCTGAACTCTAAATGGGTAGATAGATGGATAGATACATTCATAAATAGATAGGTAGATAAATAGATAGATGGACAGCAAGATAGATAGGTGTATAAGTAAACACATATACTATTATATATATATATATATATATATATATATAATTATATATATACCGTACATAGATGAATTGTTTCAAGTATATGTATAGATTAACAGAACATTAGTGTGTGTGTGAGAGAGAGAGGGAGAGATACATTTTAGTGAGTGAGAAAGAAAGAGAGATATAGAGTGAGAATGAGGCATAATCCAGGGTCGAGAGAGAGAGAGAGAGGGAGAGCGAGAGAGAGAGAGAGAGAGAGAGGGAGTGGGAGTGAGAGGCAGGAGGGGGGGGGGGGAAGCGAGAGGGCAGGAGTAAATAATTATAGCGAGTGAGAAAGAAAGATATATATATATATATATATATATATATATATATATATATATATAGTGAGAGTGAGTGAGTGAGGCCCAGGTTCCCGGGTTCAACAAAAGGAGCGAGTCAGCGTGAAGATAACTCTCTCTCTCAATGATGTGTTTGTTAGGGGGGGGGGGGGGGGGCACTCTATTTTTGGGTCACACTCGTCACACTTATTCCACTCAAACACTCTTTTCCACACTTATTCCACTCTTGTCACACTTTCACCACTCACACACACTTATTCCACTCATGCCACACTCTCTTTTTCACACGCATTCCACTCTTTTTACACTCGCTCACTCTTTTTTCACACTCATTCCACTCTTGTCACACTTATCCCACTCACACCCCATTTTCACATTTATTCCACTCTACTCACTCTTTTTCACACTCATTCCACTCTTGCCACACTGATCCCACTCACACACCCTTTTTACACTTATTCCCCTTCTGTCACACTGATGATCTCTCGCCACACTTATCCCACATCTCGACACTCGCTATACTCAACTTTGTTTGTTTGTTTGTTTTTTGGGTGGGGGGTTGCGGAGGGTGAAGGAAGGGGGGGGGGGGGGGGTCCACACCTCTTCAATGCTCGCAATTCACACTTCTTCCTCTGTCCACTCATTGTCACACTAGTTTAATTCACACTTCTTCCTCTGTCCACTCATTGTCACACTAGTTTAATTCCCCTCACTAATTTTTTCGCTTCTTTCACTCGCTTTTTATGTCAATTTTGGCTCGACTGTCCCTTGATTTTGGCACTGTCATTTAACTCTGGGGGAGGCACTCTTCACAGGCAGTTTTGCCTTTTGTCTCCCTCATCCACATAGAGACAAAAATTCGTCTGACTTATTTTCATGTTTGTTTCATTCTTTTCTCTTGGATTTTACACTTTCTGGGCGCTCTACTCTTTTTCACTCTTAACGTTCTCCCTTTTCACACTCACTGTACTCTGGCCTCGCGTTCTTCACAATCATTGGACTCGCCGCTCACTTTTCATATTTATTCGACTACCACGACCGAATGTTTACATCCATTCATACTTCACAGTTTTCGCACTTCTCTTTTTCTGGATCCCCTTCTCTCTCATGTTTAGCATATTAGTTTTGAGGTTTTAAGACGTTCTTTCCGTTAGTTTGGCGATTGTGAGACCTTTCGCCCCATTTCTTTGTCAATATTTAGACCTATCGTGCCATGTAGGTGTCAATTCTTCCTGGCGAGCAATAGCGAGCCAGCGCTGTATGGAGAAATCCGGCTTCGCCGGAGAATTTTTTCTAT
The DNA here is from genome assembly GCA_032716605.1 of Paralithodes platypus. Taxonomy (NCBI): domain Eukaryota; kingdom Metazoa; phylum Arthropoda; class Malacostraca; order Decapoda; family Lithodidae; genus Paralithodes; species Paralithodes platypus. The sequence goes on along the minus strand of CM064547.1, from coordinate 1,299,189 downwards.
CGAAAAATGTACAAATTCAGCTTGCTGTCAAAACAAAAATATATATATGCTGGCTCGTTACCGCTCGCCAGAAAAATATTGACACCTGGATGGGGGTAAACGTCTTAAAACAGTAGGCTGAATGGGGCCAAACGGATACAAACCAAAGATAGGGAAAGATAGAGAACAAAAGCGAGGTGGGCTCCCTTAATCCCACTCAGTTTAGTTATTCCCAAACATTAAATATTTCACAATCACACACCACACAGTACAGCATGTATTTCACAATCACACACCACACAGTACAGCATGTATTTCACAATCACACACCACACAGTACAGCATGTATTTCACAATCACACACCACACAGTACAGCATGTATTTCACAATCACACACCACACAGTACAGCATGTATTTCACAATTACACACCACACAGTACAGCATGTATTTCACAATCACACACCACACAGTACAGCATGTATTTCACAATCACACACCACACAGTACAGCATGTATTTCACAATCACACACCACACAGTACAGCATGTATTTCACAATCACACACCACACCGTACAGCATGTATTTCACAATCACACACCACACAGTACAGCATGTATTTCACAATCACACACCACACAGTACAGCATGTATTTCACAATCACACACCACACAGTACAGCATGTATTTCACAATCACACACCACACAGTACAGCATGTATTTTTTTTCTCACACAAATTATACAGAATATTTTACAGTATTCTCTCATTTCGTTCACTTTATTAAAATAAAGTCAGCCTCATCAGGTGTTGTTTGATTAGTTAACTCATTTTCCACTTACATTGTTTACTCCACTTTACCAATCAAATATAGCATCCCTACTACAAATGTTATTTTGGTCTTCTTAAAGCCAGTGTCACACGAGCGCTTTTTCCGTCAATTTTCCATGAGCAATTTTTTCTGGTGATATTTAGGGATATTTTTGCATTGGAATCGGAAACTAGATCGAAGGTAGATTATGTTAGCTAGTTTAATTCACATGGAACTTTTTTTTTTTGAAGCCGCCAGACAACAATTGCCCGTAAAAATTGACGGAAAAATCGCTCGTGTGACACCGCCTTTAATCTCACTACACACGCGCACTTCCACTGTTACCATTCTTCGCAGGTATTCTGGTTTATTTATCCACTTCGTTACGAGAATTTTTGGGTGTACTTTTGCGCCAATTACTTTTGTTTTTTAATACTCTTTCCATCACCCTCACAGGAATTTATATGTACCGAATTGCTCTCTCCTTTTCTCTACATTGTCTTATGGCGGTGTCACAATGTTTCCATCAATTTTTACGAGCAATTGTTTTCTGACATCTATAACATTTAAGTCTCGAATAAATTAAACTACCTAACATAATCTACTTTCGATCTAGTTTCCGATTCCAATGTGAAAAAGCCTTATAACAGCACGCGAAAAAACTTGCTCATCGAAAATTGCCGGAAAATGCGCTCGTGTGACACCGGCTTAGCTTAACACTTGATACGTACTTTTATGCTTTGTATTTTGAACGCTTTCCTTTTCCAAGTAGTTCCCCTGTTCATATTTTTATCAATGCATATTCATCATTCAGGCTCAATTTATTTGCATATTCTTTTCCCAAGTGCTAAAAGTCTCTCATAGATAGTCTCACCCACTCTACATTTTATTGCAGCCTACATACCCCCCCCCCCCCCCAACGTCGTATGCTGTTTCACTCCAATTTTTCATCCACTCCAAAATGTCAGGATCGGGGTTTTCACACTTGCTGTAACTCCGGCTCGATCATGCAGTAAAAGAAGACATTTTTTTTTTTTTTTTTTTTTTTGTACGCCATTTCCGTTCTATAGCCTAATTATAACACAACAGGCTGATACATTATTTCTGATTATGTAGAAATTAGATTCAATGACCAAACTATATCAACCCTATACCAGGATTATCAGTACTGCATGTTTATTGTAGCTATAGTTATATATTGGAGTGTAAACAAAGGCTATTGGCACCAGTGGCACAAGTTAGCCGATTTCTGTTACTAAAGGGTGCCAACTTCTCCCAAAAGGCCGAGTCAAGGCGGTGTCACACGAATGATATTTCCGTCAATATTTAACCCCTTCTGTATCCGCGACGTACTTTGCATTTGAATTACGCTATTTTTATACAATTTTATAACGCTTAGGAGGGATATATGGTAGCTAAAAGGATTAATTGAGTTAGTCCGTAGCCTTTTGATTGGTAGACGTCTCTCCTAAGCTTCATAATACGGTCCAAATGTAGCGGAATTAAAAGAAAAGGGAAGTCGTCGGTACAGAAGGGGTTAAGAGTATTTGTTTTCTGGCAGCCTGAGAATATAAGTTCCATAATTATGAATTGAACCACATAACATAATATACCTTTGATCTATAGTCTATAGACTCTATTCGTTGTAAGTAGGCGAGAAATCATGACCTCTATCCTATGTAACTCAAAAACGACCTGAGTAATCGAGATAATATTTCTACCCATATGGGAAGAGTCAGTCAAGGAATAGATGTGGAAATGTACAGCCCATTTGCTCTAGCCCTTTTTGAGTTACAGAGGATAGAGGTCATGATTTCTCTCCTACTTACAGCGAATAGACTATAGTTTCTAATGTCGATGCGTAACAGCCTCAAAATAGTACGAGAAAAAACTTGCTCATCAACAATTGCCGGAAGATGCGCTCGTGTGACACCGCCTTCACAGCAGCACTTTTTTTCCAGTCACCTTCGATCGCAAACTTTATCCTGCTTTAAGGGAGCCCACCTAGCTTTTTTCTCTTTCTCTCCCTCTCTCTTTGGCTTGTATCCATTCGGCCCCATTCAGCCTACTGTTTTAAGACGTTTACCCCCATACAGGTGTCAATATTTTCCTGGCGAGCGGTAGCGAGCCAGCATATATATATTTTTGTGTTGACAACAAGCTAAATTTGTAAATTTTTCGATAGAAAAATGTTTCCGGCAAAACCGGATGTCAACATACAATGCTGGCTCGCTATCGCTCGCCAGGAAGAAAACGACACCTAGATGGGGATAAACGTCTTAAAACAGTTGGCTGAATGGGGCCGAATGGATACAAGCCAGGGAAAGAGAGAAAAGGAGAGGAAGATAAATACAAAAAAGCCGGTGACCCCCCTTAACATTTCCGGGGACTTTTTGTAACGGGTTCAGGAACTAGACTGAAGGCTGATTATTATCGTTGGCGAACATCTGATATAACTTGTATTCGGTAGCTTCCAGGTCGGAGGAGTTGCCGATCTAGCGGGAAAGTAGCTAAATTGGCAACACTATGAGTCCACTCTGGGACCTCTTTTCCAACTCTCTGATATAGCTCTACTGTCTATCCCTTTTCTCCGGCCCTCCTATCCGGCCTTCCACCCCAGTCCTTCTTTCCTGCCCTCCTATCCATCCCTTCTCTCCGGTCCTACTCTCCGGCATTTCACACCAGTCCTCCTTTACGGCCCTCCTATCCCATTCCTCCTATCTGGCCTTCCACTCCAACTCTCCTTCTTCGGCCCTTAGTTCCGGCCCTTCTATCCGGCCGTCCTCTGTTATCCTGTCCTTGTTATTCAGCCCTCCTTCCCGGCCCTTCTATTCGGCCCTCCACTCCAGTCCTACTCTTTGGCATTCAACTCCGGCACACCTATCCAGCCTTTCTATTCGGCCCGCCTGTCCAGCTTTCGTACCCGGCTCTCCTCTACACTATTTTCTTCTTCAATCGAGTTGTCAACTTGTGAAATGTGCTTCCCCGAGACGTTATAGACTGCAGCACCGTTGATTCTTTTAAACTTCGCCTAGACAAATATCTTGCATCAAAACCGCGACTGACTGCGTTTGTAAATGAATAACTTTATTTTATTCCCCCCTCAGATTCATCAAGGATTATTGCGTATATACAGTATATTACTAAGACTTTACTCTCTTTTTCCCAGATATACGAAAGATCACTTATAACGTGTTATGTTACTAACCAATCTGTCCCCTACTAACTTCCTAATCCTGCCACGGACATTAGTTCCAGGGCAGTAGTTCCATTTCCAATTTTCCCTTTCCTACTCCAAACCACTGTTTGGACACTTGATACTCAGTGTTTTGGAGGACAAGCAGCCTGGAGGGGTCACTAGATCTGTTGTTGCTTGATTTCCTTTGTACTCTTCTCCAGCCCTCCTATTCAGCTCTCCTCTCCGGCCCTCCTCTCCGGCCCTCCACTCCGGCCCTTTGCTAGGCTCTCCACTGCCTCGGCCACTACACACAACCCTTCCTTCCATGATAGAAATTCTTCGTTTTTCACATGAGTTCACATTATATTTGGCAAAACGAACTGAAATTTATTCTCACTTTCGGTCTGTCAGAGAAAGAGGAGGAGGAGGAGGGAGGTGGAAGTGGTGGCGGAGAGGAGGTATAGGGCGGTGGAAGTGGTGGTGGAGGGAGGTGGAAGTGGTGGTGGAGGGAGGTGGAAGTGGTGGTGGAGGGAGGTGGAAGTGGTGGTGGAGGGAGGTGGAAGTGGTGGTGGAGAGAGGTGGAAGTGGTGGTGGAGGGAGGTGGAAGTGGTGGTGGAGGAAGGTGGAAGTGGTGGTGGAGGGAGATGGAAGTGGTGGTGGAGGGAGGTGGAAGTGGTGGTGGAGGGAGTTGTAAGTGGTGGTGGAGGGAGGTGGAAGTGGTGGTGGAGGAAGGTGGAAGTGGTGGTGGATGGAGGTGGAAGTGGTGGTGGAGGAAGGTGGAAGTGGTGGTGGAGGAAGGTGGAAGTGGTGGTGGAGGAGGTGGAAGTGGTGTTGGTGGTGGAGGAGGTGGAAGTGGTGTGGAGGGAGGTGGAAGTGGTGGTGGAGGGGGAAGTGGTGGTGGAGGAGGTGGAAGTGGTGGTGGAGGAAGGTGGAAGTGGTGGTGGAGGAAGGTGGAAGTGGTGGTGGAGGAAGGTGGAAGTGGTGGTGGAGGAAGGTGGAAGTGGTGGTGGAGGAAGGTGGAAGTGGTGGTGGATGGAGGTGGAAGTGGTGGTGGAGGAAGGTGGAAGTGGTGGTGGAGGAAGGTGGAAGTGGTGGTGGAGGAAGGTGGAAGTGGTGGTGGAGGAAGGTGGAAGTGGTGGTGGAGGAAGGTGGAAGTGGTGGTGGAGGAAGGTGGAACTGGTGGTGGAGGAAGGTGGAAGTGGTGGTGGAGGAAGGTGGAAGTGGTGGTGGAGTGGACAAGGGGTGCAGGGAATATAGGAGATCTGGCACTTATATATTAAGGGGAGATGGGTTGTTTATATTAAGGGGAGATGGGTTGTTTATATTAAGGGGAGATGGGTTGTTTATATTAAGGGGAGATGGGTTGTTTATATTAAGGGGAGATGGGTTGTTTATATTAAGGGGAGATGGGTTGTTTATATTAAGGGGAGATGGGTTGTTTATATTAAGGGGAGATGGGTTGTTTATATTAAGGGGAGATGGGTTGTTTATATTAAGGGGAGATGGTTGTTAGGGTTGTTTATATTAAGGGGAGATGGGTTGTTTATATTAAGGGGAGATGGGTTGTTTATATTAAGGGGAGATGGGTTGTTTATATTAAGGGGAGATGGGTTGTTTATATTAAGGGGAGATGGGTTGTTTATATTAAGGGGAGATGGGTTGTTTATATTAAGGGGAGATGGGTTGTTTATATTAAGGGGAGATGGGTTGTTTATATTAAGGGGAGATGGGTTGTTTATATTAAGGGGAGAAGGGTTGTTTATATTAAGGGGAGATGGTTGTTTATATTAAGGGGAGATGGGTTGTTTATATTAAGGGGAGATGGTTGTTTATATTAAGGGGAGATGGGTTGTTTATATTAAGGGGAGATGGGTTGTTTATATTAAGGGGAGATGGGTTGTTTATATTAAGGGGAGATGGGTTGTTTATATTAAGGGGAGAAGGGTTGTTTATATTAAGGGGAGATGGTTGTTTATATTAAGGGGAGATGGGTTGTTTATATTAAGGGGAGATGGTTGTTTATATTAAGGGGAGATGGGTTGTTTATATTAAGGGGAGAAGGGTTGTTTATATTAAGGGGAGATGGTTGTTTATATTAAGGGGAGATGGGTTGTTTATATTTCCTCATTTGTGTATCTCTTTATTTATTTATTTTTAGTTTCCTCCCTAGACTTCCATCAAGTTTTAAAAACACCCCCAAGACCCTCCTTCAAGGTAAACTTGTAATTTTTTTGGATGGAAGAATGTTCCGGCCGAAGGCCGGTTCCTCTTAAATTACAGGCTCGCTATCGCTCGCCAGGAAAATATCGACACCTAAATGACACGAAAACTCTTAATATTGTCAGGGAAATGTAGCGAAAGGTCTTAAAATCGCCAAACTAATGCGCCAAACGTCATAAAATCTGAAAACTAGAGGGGCTAACATGAGGAAGAAAGGGGACTTGAAAAACGACCAACCCCCCCTTAATTTGTCTTGGATTTTCTGTAAACTGTAATGAAACAACACGAATATAGAGGGATAGAGGGAATATAGAGGGATAGAGGGAATATAGAGGGATAGAGGGAATATAGAGGGATAGAGGGAATATAGAGGGATAGAGGGAATATAGAGGGATAGAGGGAATATAGAGGGATAGAGGGAATATAGAGGGATAGAGGGAATATAGAGGGATAGAGGGATAGAGGGAATATAGAGGGATAGAGGGAATATAGAGGGATAGAGGGAATATAGAGGGATAGAGGGAATATAGAGGGATAGAGGGAATATAGAGGGATAGAGGGAATATAGAGGGATAGAGGGAATATAGAGGGATAGAGGGAATATAGAGGGATAGAGGGAATATAGAGGGATAGAGGGAATATAGAGGGATAGAGGGAATATAGAGGGATAGAGGGAATATAGAGGGATAGAGGGAATATAGAGGGATAGAGGGAATATAGAGGGAATATAGAGGGATAGAGGGAATATAGAGGGATCTTGATAGTTGTATTCGTAAAACACTGTTTGTCAAGGCTAATTTTCCTCGAGTGTACTGTAATTAATGGTCGAGTATTGGGATTATTATATCCCACAAATAACTTTATCCGGAACTATTTGTCAAATTATATCTGGCTGAACGAACGATAGGTATCTTATATATATATACAGTATATATAGAGAGACAGAGAGTATATAATTTATACAGTATACTGTATATATATATATATTTTTTTTTTTTTTTTTTTTTACGATTATGGTATTTTGCGTTGCCTCCATCGCAGCTACCAATTTGTATTGTTGGAAATAAAATAGAAAAAATATATTTTATACTATCAGATCCGATTTTTTTTTTTTTTTTTTTTAGGATACTCAGGATTGTCATTGTTGTTCACATTCTTGCTGTTTTGTGTATGCCTACAATGTTCATGTTAACCCTTTGGGTACCAGCGACGTGTGTTATATTTTATTCTAGCTAGATTTAGACGATATTGTGCAGCTTAGGAAAGATCTGTGGTAGTTTAAAGGGTTAGTTGAGATATTTCTAAGCATTGCTAGAGGTCCTTCCTAACCTGATTAAAATCGTCTAATAGCTGCCAGAATATAATGAAAAGGACGTCACCGGTACTGTACGGGTTAATGTATTCAATTCCATATATATTTAATTTTGTATAATAATTCTGACTAGTATTTTGTTTTAGCGTATATAATTGTACTTTCACATCACTAGTTTTTTCATAAACCTATGTATTAAGGGGGTCTCCGGCTTTGTTTTATCTTTCTCTCTTTCCCTGGCTTGTATCCATTCGGCCCTATTCAGCCAACTGTTTTAAGACGTTTATCCCCATCCAGGTGTCGATTTCTTCCTGGCGAGCGATAGCGAGCCAGCATTGTATGGAGAAATCCGGCTTCGCCGGAGAATTTTTTCTATAGAAAAATGTACAAATTTAGCTTGCTGTCAAAACAAAAATATATATATGCTGGCTCGCTACCGCTCGCCAGGACAATATTGACACCTGGATGGGGGTAAACATCTTAAAACAGTAGCCTGAATGGGGCCTAATGGATACAAGCCAAAGAGAGAGGGAAAGAAAGAGAACAAAAACGCGAGGTGGGCTCCCTTAAGGGGGTAGTGCTTGTTTATTGGTCTATATATTTTTCTATTAATATGCTTTTAAGCTTCCTTCATAGACCTCCATCAAGCTTTAAAAAAACACCCTCTAGATCCCCTTTCACGATAAATTTGTACATTTTTTGATAGAAAAATGCTGATGCCGACGGCGGGTTCCTTCTAAAATTACAGGCCCGCTATCGCTCGCCAGGAAAACATCGACACCTAAATGACATAAAAAATCTTAATATTGACAAAGAAATTGGGCGAAAGGTCTCAAAATCGCCAAACTAACGTAAGAACGTCATAAAATCTCAAAACAAATATGCTAAACATGAGGGAGAAAGGGGTCCATAAAAGCGCCTACCTCCCCCTCAAACCCTCACTTCCTTCCGCTATCAAGGTACCGCTCATATATTATTCCGCTATCGCAAATAAACTCGTAAGACTCACAGAAATATCACTGTTTACTTTCTTTATACAAAACAAAATACAAAATAAATAATAATAATACAAATAAAACAATAAAAAATAAAAGAGGATAGGCCTACTTACTACAAGAGGATAGGCCTACTTACTTAATAAAAGAGGATAGGCCTACTTAATACAAGAGGATAGGCCTACTTACTTACTACAAGAGGATAGGCCTACTTACTTAATAAAAGAGGATAGGCCTACTTACTTAATAAAAGAGGATAGGCCTACTTAATACAAGAGGATAGGCCTACTTACTTACTACAAGAGGATAGGCCTATTTAATACAAGAGGATAGGCCTACTTACTTAATAAAAGAGGATAGGCCTACTTAATACAAGAGGATAGGCCTACTTACTTAATACAAGAGGATAGGCCTACTTAATACAAGAGGATAGGCCTACTTACTTAATACAAGAGGATAGGCCTACTTAATACAAGAGGATAGGCCTACTTACTTAATACAAGAGGATAGGCCTACTTAATACAAGAGGATAGGCCTACTTACTTAATAAAAGAGGATAGGCCTACTTACTTAATAAAAGACGATAGGCCTACTTACTTAATAAAAGAGGATAGGCCTACTTAATACAAGAGGATAGGCCTACTTACTTAATAAAAGAGGATAGGCCTACTTACTTAATAAAAGACGATAGGCCTACTTACTTAATACAAGAGGATAGGCCTACTTACTTAATAAAAGAGGATAGGCCTACTTACTTAATAAAAGAGGATAGGCCTACTTACTTACTACAAGAGGATAGGCCTACTTACTTAATAAAAGAGGATAGGCCTACTTACTTAATAAAAGAGGATTGGCCTACTTACTTAATAAAAGAGGATAGGCCTACTTACTTAATAAAAGAGGATTGGCCTACTTACTTAATAAAAGAGGATTGGCCTACTTACTTAATAAAAGAGGATTGGCCTACTTACTTAATAAAAGAGGATTGGCCTACTTACTTAATAAAAGAGGATTGGCCTACTTACTTAATAAAAGAGGATAGGCCTACTTACTTAATACAAGAGGATAGGCCTACTTACTTTATATAAAAAAAAAAAAAAAAAAAAAAAATCGGGATTGGGCCTGAATATATAAAAATAATAAAAAAGGAAAAGTCGGGATTGGGCCTAAATATGTAGAAAATAATATAGAACTTTCTTTTATATATACCGCCGTCAGGGCAATGGCTATGTCGTCTGTGGGATTTATTACCTCTATACTCATTTCATACTTCTATTCTAGGTAGCGCCAACGAACTTGATAACCAGCAATTAAACGTGCAAACAAGTACAAATTATAAACACAAATAGTTTGTACTTGTTTGCACGTTTGATTGCTGATTATCAATTTGATAATAATTTGCTTTTTTTAATTTATAAATCCTTAACCTTCCTTTCCCAATCTCTTTATCATCTCTAAGCCACCCTTTGTCAATCTCTAACTTTCCTCCCCTAGTTACTTTCCCAATCCCTAAAGTCGGTATCACACGAGAGCTTTTATAGTCAACATTCGATCATCAACATTTTTATGGCAACATTTCTGGAATATTTTGCACTGGTATCGGAAACTAGACTGATGGTAGATGAATTTAGGTGATAGAAATATATGGAATGTTGACCTTATAAGCTGCCAGACCAGTGTTGAGGATAAATGTTGGGGGAAAAAGCGCTCGTATGATACCGGCTTAACCCTTAGCAAGTAACCCAATAAGGATCAATAGTGCTGTTTCTGCTTGCTCTCCTATGCAGTTGACAGAAGCGTTGGGGTGAAAGTGTGTGTGTGGGTGTTTTATTCTAGACCCCCTTCCCCCTCATATTTAGACCCATTAGTTTGGCAATTTTACGACGTTCACTATTCTGGCGATTTTGAGACCTTTCGCCCTTTTACTTTGTCAATATTAAGACTTTTCGTGCCGTTTAGGTGTCGAATTTTTTTCCTTGCGAGCGATAGCGAGCATTTTTCTACCGAAAAATGTACAAATTTATCTTGAAAGGGGGTCTAGGGGGTGTTTTTCCAAGGCTTGATGGAGGTCTAGCGAGGAAACTCTAACATATAATAATAAATGAATTAATGGACCATAATAGAAGCACTACCCCCTTAACTTGGCCGTGTTAGCAATCAGGAAGTCTTTAATTGGCATCATGACCTGCTGGGATGCCTAACTAACGGACCCGTGTGTTGATCTTTGAGCAAGGCGAGATGGGTAATTGTCAAACAAGTTCAAGAGAGATAGACGCCAATCGCTAACTCGGGATCCATGCAAATAATTATGTATAAATGCATTTCAAGGTAATGGACCCCCTTCTCCCTCATGTTTAGCATACCCGTGAAATGGCCTAGCTTCCAATGGGGGGTATACTTCGGACATTTCTGGATAAAAGTATGTAATTATTGTTTTTTCCACCAACCAACTTCACCTCTAAACTCAATTAATGAAATCAACAAATACATGTGGCACTCCAAGGACTCGAACCTAGGATACTCACATCGAAATTCCGCGCACTTATGCATTACGCCATCAAGACAGTTATGGAAAAATGACTCGGCATTATGGAAGAACACCACAGACACACTTGTTTTTCCATAACATCATGTATTTATCCCATAACTGTGGTTCATTGTATATTTTGCTAGAGTGTCCGAAGTATCTCCCCGTCCGAAGTTACGTCATGGTACCGGTATTAGGTTTGAAATTTGAAGACGTTCGTTCAGTTAGTTTGGCGATTTTGAGACCTTCCGCCTCATTTGTTTGTCAATATTAAGACCTTTAGTGCCACTTAGGTGTCGTTTTTTTCTGGCGAGTGATAGCGAGCCTCTAATTTTAGAAGGGATCGGCCTTCGGCCGCGACTTTTTTCTACCGAAAAATATACAAATTTATCTTAAAAGGGGGTCTATGGGGTATTTTTGTTAAGCTTGATGGAGGTGTAGCGAAGAAACTCGAAAATATATTAATAGATGAATATATAGGCCTAGACCAAAACCCAAGCACTACCCCCTTAAAGAGGTATCGTTGGTGAAATATCGGATGGAGACAGTTTTGCACATTGATGTACTATGGCTTAATTATATAATGATAAACTCGTTGGAATGAATAATTATGCAATATGTCCTGTGTTTTATGAGTTTAGTTGGTGTACTTACGTGAAATGTAACAAAGGACTAGTCTTTTTCCTGAGATATTCGAAACTGTCGTCTCTCTACAAAGAAATGAAGCGAAAGGTCTTAAAATCAACTATATTAGCTAATGGGGCAAACATCTTTTTATTCCCGTCATGTGAGAATAATGTCTGCAACAAATACAAAGTGTTGATGAGGCACAATAAAGCCGGTATCACACGAGCGTTTTTTTCCTTCAACACTGGTCTGGCAGCTTACGAGATTAACATTTAAAATATTTCGGTTACCTAAATTAATCCATCATCAGCCTAGTTTCAGATACCAGTGCAAAATATTCCAGAAATGTTGTCAGAAAAATGTTGATCATTGAATGTTGACTATAAAATCGCTCGTGTGATACCGGCTTGTAATACATTATGTCACGGTGCCAATTGTAATAGTAATCCTGTCCAGATCGCCAATTGTAATAGATCATAAGACTAATAGGTTACTGTTAACACTTGCCCATTATCTAGGAAATAAACCTATAATTGATAGTGTCGTTACTTTAGATCAAAAATAGACAAATATCCCTTGTGAAATTATGGCAACAGAAGTCCCAGAACATGCTATACATTTATATCTATACTGACTCGATGCAGTAATATATTTGAAAAGAAAATTGCAGTTCCCAGCTTGCGGGATAATAGAGTACACAGATTTATTGTAATGATAGGTATATATTGATAATAATTATATTCTTAAACTTAGTAAGAATTAAAGAAACAAACATTCCTACTAAAATGGTTTTATTGAATAGCGACACTGAAATTGCATTAATCAAAGAGACAATTTCATTCACACACTCAGCCACTCAATCTAACCCACTTACCTAAATACAATTACCCAGTATTATAACTACCCCTAAGATTACCCCAAATCATTATACTGATTACTGCTTAGTCATACGAAATCTCACATCAACCAACCCTTTAGTCTACTGTGTTATGAAATCGTCTAGCCCAGCAAATGACCGCATGATCGAATAGGCACGAGATTTTCCCACACTCACAGTACCCGTCAATCACACTCATCACTCTCTCACTCTCTCTCTCACCTCCTCACAGCAGTTACGTGACTCGCTAGACTAATGAGTGTTGCCTAATTAAAGGGTCTCAAAAAGGGCAGTACGACAAGCCCTTCAAGCCGACTATCCTCTAGCGGTAGCCATCACCCTCTGTGGGGCAAGATGCTACGGCGTCACTCACAAACACACGCACACATCCACTCACACCCCTGGCCACGTGCATAGCTAAATCAGTGGGATATCGCCGCAGGAGAACTATGTCGCCCTGGGCATCCCTAGCCTTTAGCAAGCCCTCTGTGGGGTCATGCTTACACCTGCCATTCTCGGCCATAGCATTAAGCTAATTCGGTCGGCGTCACAACCTTGGCCATGTGTACGGTCTGGCACAGTCCTGGTGACTGGCCAACGCACACAAGCACACCACCACACATCACTCTCACCACCACACATCATGCCGAATTCAGACATACATTGACACTTGTCTAACTGAATTGGACTCACCTGATTATAGTTGAATTAGGGCACGAGGTGCCCTCGCAGCCCTGCCGACCCATTCATCGCGGGCACAACAAAAATTGACTATCTCGTTGGGGTCGGGCAGGAGCAGAATAAGGCCTGTCCTGGGCATTCCTGCCCCCTTTATAACCTCGGTTTTCCCCTCCCCCATCACATTTTGAATTTGGTGCCAATGAAAAGACTGGACACTCCCTATGACCACGCCTACAACATAAACGCACACACACATGTACGCGTAACGGCGGCCTACCCACGCTCACAAGCAAGAACGCACACCCGCACACATGTACTGTACGCGAGGCGCCTAGCGGTACACAGGCCTATGCCTGTGCCTCCACCCCTCACCTCTCCCTTTCTCTACAGCTGTTCCCGCCTCCCCAATTTGTCCGCGCTGGATAAATATAGCTAACCCTAGAGTATATAATCACAGTCACGGTCTGACCCGTGACACGGCTTAAGGGGGGTCACCTGCTTTTTTTTTATGTTTCTTTCCTTCTCTCTCTTTCTCTGGCTTGTATCCATTTGGCCCCATTCAGCCAACTGTTTGAAGACGTTTATCCCCATGCAGGTGTCGATTTCTTCCTGGCGAGCGATAGCGAGCCAGCATTGTATGGAGAAATCCGGCTTTGCCGGAGATATTTTTCTATCGATTTTTTTTACAAATTTAGCTTTCTGTCAAAACAAAAATATATATATGCTGGCTCGCTACCGCTCGCCAGGAAAATATTGACACCTAGATGGGAGGAGTGCGTGCGGAGTTACATGGAGGGATAGACAGACTAATGAGGAAGTAAGAAGGAGGTGTGGTGTGGAGGTAGATGTGCTGGAAAGTGTGAAAAGGAACAACTTGAGATGGTTCGGCCATATGGAACGTATGGAAAGCGAGAGAATGACTAAGAGGGTGTACGAGAGCGAGGTGGAGGGACAGAGAGGGAGAGGTAGACCGAATGAGAGGTGGAAGGATGGAGTGAGGAAGTACATGAACGAAGGCGGTGCTGGTTGGGGGGAGGGGCGTCGACTGACTGGGGACAGAGGTGCATGAGGGCGGTTCGTTCGTGGCCACCCCTTCGGGGATCACGGCGTCAGGCAATAGATAGATAGATAGATGGGGGTAAGCGTCTTAAAACAGTAGGCTGAATGGGGCCGATTGGATACAAGCCAAATAGAGAGGGAGAGAAAGATAAAAAAGGTGTGGATATCCCGAGGTGTGAAGCAGGTTAGAAGTCAGAGCGGGTGAGGAATGGGTTGGCATTATAACATCATTAGTGTGTGAGGCATCATAACATCATTAGTGTGTGAGGCATTATAACATCATTAGTGTGTGAGGCATTATAACATCATTAGTGTGTGAGGCATTATAACATCATTAGTGTGTGAGGCATTATAACATCATTAGTGTGTGAGGCATTATAACATCATTAGTGTGTGAGGCATCATAACATCATTAGTGTGTGAGGCATTATAACATCATTAGTGTGTGAGGCATTATAACATCATTAGTGTGTGAGACATTATAACATCATTAGTGTGTGAGGCATTTTAACATCATTAGTGTGTGAGGCATTATAACATCATTAGTGTGTGAGGCATTATAACATCATTAGTGTGTGAAGCATTATAACATCATTAGTGTGTGAAGCATTATAACATCATTAGTGTGTGAAGCATTATAACATCATTAGTGTGTGAGGCATTATAACATCATTAGTGTGTGAGGCATTATAACATCATTAGTGTGTGAGGCATCATAACATCATTAGTGTGTGAGGCATTATAACATCATTAGTGTGTGAGGCATTATAAAATCATTAGTGTGTGAGACATTATAACATCATTAGTGTGTGAGGCATTTTAACATCATTAGTGTGTGAGGCATTATAACATCATTAGTGTGTGAGGCATTATAACATCATTAGTGTGTGAGGCATTATTACATCATTAGTGTGTGAGGCATTATAACATCATTAGTGTGTGAGGCATTATAACATCATTAGTGTGTGAGGCATTATAACATCATTAGTGTGTGAGGCATTATAACATCATTAGTGTGTGAGGCATTATAACATCATTAGTGTGTGAGGCATTATAACATCATTAGTGTGTGAGGCATTATAACATCATTAGTGTGTGAGGCATTATAACATCATTAGTGTGTGAAGCATTATAACATCATTAGTGTGTGAAGCATTATAACATCATTAGTGTGTGAGGCATTAGGCCATATTTCTACCTGTAGACGATTAGTGGTGCCTGCTGGAGCTGGGCTATTTTGAAACCTTTCGCCTCATTTTGTTGTCAATATTAAGACCTTTCGTGCCCTTTAGGTGTCGATTTTTTCCTGGCGAGCGCTAGCGAGCCAACAGTGTATGGAGACATCCGGCTTCGCCGGAGATTTTTTTTTCTCGAAAAATTTACAAATTTTGCTTGCTGTAAAAACATATATATATATGCTGGCTCGATCCCGCTCGCCAGGAAAATATTGACATATGTAAACGTATATATGTAAACGTCTTAAAACAGTAGGCTGAATAGGATGAGGCAGGTTAGAAGGCAGAGCGTCCCTGGATGTGTGGGGTAGGTGTTGGCATTATAACATCATTAGTGTGTGTGTGTGTGTGTGTGTGTGTGTGTGTGTGTGTGTGTGTGTGAGGCATGAGGCCTAAATTATTTCTAGCTGTAGACGATTAGTAGTGCCTGCTGGAGCCTGGGGGGGGGGGGGGGAGTTGTCAGCACCGAGAAACGGGGAAAAAAAGACGTGTTAAAAGACGTGTTAAGAAGACGTGTTAAAAGACGTGTTAAGAAGAGATGGTTGTATTTATTTGATCATTTATATATTATTACTTCCTACCTAGACCTCCATCAAGCTTAAAAAAAAAAAAAAAAACGCCCAAGACCCCCCTTCAAGATAAACTTGTAAATGTTTCGATAATAAAGATAACATCTTCGTGAACAAAATATAATCAAGATGAGGACATGAGTCTTCCGTCAGTTGGGAAAAAAACAAATAAATACAGTATATATATATATATATATATATATATATATATATATATATATATATATATATATATATATATATATGTATGTATATGTATGGCTTACATCTATTTATTGATAATCACAAATATAGCATACGTCTAATTCAACAAAGTCTCTGTTTGGTGGAAGTAAATGACGAGCACATAGAAAGCACATATGGAAGGCGAGGAGGGCCGAGTGTGTTATATCTGAAGGTGGGCCAGTAGTAGTAACAGTAGTAGTAGTAGTAGTAGTAGTAGTAGTAGTAGTAGTAGGAAGAAGAAGGGAGGGAGAGAAGGAGCGAGTGTGTCTATGTGTATGTATGTGTGTGTTTTTTTTTTTTTTTTTTTAATCTGAAGATGGGGGCAGTAGTAGTAGCAGGAAGGGAGGGAGAGAAAGAGGGTGTTCACGGCCGGTGGATCACACTCTTAATTAAGGGGGGTCACCGGCTTTTTGTTATCTTTCTCTCCTTTCCTCTCTTTCCATGGCTTGTATCCATTCGGCTCCATTCAGAAACTGTTTTAAGCAGGGCTTAAAAACGAAATTATTTTTCAAACGGTTCGTTCCGATCAGAAACAGTATTATTAACGTTTCGTTTTTCGTTCCTCCTCCAAACATAAAGTTCCTGAACCGGTTAGAACGTTATTCTCAAACCATGTATTGAATATGCCATTAGCCCTAATAAATAATAGTCAAAAGCACAAATAGTATGAATAAATAGAATAACATGTAATGCTTAATAATACCGGTCACATACTGTATACATGTGCACTGCATGTGCTTTGCAAATTACCAAGGTGTTGATCAAAGTTACCATCAAACCTTACATATTCCATTACCAGGCTTAGACTGACACGAATTACAGGTATTACTTTGAAATTGAGACCCCTAGGGCACAGTAAGCACGCAGCTGGAAATGGGATGACCCGTGCACTGTCTGCTTCCACGATAGACGGAGTCACTGAACTCACTAAGGCGTACCCGCGATTCGTGTGTAAGGTTGTTGTTGTTGTTGTTGTTCCCCAGGCTGTCTGGCCGAACAGCCCCAAGGTCTCGAGCAAGGCCAAGGCCATAAACGAGCGCCCCCACAAAATCCTCCCTGCTTACCACTAACAAAGCCCGGGTGACCGAAGCCACTCCAAGGCAGGGAGCTGAGGAGGGTGCGGAAACGCTCGGGAAACCAAAGCCCCACCCAAGGCCCTGCTCAGCAATTATGAAGGGAAAGTTGAGGGGTAAGGGAAAAATGTGACACTTTGGCTCCCAATCTGCCAACTTCTAGGTTGGCAGTAGGGAGGTCAATCCACGGAAAAGACGTCGTCACTTGAGATCTAGAAGATATATAAGTAAAAGGAACAGTCAGAGTAAGCTATGGGTATGGCAGAGATCGCTCAGTTCTCACTCGGATAGACCAGCCCATCACCACATGACTAAAACCCAATCCTCTCAGCATCAGCTAGGAAAGGCCCTAGAAAGCCGCCTTTGGCGGGGGGATAGCTCTCCTATTTCAACTCCTTTCGGGGTTGGGCACCCGCCCGTGTGTAAGGTTAAATATAGTATATTTCATTTAAAGAATGACTGCATCCCCATGCCTAAATTATCACATCTATAGACAATAACACATAGTCGTACCTTCTACACCAATTATCACATCTATAGACAATAACACATAGTCGTACCTTCTACACCAATTATCACATCTATAGACAATAACACATAGTCGTACCTTCTACACCAATTATCACATCTATAGACAATAACACATAGTCGTACCTTCTACACCAATTATCATACATTAGGGTTTGTGTTATTATTGTAGCCTACTATTATTTTAGGCATTATGACAGCTGATATCCAAAATCCAAATATAAAATGTATTTCAAAGAATCCCTTTCTATCTCACTCCAGATATATATAAAGGCATCATACCATGTAAATTGTAATGATGTAAATGTATTTAGCTAGGTACAATTGTTAAAATTATCATGACAAAGTGTTAAGATACATCTAGTGAGCAGTGGCAAACTGACAACTCGTTACTCTCGCCTCTCGTTTCCCGCGCAATAGTTGTAGCCTCCCTTTTGAATATACAGTATATATATTATAAAGAGAGAATGATAAATCCTCCTTGAATTGAAGAATGCTTGCAGATAAAAGATGTATTTACTTAAATCATTTGGCTACTGGAATTGAAAATGGATTATTTACCAAATATGGCATGGAACGAAAAAATAACGTTATTAACCGGTTACAGGGTTTTTAAAATCACGTTTTTGCTACGGAACAGTAAATATGATAACGTTTTTGTTTCCGTTTTTGTTCAGAGTATAATTTCGTTCGTTTCGGTTTTCGTTTTCGTTCCCTTAAACCGTTTCAAAGCCCTGGTTTTAAGACGTTTACCCCCATCCAGGTGTCAATATTTTCCTGGCGAGCGGTAGCGAGCCAGCATATATATATATATATATTTTTTTTTTTGACAGCAAGCTAAATTTGTACATTTTTCGATAGAAAAATTTCTCCGGCGAAGCCGGATTTCTCCTTGCAATGCTGGCTCGCTATCGCTCACCAGGAAGAAATCGACACCTGGATGGGGATAAACGTCTTAAAACTGTTGGCTGAATGAGGCCGAATGGATACAAGCCAGGGAAAGAGAGAAACGGAGAGAAAGATAAAGAAAAAACCGGTGATCCCCTTTAAATTATGTCTCCTTTGCCTCCTGTATTATCGTATGACTTCCCTTTTCAGCCCTATTTGGGTGTATCTTTTTCCTCCTCTGTCGGAAATGTTCCTTCTCGCATCTCTCATTCTCTTTATTTAGATTTCTTGCCTCTCTTCATCCAATTTCTTTCTTTATCTATCCCTATGTATTGTTCGTTATCTTGTTTTAATTATTTATTAACTATGAATCTTGTTTTTAATATACTGTATACTGTATATACAGGGTGATTCAGTAACCCTTTTCATAAATTTAATGGCAAATTCGGGAGACAAAAATAAGACTAATTTACTCTATGACCCTTAGGGTGAGTCTTTGATATGATGGAGATATTACACCTTTAAAGTTATCGATAGATAGAAAAGAAAAAAATCTAAGGAGTGAGAATGAAAATGTCGTTGCTAACTGGCAGGGTAGCTAACCAAGACTTGGTATCAAAATGGCTGCATACGGTAGCTGGATGCAGTTCGTTTCGCAATTTACAAAGGTACATTACTATTTGTACTATCATCATCATCATTATTATACGTACATTATTCATAGTAGTAGTAGTTTCACAATACTGTATAAATAATTAATGATAACATGCTAATGACATAACTTGACCTAATAATAATAATACAACTACGACTATTACTACTACAGCTACGATGAATAGAGTATTAATTATGATGATGGTGATAAAATGCTAATGTTCTTTTGAGCATTGAGACAACTGCTACCATATGCAACCATTTACATACCACGTGTAAGCAAAGAAACAATCTTTAGATTCATGTTGATTGATTCAAGATTCATTAAGACGAGCGGAGTATTAAAGCTCAAAGTCGGCAGGAAGATCCCTCCTCCTCCACTTACCCCTCTTCCACCACTTACTACTCCTCCTCTTCCTCTTACTTATCCTCCGCCGCCTGCTTCTCCCCTTGCTACTACTAGCCTACTACTAATACAATGATTATTAATAATAATGATGATGATAATACAAATACAGTAGTAATGTACCTTTGTAAATTGCGAAACGAACTGCATCCAGCTACCGTATGCAGCCATTTTGATACCAAGTCTTGGTTACGCTACCCTGCCAGTTAGCAAGAACATTTTCATTCTCACTCCTTAGATTTTTTTCTTTTCTATCTATGATAACTTTAAAGGTGTAATATCTCCATCATATCAAAGACTCACCCTAAGGGTCATAGAGTAAATTAGTCTTATTTTTGTCTCCCGAATTCGCCATTAAATTTATGAAAAGGGTTACTGAATCACCCTGTATATACTGGTATATATATACCGGTATATATAATTTGTATGTCACCTTTGTCCATTTTACTAGAGTATCTCATTTCTCTCCCTCTCTCATTTTCATCAAAAACTCCCTCCTATTTTTACTGTCAGTTCGCCTTTTGCCTTTACTTCATTTCCTCTTTCTTCCTCTTACCCGCCTCGATGTCTTCTTTTTCATCTTCGTGTTTTCCTTGCCATTTCTTATGAATATCCGACTAAATCTTCCGAACTCAACGTTTAATTATTTTTTTATTTGCAATTATCAAATATTATTATCATATTTGTGTTATAAAAAACTGTTGTTTGTTTCGGAATCGTTCCGTTCACTTGATTGCATCTCTTTGCCACAGTTATCTAGTTATTTTATTCAATTAGATATTGAGATAGGTAGCTATTTAATGCATCGTCTTTTTCGTCTAACTAGTTTCTGGGATTGAGCCTGAGTATATAGATAGATAGTTTCTGGTTACGTAGTTGCTCTAGTCGGCTGTTATATTTTTATTGTTTTAAGAATGTGTTGGTGTTTTTGTGTCCCTGTCTTTGGTGTCATAGGTTGTTTTACTTGTTTATATCGGTGTGTGAGAGCGGTGCAGAGTAACCAGTGTGTGTGTGGGTCTGACAACTAACAGCTGGTGCCTTGGTGAGGGTGACCAGGTGTACTGAAGGGAAGCTATAGTATATTCATTATAAGTAGGCGAGATATCTTAACTTCTACCCTCTGTAACTTAAAAGGGCTGGATTATTCTAGTAGTTAGTGAGTTATGAAGTATAGAAGTTAAGATCTCTCGCCTACTTACAGCGAATAAACTATAGCAGGCTACTTCAACATAGGAAATATGATGATGATGAAGATGATGACAATTATGATTATTATTATGACAACGATGATGATGATGATGATCGTTTACAGTATATATATATATATATATATATATATATATATATATATATATATATATATATATATATATATATATTCTTTTTATATATGGGCAGGATATTTTTTCTCAAGCATATTTCATTGAAGGTTATGGCAATTTGGTTGTTGCAGAGCTTCTTGTCTATCTTTTCTATTTTTCTGAGAACATTCTTGCCTTCCATAGGAAGATGTCTGATGATCTCTCATCAGATCATCAGACAACTTCTATGGAAGGCAAGAATGCTCGGATGTGTTCGGAAACATACCAGATGTGGTCGTTGAGTATTTGACGACCTCTCTGATGCGGTCGTCGATATATCAACGACCTGTCGTTGAGTTCGGGCTGTTGTTCGGGACAGTGAAGGCTGTCTTTCAGCAAAACCGGCCCACTGGTGGCACTGTCGTATAAAGGCCTCATGCAGCCCCCGGGTTAAAAACGAAAATATCGTATTGAGGCAGACGACACTTTATGTAATGTAAACAAATTATAATTAATAATGAAATCAGTACAGTACATACATACAAAGAACTAGGGAGAAGAGTGTTTTTTTAAGATGGCCAGGAGGGTGAAAAGCCCTGGGTTCCAAGTGGTCGGTTCTTGTGATGATATCCCCGCGGAGCGGAAGATCACACACCCGTCGTTGAGAAGGGTGCGTAGATGGAAAAATAATGAGGTTGGGTTACGTTAAGGGAACTTTATAGCGGAAACTGTGTTGACAGAACAGTCAGAACCAAAAGTTTAGTACTAGCAATATTTTCCTGGCGAGCGGTAGCGATCCAGGAAAATATATTTATTTGTTTTGACAGCAAGGTAAATTTGTACATTTTTCGTTAAAAAAAAATCTCCGGCGATGCCGGATTTCTCCAAACAATGCTGGCTCGCTATCGCTCGCCAGGAAGAAATCGACACCTGGATGGGGATAAACGTCTTAAAACATATTGCGAAAGTCGAAAAGACATATTAAATTAACACCCCGTTCTTAACATTAATCATCAATTACAAACCCCAATGCACTTGAATAAACTAATGAAATCATATGGTCCTCCCGGGATTCCAACTCGGGACACCATACCCAGAACATATGCATCTAAACCATTACACCACACACACAAGAGAAACAGAAGACAAGAAGATAAAACAAAGGAGGGAGAGAAGATAACAGACGGAGGAGGAGGAGCAGTTTTTTGAGCAATTTTTACGGGCAATTATAGTCTGGAAGTTTAGAAAATTACACTTTATCAGAATTCAGCCACATAACATTATCTACCTTCAGTCTAGTTACCGATACCAGTGCGAAAATGTTCCGAAATAATACGAGAAAATACTGGAAAATTGACTGAAAAATCGCTCGTGTGACAGCAGCTTTACAGGAGGAGGAGTTAAGCCGCTGTCACACGAGCCCTTTTTCCGTCAATTTTCCATGAGTAAGTTTTTCCTCGTATTATTTCCGGACTTTTTCGCACTGGTAACGGCAACTAGACTAAAGGTAGTTTAGGTTAGGGGGCTGAATTCTGATAAAGTGTCATTTTGTAAGCTTCCAGACCATAATTGCTCGTAAAAGTTACCTGAAGAAAGGATTCGTGTGAAAGCGGTGTCACACAAGCTCTTTTTCCGTTAATTTTTACGGGCAATTGTATTCTGACAGCTTCAAATTTCCAGTTATATCAGAAATAAGCCACGTAGCATAATCTACCTTCAGTTTAGTTTCCGATTCTAGTGTGAAAAAGCCTCAAAACATTACGAGAACAAACTTGCTCATCGAAAATTGCCTGAAAAAGCGCTCGTGTGACTCCGGCTTTATGAGAGCAAGGAAGACAAAGCGGGTGAAATAGGATACCGGAACAAGAAGAAGAAGAAAGATGTAAAAAGCAAACGGGTTGGTGGCTGAGAGAGGAGACTACGCGACGCGGTTCAAAGACATTATAGGGCCCGGGAAAAATAGGAAGTCGGGAAGATGAGCCCGAAGGAGAAGACGTGCGGATTGGGAATGTGAGAGGGGAAGAGGGGTAGGTCACATATTTCGAATATATATATATAATATATATATAATATATATATATACATATACACATATACAGTATATATATATATATATATATTACCAGACTGACAGAGTGCGAACCCTGGGACGGATTTGATTTTCATTTTTCTCCGAGGGGCGACTCTATTGAGCAGCTCACCCCATCACGTGAGGGGTTAAAGGCAACGGTAGACAGGAACCAGATGGAAGGGCTTACATCAGGAAATATGCCTAGGTGGGAGGGAATATGCTATCATTCGTGGAAAAGTTCAGGGAAGGAAAAGGTGGGAGGGAACATACTATGACTCAAATTCTTAAACATATCTTTCCCTTCGCAGCGCCTGAAACCGAACGAATATTATGGGAATGAGTGTTGTTTATAGATATTAGACGAATTAACACTCCCATTTCTGAAGCTAGCGTTTTTTGTCAAGCTATTTCGTCCATTAACGCCGCTGCGAAGGGAAAGAATTGTCACCGGCGTTATTTTATCTTTCTCTCCTTTTCTCTCTTTCCCTGGCTTGTATCCATTCGGCCCCATTCAGCCAACTGTTTTAAGACGTTCATCCCCATCCAGGTGTCAATTTCTTCCTGGCGAGCGATAGCGAGCCAGCATTGTTTGGAGAAATGCGGCTTCGCCGGAGACATTTTTCTATCGAAAAATGTACAATTTTAGCTTGCTGTCAAAACAAAAACATATACAGGTATATGCTGGCTCACTACCGCTCGCCAGGAAAATATTAACACCTGGATGGGGGTAAACGTCTTAAAACAGTAGGCTGAATGGGGCCGAATGGATACAAGCCAGGGAAAGAGAGAAAAGGAAAGAAAGATAACAAAAAGCCGGTGACCCCCCTTAAAAATTTCTTTCCCTTCGCAGCGCCTGAAACCGAACGAATATTAATGAGTGTTATTTACAGGGATTACAGGGATTAGCACTCCCATTTCTCAAGGTAACGTCATTTTTCAGTTTATTTCGTCTATTGACAGCGCTGCGAAGGGAAAGAAGTGTTTAAGAATACCATCCTTTCATTCGTGGAAAAGGGTCAGGGAAGGAAAAATATATGATAAAGGATGATGCTGGGAGGGAAATATGTTATGGGGATAGGAAGCAGCAACTACCAAACGCGATGCATCAAAGAAAAGAGAGACAATAGATTATTTTGATGAGGATGACCGTAGTGAAGTGAAAAGGGAGAGTAAAGAAGGAAGAAAGGGAGAGTAAAGAAGGAAGAAAAGGAGAGTAAAGGAAGAAAGGGAGAGTAAAGAAGGAAGAAAGGGAGAGTAAAGAAGGGAGAAAGGGAGAGTAGAGAATAAGAAAGGGAGAGTAGAGAATAAGAAAGGGAGAGTAGAGAATAAGAAAGGGAGAGTAGAGAATAAGAAAGGGAGAGTAGAGAATAAGAAAGGGAGAGTAGAGAATAAGAAAGGGAGAGTTGAGAAGAAGAAAGGGAGACTAGAGAAGAAGAGGGAGAGTAGAGAAGAAGAAAGGGAGAGTAGAGAAGAAGAAAGGGAGAGTAGAGAAGAAGAAAGGGAGAGTAGAGAAGAAGAAAGGGAGAGTAGAGAAGAAGAAAGGGAGAGTAGATAAGAAGAAAGGGAGAGTAGAGAAGAAGAAAGGGAGAGTAGATAAGAAGAAAGGGAGAGTAGAGAAGAAGAAAGGGAGAGTAGAGAAGAAGAAAGGGAGAGTAGAGAAGGAAAAATGTACACATTTAGTTGCTGTCAAAACAAAAATATATACTGTATATGCTGGCTCGCTACCGCTCGCCAGGAAAATATTGACACCTGAATGGGGGTAAACGTCTTAAAACAGTAGGCTGAACGGGGCCGAATGGATACAAGCCAAAGAGAGAGGGAGAGAAAGAGAAAAAAAAGCGAGGTGGGCTCCCTTAAAACAAATGCAGTCACCGCGATTCCCTGTATACATGTTAAACTCTTACGTATTCTAAAGATGTAATATTTACTCCTGCCTCACACTTACACACACACTCTCTCACTCACACATACACACTCACACATAATCACACACACACAAACAATCTCTCTCTCTCTCACACACACACACACACACACATAATCACACACACAGTCTCTCTCTCTCTCACGCACACACACACACACAGTCTTGTTCTCTCTCTCTCTCTCACACACACATAATCACACACACAGTCTTGCTCTCTCTCTCTCTCTCTCTCTCTCTCTGTGCCATCTCTACTAGAATTAAGTGCTGACCACCTCGTTTGGATCGTAAGGTCTGTGTGCCAGTGTATCTATGTAAATCTCTCTCTCTCTCTCACACACACACACACTCGTATTTTCATTCACTAGTTCGCTTTTATCTCTCTACTCTACATCAGAATCTGTGTCATCATCATAAATCTGTTGTTGTTTACCTCGGCAATGTTTGTTCTTACCGGGCATGTATTCACCGGGCATGGTTCACTTTTTGGCCGATTTTTGCATGTATTCATAATTTGTCTAGGTTCCTCCCTACACCTCCATCAAATAAAAAAACAAAACATCATTAGATCCCCCTTCTAGATTAATTTTTACGAATAAATGGAGCGAAAGGTCTTAAAATCGACTAACTAATGGGGCAAACACCTTAACATCTGAAAACTAATGGGGCTAAACATGAGAGAAAAAAGGGACCAGAAAAACGGCCCATGTCCCCTTAAGCCGGAGTCACACAAGCCCTTTTTCGAGCAATTTTTAGGGGCAATTATGGTCTGGAAGCTTAAATTTTTTTTTTTTTTTTCAGAATTCAGCCACCTAACATAATCTACCTTCAGTCTAGTTACCGATACCAGTGCGAAAATGTCCCGAAATAATACGAGACAAAACTTGCTCATGGAAAATTGACGGAAAAAGCGCTCGTGTGACAGCGGCTTTACTTCTGATAAGACGCTTTCTCTTTGTTACATCCTGTGATTACCGCCCCTATGCTCTTGTCAACGTGTCACTATTCTGCCCCGACTCCTTATCTCGTCACTATCCATCCATATAGGAGGATAAGTCTCACAGTCATATTCCGGCTCTGTCTCGAGTCGCCCACCCCCAGTTAAACAATATATATATAAATTAAATATGACAAAAATTTAAAAATGCATGAATAGGGAATGTGCCGGAGTAGATAGATAGATAGATATATATTCCTACTTTATTACAGGTTATCTTTGTTTCTCTCTTTGATTACCGTTCCTGTTCCATCATCACATGTCTCTCTCTCTCTCTCTCTCTCTCTCTCTCTCTCTCTCTCTCTCTCTCTCTCTCTCTCTCTCTCTCTCTCTCTCTCTCTCTCCCCCCGCCCGCCGCCTTATTTATCCATCTTCCATTGTTTATGTTTTTTTTTTCTCTTTTTTTCTCAGAGTATATTATTTTACAGTCTAGGGTGTC
The DNA here is from genome assembly GCA_032716605.1 of Paralithodes platypus. Lineage (NCBI taxonomy): Eukaryota > Metazoa > Arthropoda > Malacostraca > Decapoda > Lithodidae > Paralithodes > Paralithodes platypus. Next base: position 1,272,612 of record CM064547.1, on the reverse strand, counting down.
GAACGAAAGCCGAGTCCATTTTGTTTAAGGGAGCCCACCTCGCTTGTTTTTATCTTTCTCTCCTTTTCTCTCTTTCCCTGGCTTGTATCCATTCGGCCCCATTCAGCCAACTGTTTTAAGATGTTTATCCCCATCCAGGTGTCGATTTCTTCCTGGCGAGTGATAGCGAGCCAGCATTGTATGGAGAAATCCGGCTTCGCCGGAGAAATATTTCTATCGAAAAATGTACAAATTTAGCTTGCTGTCAAAACAAAAAATATATATGCTGGCTCGCTACCGCTCGCCAGGAAAATATTGACACTTGGATGGGGGTAAACTTCTTAAAACAGTAGGCTGAATGGGGCCGAATGGATACAAGCCAAAGAGAGGGGGAGAGAAAGAGAAGAAAAGCGAGGTGGGCTCCCTTAACCTCTATTATTGCATATGTAAAGACAAAATTAAGGTTTATAATTCAAATGATGTCTTGCGAAGTGATAAAAGGGCCAACACCATTCTATTTGGTGATCATTTTCTTGTATTCCTTCTCGTATACATTTAAGTCTTCAAACAATTCGAACTCATCAGCTTCACCATCATCATTATCTTCTTCTTCTTCTTCTTCTTCTTCTTGTGTTGTTGGTGGCCAGGTTCTCACCCTCCTCCTTCTCCTCCTTCTTCTTCTTGTTCTTGTTCTCACCAGGTTCTCACCCTCCTCCTCCTCCTTCTTCTTCTTGTTCTTGTTCTCACCAGGTTCTCACCCTCCTCCTCCTCCTTCTTCTTCTTGTTCTCACCAGGTTCTCACCCTCCTCCTCCTCCTTCTTCTTCTTGTTCTCACCAGGTTCTCACTCTCCTCCTCCTCCATCTTCTTCTTGTTCTTGTTCTCACCAGGTTCTCATCCTCCTCTAATAATCTTAAACTTGCTTCACCTTCTTGTCTCTTTTATCATCGCTCTTTCCCGCTTCATTTTTCTTTTTGTTTCCTTCGCTCCCCTCTTCTGCTGCTCGCCTTCCTCCTCTTGAGATTCGCCCCATCCTCTTCTTTCTTCTCTTCCTTCCTTCTTCTCTTCCTGCTTTCTTCTTCGCTTCCTTCTTTCTTCTTCCTTTTTCTGGTAATTATGCTAAATATCGATGTCTACAACTCCAACTTCCTTATAGACCGAAACTCGCCAGTGGCCAATCTGTGTGTTGTCCTTCCTCCTACGCATGTATAACTTTTGGAATTCCTCTGCTACCTTATTTAGAAACAGTCAGACCTCTCCGACCCTGCCTCCCCCCCCCCCCCCCTTTCTCAACACCAAGGCTGGTTCGTCATTCGTGGAGGGAGGGCGGGGGGAGATATGTCGCTTCTCTAGACCCCCTTCTCCTTCATGTTTAGCCCTATTTGTTTTGAGATTATATGACTTTCGGCCTATTACTTTGGCGATTCTAAGCTTTTCACCCCATTTGTCAATATTAGGACCTTTCATGCTATTTAGGTGTCTATTTTATCCTGGCGAGCGATAGCGAGCCTGTAATTTTAGGAGGAACCGGCTACCGAAAAATTTACACATTTTTCTTGAAGAGGTGTTTTTTAAGCTTGATGGAGGTCTAGCTAGGAAACTAATACAATAATAAATAAATAAATAATCTGGCCTGAATATATCCTCTATCCCCTTAACTTCACAATGGGGGAATGTCATTGAAAAGCTGGTGCAGGGTCGGGGGGTCTGGAGGGCGGGAGAGAGTGTGTGTGTGTGTGGTCTGATAGCGCCTTCCCTGCACCCTAGGGACCACAAGGGACCTCTGCCTAAAGGGCCCGGTATCACACCAGACCATTTTCCCTAACATTCGATCATCAATATTTTTCTGGCATCATTTTTGGAATATTTCCTTATGTTTCTGTTCGGGCTTTGTCTCAAGTCGGCCACCCCCAGCTACGGGGTATGTGCTTAAGTATATACTGTACATACATACATGGACGTATTTGAGTGAATACAACTAGAATAATGACACCAGTAACACCAATATGGCAGAGGTTAACCGATCTATGTTACTATGGGGTCTCTTTGTCACACCAGTAACACCAATATGGCAGAGGTTAACCGATCTATGTTACTATGGGGTCTCTTTGTCACACCAGTAACACCAATATGGCAGAGGTTAACCGATCTATGTTACTATGGGGTCTCTTTGTCACACCAGTAACACCAATATGGCAGAGGTTAACCGATCTATGTTACTATGGGGTCTCTTTGTCACACCAGTAACACCAATATGGCAGAGGTTAACCGATCTATGTTACTATGGGGTCTCTTTGTCACAGGCTGGTTATTTGCGGCATTTTTTCTCGGCATCTCTGGACTGGAAGCTTCTGAAATAAATTTATTCTTATGATGTTATCCACCTGTACCCCTCAAATTATGCCAAACAGGTGTTTGCTGATCGAAAATTGCCTAAACAAATTATTCCCGTATGTGAATATTATTGTGGTTTAACCCTTTGAGTACCAGCGACGTGTGTTATTTTGTATTCCAGCTATAAATACACGATATTATGCAGCTTAGGAAGGATCTGTGGTACTTAAAACGGTTGGTTCAGATAGTTTGAAGCCTTTTTATCGCTAGAGGTCCTTCCTAAGCTGAATAATATCGTCTAATAGTTGCCAGAATATGACAACAGGAACGTCCCTGGAACTGAAGGGGTTAAAGTTGGTTCCTTCTCTCCCTGGGCCTGCACACACTTCCTCATTGGCCGGATGGACGCTAAAGTTTGTGGAGGGGGACGAGGGACACATTTATTTGCCTGGACGTCACTAGAGGAGGGTGGAGGAGGAGGAAGGAGCGATGCCTCCGACCTTCACCTCATCCAGTAACCTCCACTACAACATTGGTTTTGTCTATTAATTCTATCTATCTATTGCCTGACGCCGTGATCCCCGAAGGGGTGGCCACGAACGAACCGCCCCCATGCACCTCTGTCCCCAGTCAGTCGACGCCCCTCCCCCCAACCAGCACCGCCTTCGTTCATGTACTTCCTCACTCTATTAATTCATTTATTCTTAACAAAAATTCTTTCCTCCCTAGAACTTCATCAAGCTTAGAAAAACACCCCCTAGACCCCCATTTCAAGATAAATGTGTACATTTTTCGGTTGAAAACTGTTACGGCCGAAGGCCGCTTCACCCTAAAATTACAGGCTCGCTATCGCTCGCCAGGAAAAATCGACACCTAAATGGCACGAAGGGTCACAATATTGACAAAGAAATTATGTGAAAGGTCATAAAATCCCCAAACTAATGGAACCAAGTCTTAAAATCTCAAAACTAGTGGGGCTAAACATTAGGGAGAAGGGGGTCCAGATAAACGGTCTGTCTCCCCTTAACCATGCAAATTGTTTACTTCATGACCAGCTGACTTCTGGATGATTAACGGACAAATTAGACACTGCAACCAATTAACTTACAAATATACCCAATTAATGAAATAAATGAAACAAATTAATACATGTGGTACTCCATGGATTCGAACCTAGGATACTCACACCGAAATTCTGTGCACTAACCATTACGCCATCAAGACAGTTAAAGATTTATTCACAAACTCACGATATATTATCCATTCTCGAATACTGGATATTAATCTAAGCATGTACATATACCCAACTGCACTATGATAGCCTAATGATTACATGAATGGAAGGGGTAATTTGTATTAGTGGTATTTTGTTTGTGTAATGCAATGCCAATATTTTGTTTTAATATATACAAAATCCATTATAATGTAACCAATATAGATTTAGTTGCCATCACGTATCCTGCTTCTCCAGCCACCACCCTCAGTTACCTACTTTTTTATCTCCAACCATTAGCACCCCTTTGTCCACCCCTCTCACATCCCTCTCTTTACTCTCTCTCTCTCTCTCTCTCTCTCTCTCTGAATATTACGATTATGATAATGTTTTCGTTGTCGTTGGTGGTGGTGGTGGTATTACTCTTGTTTTATATATATATACAGTATATATATATATATACTGTATATATATATATCTTCACTGTGCGTATGTTATTATAATCTTCTTAAACAAGCGCCTCCAACTTTACCCATAGACAATACTTGGGTGAATAATGATGAACACACCTGTTCTATAGAGTGAGAGAAGTGGCCATCCCAATAACACTGTATACTATAGTCCTATAGTGTCAGCCTAAAAGGAGGGATGGCCGTATTTATTTGTTCATTATATATACTGTATATATACTATATATATATATATATATATATATATATATATATATATATATATATATATAGTTGAATCAGTTGCTGTTCGCTGATGACACAGCATTGGTGGCGGATTCTGATGAGAAACTGCAGCGGGTAGTCAAAGAGTTTGGTGTGGTTTGTGGAAGGAGGAAACTGAAGGTGAACGTCAATAAAAGTAAAGTAATGGTGTGTAATAGGGGAGAGCATAGGGTGAATCTAGATGTGAGGCTGGATGGGGAAATATTGGAACAAGTAGAGTGTTTTAAATATCTAGGAGGAACGATAAGCAGGAGTGGAGGTATGGAAGTGGGGGTAAAACAGAGAGTGTGTGAAGGAAGGAAGGTTTTCGGAGCAATGGGAAGTATGTGGAAGACGAGAAATCTCGGAGTGAAAGTAAAAAGTGCACTGTATCAAGGAATTGTTGTGCCAACAGTGATGTATGGGGCTGAGACATGGGCTCTGAAGAAAAAGGAGAAAAGAGGGCTGGATGTGATGGAGATGAGCTGCTTGAGGAGTATTTGTGGAGTTACTCGTAGAGACAGATTGAGGAATGAAGAGGTACGTAGGAGAGTGGGGCAGCAGGAACATTTGTCAGCCAGAGTGGACAGAAGGGTGCTGAGCTGGTATGGTCATGTTGAACGAATGGGAGAGGAAAGGCTTACAAAGAGAATATGTGAGTCAGGTACAAGGGGAGATAGAAGGGCAGGAAGACCCCCATTGAGATGGAGAGACTGTGTTAGAAAGGCTTTGGATGATAGAGGAATGACTATAGATCAGGCAGGGGAAGTGGTGGTGGACAGGAGTGAATGGAGAATGCTTACGAATAGTTGAGTGAACACGTGGTCATTTGGAGTAAGGGGTCGGGCGCAAGTTGGACTAGATAATAGTCCATCAGGCGCCTGGCCCGGGGAGATGATTAATATGAAGGGTGCGCCTGGAAGTGTGGTGGGAGGGCTTGTGGCTTTGGCTCCGCTGCATGTCTGCCTGCCGAGATCGGAACCTCTCCGGGTGGTTGGGGGCCGGGGGAGTGCTGGAGCGACCTTGGTGACCCTGGTCTCTGGGTCTTCTCCTGGGTGACCTGGATGTGTGTGAGTTTGTGCTTTTTGTCTGTGTTTATGTGTTGTTTTGTGTTGTTTTTGTGTTTTCCCTGTTCTTGCTCTGTCTTGAGTCGGCTACCCCCAAAATGGGGATTGGGCCAGAGCATATATATATATATATATATATATATATATATATATATATGTTAGATTTTGTTTTAGTTTTCTCCCTAGACCTCGATCAAGCTTAAAAAAACAACCTAAAGATCCTCTTTCAAGAATATTTATTAATATTTCGATAGAAAATTGTGCCGGCCAAAGGCTGGTTCCTCTTAAACTACAGGGTAGCTATATATCGCTCGCCAGGAAAAAATTGACACCTAAATGGTGTCTTAATATTGCCAAAGAGATAGGGCAAAAGGTCTTAAAATTGCCAAACTAATGAGCCAAACGCCATAAAATTGAAAACTAATGGGGCTAAACATGAGAAAGAAGGGGGACCAATAAAACTAGCCCTCTCCCCTTAACCCCTTCTGTACCGGTGATGTACTTTTCATTTTATTATGGCATCAGTGCATTACCACAAAGCCCACCGAAATGCCAAAAAAATACCCTCATTGTTTCCTGATTAAATAACACTGTATGAATATTCCCATATTCAAAATATGTTACAGGGGGACAATGCCTAGTGAGTTCACTGCTCAATAGGTGGCGTTCTGAGAGTGAGGGTCTGAGTCTGGAGGGTGAGACGGTGAAACACTTGAGCGAAGCAACCAGCCGCTTCAGAGATGGAGCTGCTTCGAGCCCTGATGGATGCTTCACATGTCTCACTCCCCAGGCTGGAACAAGACCTCACGGGCTTCACCGTGTTGAGCGGTGGAATGTACAGGCTCTCAGCCTATGCCCGAGAGAGAGTAGTTGGAATATAGAAAAAAAAAAAAAAAAAAAAAACACTATTAGACGATTATTCTACTGCTTACGAAGGCCGTCTAATCATTAAAAGGCTACAGACTATCTCAATTAATCCTTTTAGCTACCATATATCCTTCCTAAGCTTCATACAATCATTAAAAAGCTACAGACTATCTCAATTAATCCTTTTAGCTACCATATATCCTTCCTAAGCTTCATACAATCATTAAAAAGCTACAGACTATCTCAATTAGTCCTTTTAGCTACCATATATCCTTCCTAAGCTTCATACAATCATTAAAAGGCTACAGACTATCTCAATTAGTCCTTTTAGTTACCATATATCCTTCCTAAGCTTCATACAATCATCTAAATGTAGTTGAAATATAAAACAATAAACGTCGCCGGTATAGTAGGGGTTAATCGACTTTCTCATTATGGTGGTCGTATTTAGTGGGTGAGGTAATATTAATGGTTATCATAGACGTGGGGGTAATTGCTGCAGGAGCCTAGGTGGGTGAAGTCGGTATTAATGAAACTGTGTGTGTGTGTGTGTGTGTGTGTGAGAGAGAGAGAGAGAGAGACAGACAGAGTACAAAGGAGTACAAAGGAAATCAAGCAACAATAGTTCTAGTGACCCTTCTAGGCTGCTTGTCCTCCAAAACACTGAGGATCAAATGTCCAAACAGTGGTTTAGAGTGGGTAAGGGAACATTGGAAAGGGAACTACTGCCCTGGAACTAATGTCCGTGACAGGATTAGGAAGTTAGTAGGGGACAAATGGGTTAGTAACTGAGGGGGGGATAAAATAAAGTTATTAATTTACAAACGCATCATATGATGCGAGATATTTGTCTAGGCGAAGTTTAAATGAATCAACTTGTCTAGGCGAAGTTTAAATGAATCAACGGTGCTGCAGTCTATAACATCGCGGGGAAGCCCATTCCATAAGTTGACAACTCGATTGAAGAAGAAATTTTTAGCTTCGTGTGAGTTAAAAGATTTACCAATAATTTAGTGCAACCGTTTCCCGCGTGTAATTAGATTGGTCGATAGTGAAGTACTTACTACAGTTCATATTGTCGATGCCTTTGATGATTTTGAACACTTGAATTAAGTCGCCTCTTAATCTGCGCTGGGTTAAAGGAAATAGATTTATTTCTCTAAGACTCTCCTCGCTCCTCGTATGGTTTGTTCTTTAGGCTAGGTATCATTTTGGTAACTCTACGTTGAACTCGTTCTAGCTTGTCTATATCATTTTGGTAATAAGGGCACCAGGATTGAACGCAGTATTCCAGAAGAGGGCGGACTAAGGAATTGTAAAGGGTTAGGATAACGTCTTTGGATTTATGCTCAAATGACCTGCCTATAAAGCCAATTATTTTGTTTGCCTTCTTAACAACTTCTGAACATTGTTGACTCGGTTTTAGGTTACTCGATATTGTTACTCCCAGATCGGTTTCTCTGTTTACATTCTTAAGCTGAGTGCCATTCATCAAATAGTTTGCTTTCTCATTTTGGTATCCGATATGTAGTACTTTACATTTATCCGCATTGAAACTCATTTGCCAAATTTGGGCCCAACATGACAACTTATCTAGATTGTGTTGCATATCGTCAACTTGTTCTTTTGAGAGTACGCTATTTGCAATTTTTGTATCGTCAGCAAATTTTGAGATTGTACAGGTGAGACCCTCATCTATGTCGTTGATGTAAATTAGAAAGAGAATTGGTCCTAGTACCAATCCCTGGGGTACCCCGCTACTTACATTGGTCCATTTAGATGCCTTACCGTTTATGACTACTCTTTGCTTTCTGTCGCTGAGCCAATTTTCTATCCATTTCAACACACCGTCTTGTATTCCATGCGCTTTTAGTTTTAGCAGTAAACATTTGTGGGGAACTTTGTCAAAGGCCTTTTGAAAATCAAGGTATATAATATCTACAGCTTTACTCTCATCGTAGAGGTTGAGGATAACGTGGAAGAAGTCTAAGAGGTGTGTTAAACAGGAACGTTTTTACGAAAGCCGTGTTGAGTATCTTTAAGTATGTTATTTTCCTCTAAGTGATTTACGAGTCTGTCTCTTATGAGTGTTTCTAGCATTTTACATACAACTGAGGTTAAGCTAATTGGACGTTAGTTACTGGGTAGGGATTTGCTGCCTTTTTTAAATATCGGTGTTACGTTGGCTAGCTTCCACTGATAAGGCATAGTTCCAGACTGCAAGTATTTATTGAATAGCAATTTCAGTGGTTTAGAGAGCTCATCCTTAGCTTCCTTTAGGACTCTAGGTGAGATTGTATCAGGTCCAGGCGTTTTATTTACCTTGAGTATATCTAAACAATTCAATACTTCTCTCTCTGTAACGGTGATATTGCTTAGAACATCTGAATTATCAATGTGAATCGGCAATGGTGTAGGGATATCACTGAGGTCCTCCGTTGTAAAAACTGATGCAAAGAAGGTATTGAGGGCATTACTCATTTGTACTTCGTCTTTGGTGTATTCTCCATATTCATCGACTAACGGTCCAACAGTTGAAGTAACTACTTTTTCTTTCTGATATAACTATAGAATTATTTCGGGTTTGTTTTACTTTGATTCGCAATATGTAACTCCAGGGTGTTTTTACTTTGCTTAATTAACTTTTTGGCTTTTCGTTGTAGCTCTACAAATTTCACCCGTTCTTCGTCATTATCATTAGCAAACTTTTTAGCAAGCAGACAGTTTGAAATATCTTTATTCCACCATTTGGGCTTATTATTATGGCCTGTATGCCGTATTTTCGAGGGTATGCAGTCTTGCACTGCTTTTAGGTAAGTGGTTTCGAATAATTCCCAAGATGTATTTATGTCGTTATTGTTAATTAAAAAGCTCCAGTCAGTTTCTTTAAACATAGCTCTAAGTTTATGAAAGTTTGCTTTCTTGAAATTAGGGACTTTTTCGATGCTACTATTTGGTTCATTACTAGTAAAGTTTAAAGTGAAAGTTATCGTACGATGGTCGCTGTTACTGAATTCATCACCAACATTCAAATTCTCTATTAATTCTTCTTTTGTTGCAAGTAGAAGGTCAAGAACGTTAGTACCACGGGTCGGCGATCGTACAAATTGATAGAGTGAACTCTCTTGCAAGTTCGCATACAAGTCATGTCCGGAGTGTGAAGTAAGAGTATCGCCCCACTTGGTCACAGGTAAATTAAAGTCGCCAAAAAATACGGTATCTTGTGAGTTACTTACATCTGCAATTTGTTCATAAATTTCTCGGTCAGTTTGCACTGATTGAGCTGGAGGTCTGTATATTAATGCAAGTATTATTTTTGTACCTTTATTATTCTTTATTAGCACAAAAGCTGTGTCGACGTTCACAATTTGAGGTTTTGACAAGAGGGTCGGGTTAAGACTTTCTTTGATATAAAATAGAACGTCACCTCCATTTTTATTTATTCGCCTGTTTTCAAACATTACATAACCGGGAAGTGAATACTCTGCTAAAAAGTCTCTATCTTCTGTATTGAGCCAAGATTCTGTTATGCCAATCATATCATAATTTTCAGTAAACACTAGTTCCTCTAAATCTGAAAATTTATTGCGTATGCTACGAGCGTTTGCATAGAAAACCTTTAAAGTTGTGGTTTTAGAACTCGCAGAACGTTCTTTAATCAAATTTTTGATTCTGGTCGGATCTACATTTACATTCATGGCTGTCCTCGGTCCTCGGTCGTTATCCCTGGCAGTTTTGAATATGGGTCGTGTTGGTGGAGCTTTATCCAAATTCGCGATTCTTGACGGATTAGCATTTAATTCCTTTGCAGGTTGCCGTCCTCGCTATCTTCGGTCCTCCTTCCTGGTTGTCCTGTGCTGAATCGATTTCTTCTCCGAAAATCCTTCACCGCATTGTTGAGAAGACGCCCAAAACGTGCTGCTCCCACCTGGTTCAGATGAACTCCATCGTCCAAAAACAAATAGTCATCGTAGTAGAAATTGTCTCAGGTGTCGACGAATCCCACGTTCTCCTTCCTGCAGAGTTTTGCGCAGACAACGATTTGTGCTGGTGGCTATGTTGTAAAATCGGGTCTCTACACCGAGCCAGGGGACGATTCCTGAGACGATGATCCTTGATGACTTCTCCTTAAGTGACTTGATCAGCTGCTGGTACTTTAAAAGCAAATCTTCCGACTGGGTTCGCTGTACATCGTTGGATCCAACGTGGATGACGTACATTGTATTAGCAGGGGCCAGCTTTAATACTTCGTCAACTGCAGCAACTACGTCGTCCACACCACCACCAGGGATACAAAAACGCTTCCTGGTCTTAGGTGCCCTGGTGCAAAACTCTGTGAGCTGACCACGTATTATCGAGTCTCCCATGAGCCGAACTTCTTCTATTTCCTCTTTGTCATCTGAGTCTGTGAGTATCTGGAAACGGTTTTGACACTCGGTAATCGGTATGGGTTTCCTGATCTTGGGGTAAACGTTGTTCCTCACGACACGGAAGTTTTCTTGAAGGGGAAGAGAGTCATGATTTGTTTCTTGAGTATCGGAACCATCAGCTGAAGTGGCTACTGCAGGTGTTGAATTGTTGGCAGTTGACGTTGGGGCGTTGGTGGCTGCTGGAGTTGCGGTGACAATTGAAGTTTGTGGTACTCCAACGTTGAGTGTTACAAACTCTTGGAGTGATTCCAGCTTCATGGTGAGGATATTGATCCTGTTGTAGGCTTCATCTAATTTCACTGTAAAATTCTCTCCTTGCTGGCAGAACCGGCAGACTTGAAGATCGACAGTAGCAAACATGGACTCACCAAACCTACCGGCGCAGTTCGTACAAGCGCGAGGCATGGTGACAGTCACTTTCTTCAGATCACTTCACTCACTTAAAAAAACACTTCACTCACTTTAACACCTTATGAGCGGCCTAGGCGGTATATAATATGTAGCCACCAGCGGGGTGTTTTTACCCAAAATTGGGCTGTTTACGTGATCATTTTCATGCCTAAATAAGACCCAGAGCGTAAAACAAGTATCTATCCCTCAAAGGGCATAAACAGAGCTTTCCAATGACACCACAACGATCCTTTTATGACCGCTAGTTTTCTTGCAACAACCGCGCAACACGAGTGCAAAAAGCATGTAATTCGGTACTTTCCCCATACAATTCAGTATGTAGCGAGTGAGAGAGGGAGGGAGGTGGGATTCGTGTCAGTAGGTTCGCCGCGGTGGTCTGGAGCAGTCATACGCTCGCTACTCTCCTGTCACCACTTGTCTCTCTCTCTCAGCAACATTACGTGCTGAAATTGCCACACGACCTATGTCGCGCGCCGCCAGATAGTCCAGATTTATTATACTCGACTTATGTTGCGTGCCGATAGTTAGGGGTTAAAACACTTAACTCACTTTAAAACACTTCACTCACTTTAACACCTTATTGGCGGGCTAGGCGGTCTAGCGGTAGCGCCCAGCAGGGTGTTTTTACCTTAAATAGGGTTGGTTACGTGATCATTTTCATGCCTAAATAAGACCCAGAGCGTAAAACAAGTATCTATCCCTGAAAGGGCGTAAACAGAGCTATCCAATGACACCCGAACCATCCTTGTACGACCGCTGGTTTTCTTGCAACGATCGTGCAACCCGAGTGCAAAAACCCTGTAATTAGGTAATTTCCCTACATAATTCCCTGTGTAGCGAGTGAGAGAGGGGAGGGAAGGGTGGGAGTCACCTCAGTTGGTCCACCGCGGTGGTCGTGAGCGGTCATAGAGTTGCTAGGCTCCTCACACCGCTCAGCTCTCTCTCTCAGCAACATTACGTGCTGAAAATGGCGCACGACATAAGTTGTGAACCGCCACTTAGTCCAAATTTATTTCACACGACATAAATTGCGCACCGCCAATTAAGGGTTAAAAACACTTCAATCACTTCAACCGAAAACAAATATGTTGAAATACGCAGAAATAAGTTATCAGGGGTGATAGCCTAATCGAAAACAAAAATGTTGAGATACGCAGAATTAGGTTTCCAGGGGCGATAGCCTAACCAAAAAAATTTGTTTTAAATTGAAATACGCAACAATAGGCTACCAGCGTTGAATAGCCTAACCGAAAATAATCAAATTGAAATACGCAGAAATAGGCTACCAGGTGTGATAACCTACCCTTAAACAAATATATCTATAACAAAATATGTAACTAAATATACAATTCACCAAATAGAGATTATATAAAAATATAGTGTGACTGCACACAAGGGATTAATATATTGTGTCAACAGATGGCCCTGGTGTCGCTGTAGCCTAGTAAAGCAGTAGCCTACTCTTTTTAGATAAAAAAGTGTATCAGTCAAAGGTTACTACAAGATCGTGCAAGCAACAACTAAAATTACAGATATATATAGCTACAGTAGGATACTAAATACAATATCTACAAGAGTTAATAAGACAAACAGATTGGCTGGCTATAGGCTAGGCTAGGCTAGGTTTGGGTTAGGTTAAAAGCTTGGCAGGTTGGGTTAGGCTAGGTTAGTTTGTACAAATACCACCCTTAGCTTAAAGTAAAATCAGTCTGAGGAGAAAAAGTCAAGAATATAATCTAGGGGGAAAAGATAAATGAATGCACTTAAATTGGTACAAAATTGGCTGGAATTTAATATGTATAATCCCCCAAAAAAGTTTGTTTACAAAATGGCGTCGGCGTTAGTCCCTGTAGGCAGGTTAGTTAGTAAACAATATTGTTTATTAGCAAATTAATATGCAAAGCTTTACTTACATACAAGGCAATTAAATAGATACTTACTACAGTAGGTAATGGGTAAAATTAGGGGCTACGATTTTACATAAAATAGTAAGAGAGCGTTAGTTTACAAAACAAAACAAAACAATAGATGGCGCTAGTGGCACCCTGTCTGAGCAGGAGTCTTGTGATAAACACAAAGTTTATCAGTCAACACACAGCGAGGTGTGGTGGAGTGGTCATGCCACTGGATTGGTAATCCAATGGACCCGGGTTTAAATCCCGATATGTCAATGGGAAGATATTATTGGGATTGAATTTATGCTGTACCTAGTATCAGTGCATTACCACAAAGCCCACCGAAATGCCAAAAAAATACCCTCATTGTTCCCTGATTAAATAACACTGTATGAATATTCCCATATTCAAATATGTTACAGGGGGACAATGCCTAGTGAGTTCACTGCTCAATAGGTGGCGTTCTGAGAGTGAGGGTCTGAGTCTGGAGGGTGAGACGGTGAAGCACTTGAGAGAAGCAACCAGCCGCTTCAGAGATGGAGCTGCTTCGAGCCATGATGGATGCTTCACATGTCTCACTCCCCAGACTGGAACAAGACCTCACGGGCTTCACCGTGTTGAGCGGTGGAATGTACAGGCTCTCAGCCTATGCCCGAGAGGGAGTAGTTGGAATATAGAAAAAAAAATATCGTGCAGTGTTACTAAGCTACAGAGAGAGAGAGAGAGGGGGGAGGGGGGATGTACAATACATGTATGTGTGTGTGTGTGTGTGTGATTGATTGCGTAAGTGTGTGTTCTGTGTGTGTGTGAGAGAGAGAGAGAATGTACAGCATATGTGAGTGGTGTGTATGTATGTGTGTGTGTGTATGAGGATGTACAGTTTATGTGTGTGATGTGTATGTGTGCCCACGTGTGTGTGTGTGTGTGTGTATGTATATGTGTGAGTGAGTGCTTACGAGTGAGTGCATAAGTGTGTGTACATTTATTTGTGTGTGTGTGTGTGTGTGTGTGTGTGTTTGAGCAAGCAATCAGGGCTCACAATTATTTTAGTCAAATGATTTAAATCAATTAACTAAATTTCAGATCTATGGGGAGACTGGCCGTTTGTTTGGTCAACTAATTAATTTATTCATATATTTTTTTTTAGTTTCCTCCGTAGACCTCCATCAAGCTTAGAAAAATACCCCCTAAATAAATTTGTAAATTTTTCGGTAGAACAATGTCCCGGCCAAAGGCCGGTTCCTCTTAAAATTGCAGGCTCGCTGTCGCTCGCCAGGAAATAATCGACACCTAAATGGCACGAAAGGTCTTAAAATTGACAAGGAAATAAGTCGAAAGGTGTTAAAATTGCCAAACTAATTGGCCGAACGTCTTATAAAATCAAAACTAGTGGGGCTAAACATTAGGGAGAAGGGCGTCCAGAAAAACAGTCTGCCTCCCCTTAATCAAGTAGAATGGTGCGATTTTATGTTTTTACTCCACGTCAGTTTTTTTTGGTGCGAACAAAAGTAGTGGTTGGACGCTACTCTGTATGTGTGTGTGTGTGTGTGTGTGTGTTTGTGTATGTGTGTGTGTGTGTGTGTGTGTGTGTGTGTGTATGCGGTGTATTTGGTTGTGTGTGTATGTGTGTGTGTGTGTGTGTGTGTGTATGCGGTGTGTTTGGTTGTGTGTGTGTGTGTGTGTGTGTGTATGCGGTGTGTTTGGTTGTGTGTGTGTGTGTGTGTGTGTATGCGGTGGTGTGTTGTGTGTGTGTGTGTGTGTGCGGTGTGTATGTGTGTGTGTGTGTTTGTGCGGTGTGTTTGTGTTTGTGTGTTTGTGTTTGTGTGTGTGTGTTTGTGTGTGTGTGTTTGTGTATGGGCTGTACATTTCATCCATGGGCTGTGTGTGTGTGTGTGTGTTTGTGTGTGTGTTTGTGTGTGTGTGGTGTGTGTGTGTTTGTGGTGTAGGGTGTATTTGGTTGTGTGTGTATGTGTGTGTTTGTGTGTGTGTGTGTGTATGCGGTGTGTTTGGTTGTGTGTGTGTGTGTGTGTGTGTGTATGCGGTGTGTTTGGTTGTGTGTGTGTATGCGGTGTGTTTGGTTGTGTGTGTATGTGTGTGTGTGTGTTTGTGTGTTTGTTTGTGTGTATGTGGTGTGTTTGTGTTTGTGTGTTTGTGTTTGTGTGTGTGTGTTTGTGTATGGGTTCTACATTACATCCATGGGCTGTGTGTATGTGTGTGTGTGTGTGTTTGTGTGTGTGTGTTTGTGTATGGGTTCTACATTACATCCATGGGCTGTGTGTATGTGGTGTGTTTGTGTGTTTGTGTGTGTATGTTGTGTGTTTGTGTGTTTGTGTATGGGTTCTACATTACATCCATGGGCTGTGTGTATGTGGTGTGTTTGTGTTTGTGTGTTTGTGTGTGTGTGTGTGTGTGTGTGTTTGTGTATGGGTTCTACATTACATCCATGGGCTGTGTGTATGTGGTGTGTGTGTGTGTGTGTTTGTGTGTGTGTGTTTGTGTATGGGTTCTACATTACATCCATGGGGTGTGTGTATGTGGTGTGTGTGTTGTGTTTGTGTGTGTGTGTTTGTGTGGGTGTTGTTTTTGTGTGTGTTTGTGTGTGTGTGTTTGTGTGTGTGTTTGTGTATGGGTTCTACATTACATCCATGGGCTGTGTGTATGTGGTGTGTGTGTGTGTTTGTGTGTGTGTGTTTGTGTATGGGTTCTACATTACATCCATGGGCTGTGTGTATGTGGTGTGTGTGTGTGTTTGTGTATGGGTTCTACATTACATCCATGGGCTGTGTGTATGTGGTGTGTGTGTGTGTTTGTGTGTGTGTGTTGTGTATGGGTTCTACATTACATCCATGGGCTGTGTGTATGTGGTGTGTGTGTGTGTGTATGGGTTCTACATTACATCCATGGGCTGTGTGTATGTGTGTGTTTGTGTGTGTGTGTTTGTGTATGGGTTCTACATTACATCCATGGGCTGTGTGTATGTGGTGTGTGTGTGTGTTTGTGTATGGGTTCTACATTACATCCATGGGCTGTGTGCTTGTGTGAGTGTGTTTGTGTGTGTATGTTTGTGTGTGTTTGTGTATGGGTTCTACATTACATCCATGGGCTGTGTGTATGTGGTGTGTGTGTTTGTGTTTGTGTGTGTGTGTGTTTGTGTATGGGTTCTACATTACATCCATGGGCTGTGTGTATGTGGTGTGTGTGTGTGTTTGTGTGTGTGTGTTTGTGTGTGTGTGTTTGTGTATGGGTTCTACATTACATCCATGGGCTGTGTATGTGGTGTGTGTGTTTGTGTGTGTGTGTTTGTGTGTGTGTGTTTGTGTATGGGTTCTACATTACATCCATGGGCTGTGTGTATGTGGTGTGTGTGTGTGTTTGTGTGTATGTGGTGTGTGTGTGTGTATGGGTTCTACATTACATCCATGGGCTGTGTGTATGTGGTGTGTGTGTGTGTTTGTGTATGGGTTCTACATTACATCCATGGGCTGTGTGTATGTGGTGTGTGTGTGTGTGTGTTTGTGTATGGGTTCTACATTACATCCATGGGCTGTGTGTATGTGGTGTGTGTGTGTGTTTGTGTATGGGTTCTACATTACATCCATGGGCTGTGTGTATGTGGTGTGTGTGTGTGTGTGTGTATGGGTTCTACATTACATCCATGGGCTGTGTGATGTGGTGTTGTGTGTGTGTTTGTGTATGGGTTCTACATTACATCCATGGGCTGTGTTGGTGTGTGGTGTGTGTTGTGTTTGTGTATGGGTTCTACATTACATCCATGGGCTGTGTGTATGTGGTGTGTGTGTGTGTTTGTGTATGGGTTCTACATTACATCCATGGGCTGTGTGTATGTGGTGTGTGTGTGTGTTTGTGTATGGGTTCTACATTACATCCATGGGCTGTGTGTATGTGGTGTGTTTTGTGTGTTGTGTATGGGTTCTACATTACATCCATGGGCTGTGTGTGTGTGTGTTTGTGTGTGTGTGTTTGTGTATGGGTTCTACATTACATCCATGGGCTGTGTGTATGTGGTGTGTTTGTGTGTGTGTGTGTTTGTGTATGGGTTCTACATTACATCCATGGGCTGTGTGTATGTGGTGTGTGTGTGTTTGTGTGTATGTGGTGTGTGTGTGTGTTTGTGTGTGTGTGTGTGTTTGTGTATGGGTTCTACATTACATGCATGGGCTGTGTGTATGTGGTGTGTGTGTGTTTGTGTATGGGTTCTACATTACATCCATGGGCTGTGTGTATGTGGTGTGTGTGTGTTTGTGTATGGGTTCTACATTACATCCATGGGCTGTGTGTATGTGGTGTGTGTGTGTGTTTGTGTATGGGTTCTACATTACATCCATGGGCTGTGTGTATGTGGTGTGTGTGTGTGTTTGTGTGTATGTGGTGTGTGTGTGTGTTTGTGTGTATGTGGTGTGTGTGTGTGTTTGTGTATGGGTTCTACATTACATCCATGGGCTGTGTGTATGTGGTGTGTGTGTGTTTGTGTATGGGTTCTACATTACATCCATGGGTGAGTATGTGGTGTGTGTGTGTGTGTTTGTGGAGGGTTCTACATTACATCCATGGGCTGTGTGTATGTGGTGTGTTTGTGTGTGTGTGTGTTTGTGTATGGGTTCTACATTACATCCATGGGCTGTGTATGTGGTGTGTGTGTGTTTGTGTATGGGTTCTACATTACATCCATGGGCTGTGTGTATGTGGTGTGTGTGTGTGTTTGTGTATGGGTTCTACATTACATCCATGGGCTGTGTGTATGTGGTGTGTGTGTGTGTTTGTGTATGGGTTCTACATTACATCCATGGGCTGTGTGTATGGAGAGAGTCAATTCCTCTGTTGTTGATTATATAATTAACCAGATCTCCACTATTACAAATATTAATTACCCGCTTCAATTGGTATGATGGGTAACTAATATAATGCAGCATAGGGAGTATCTAGAGGGACATTCGGTAGAGCACATACCTCGGTCTACGCTTGCTGCTTATTTACATTAATATCATAGGCCTAAATTTTCTACATCTACCTCATTTCCAAAATCGAATAACTTCTTTCTTGGTGCATATCCTGTCTCCCCACCAAATTTCGTGAAAATCTCTGGATCGCCTCCTAAATGGAATCCCTTCTTCCTTGGCGCATATCCTACCTCACCACCAAATTTCGTGGACATTGTTTCATGAATTTGTGAGACATCTTGTCTGCAGCTCAAAATCTAATTATCCTCCATCAACTTCGTTGGTGGAGGTAATTAATATACATACTGTATATGCTTATGTTATGCATGCATTCGTACTAATGTACAGTGCATAACTATATATATATATATACCGTATATATATATATATATATATATATATATATATATAAGAGAGAGAGAGAGAGAGAGAGAGAGAGAGAGAGAGAGAGAGAGCGAGCGAGCGCCATTCTTGTCGCATACAGGTAACAGATGAAAAAAAAAAAATCTCACTTGGCCGAAGTGCACTGCCGTAGCAACCATTTTACACTGAATCATATTTAATTTTCATTGGGCTGAAATGTGCTTTTTAGCTAATATTACTTTAATTATATATTCCATATTTGTTAGTATGTATATATAATCTGAGCATGAGGCTACACATGGGTTTAATTAGGCAGTGCTAATTTACATATGTTGCTTATCAATTGCTACATTAAGGGGGGTGACCTGCTATTTTTCTCGTTTTGTTCTCTCTTTCTCTGGCTTGTATCCATTCGGCCCCATTTAGCCTACTGTTTTAAGACGTTTATCCCCATCCAGGTGTCGATTTCGTCTTGGCGAGCGATAGGTACTTTTCTATACCACCCCTTTTCATATAATTATTTTGTTTTATCCCACTCTTCTTAATTCTTCGATATACCCGTGGTCCCGTGTGTCCTTCCAATGTCCCCGTCTCTCCCTTCCTCCTCAACCCCGTCCTCCTCCTCCTCCTCCTCCTCTCCCCATCCCCCTCCTCCTCCTCCTCTCCCCATCCCTCTCCTCCTCCTCCTCTCCCCATCCCTCCTCCTCCTCCTCTCTCCGTCCTCCTCCTCCCCCTCCTCCTCTTCCATCCTTAGTCAAGTCTTCCAGCTCTCCTTCCATGGTCCCCTGTCCATGCCCTCCCTCCCCTCCCCTCCCCTAGTCACCTCACCTCCCCCTTCCTCCCCCAACCCTTGTCCCTTCATCTAGTGTGCCAACCCTCCTTCCCTCTACTACCCCACCCCCTCCTCCCCTCCCTTGCCCCTAGTTATCTCCCCCTTCCTCCCCCCCCCCCCGCCCCCTTCCCCCCCTCCCCTCACCTAGCCCCCTCCTACCCTCCCACACCAAGCCCCCTCCTCCCCTCGCCTACCCCTAGTGCTTGTGTTTGGGTCTAATATATTTATGTATTAACTATATTTTTTAGTTTCCTCGCTAGACCTCCATCACGCTTAACAAAAAAAACCCTACACCCCCTTTCAAGACAAATTTATACTTTTTTCGGTAGAAAAATTTACCGGCCGTAGGCCGGTTCCTTCTAAAATTACAAGCTCGCTACCGCTCGCCAGGAAAAAATCGATACCTAAATGACACGAAAGGTTTTAACATTGAAAACAAAATGGGGCGAAAGGTTTCAAAATCGCGAAATTAACGGAACAAACGTCTTATAATCTAAACAAATAATATGCTAAACATGAGGGAGAAGGATGTCCAGAAAAAGCTACAAATAGTTTAGTCCTCGTGTTTACCGTGACTTCGTTTTCTGTTGATAACGAAGTCGCCGAATAATCAAAGCAAAACTGGCCCATTTTTTTTTTTTAATTATTATTATTATTATTTTTTGTTTAAGGAGAGATGGGCTGGTTTTCTGGTCCCCCTTTCTTCCTCATGTTTAGCCCCTTTGATTATATTTTATATATTGTTAGATGTTCGGTTCATTAGTTTGACGATTTTAAGACTGTATGCACTCACTTTCTTTATCAATATTAAGACCTTCCGTGCCATTTAGGTGTCGAATTGTTCCTGGCGAGCGATAGCGAGCTTGTAATTTTATGAGGGCCGGGAAATGTTTCTACCGAAAAATGTACAAATCTAACTTGAAGGGTGGTCTAGGGTGTGCTGTTTTTTACAGTTTGATGGAGGTCTAGCGAGGAAACTAAATAAAAGAATACATTAATAAATACATAGACCAAAAACCAAGCACTACCCCCTTAAGCCGGTACTGGGAATCACACGAGTGCTTCTTTTTCCCTCAACATTTATCCTCAACACTGGTCTGGCAGCTCATGGGGTGAATATATAAATACAGTATGTATGTTACCTAAATTCATCTACCATCAGTCTAGTTTCCGATACCAGTGCAAAATATTCCAGAAATGTTGCCAGAAAAATGTTGATCATGGAATGTTGACTATAAAAGCTCTCTTGTGATACCGGCTTTACAGACCGTTCAAATATATAACAAATAGAAAATGTTAGGAGAAGTTGTCGTTCGTTTGCCATGGTGAATTGATATACAGTAGGTGTTAACGATTTCATAATGATAGGTCCTTCCCTATTGCAATAAACTCTTCTATCACTAGCAAATCAACACATAAAAGATCGACATTGGAAAATATAGTAGATATACATAGGTCTACCATTATTGTAATATAGTAGATATACATAGGTCTACCATTATTGTAATATAGTAGATATACATAGGTCTACCATTATTGTAATATAGTAGATATACATAGGTCTACCATTATTGTAATATAGTAGATATACATAGGTCTACCATTATTGTAATATAGTAGATATACATAGGTCTACCATTATTGTAATATAGTAGATATACATAGGTCTACCATTATTGTAATATAGTAGATATACATAGGTCTACCATTATTGTAATATAGTAGATATACATAGGTCTACCATTATTGTATTATAGTAGATATACATAGGTCTACCATTATTGTAATATAGTAGATATACATAGGTCTACCATTATTGTAATATAGTAGATATACATAGGTCTACCATTATTGTAATATAGTAGATATACATAGGTCTACCATTATTGTAATATAGTAGATATACATAGGTCTACCATTATTGTAATATAGTAGATATACATAGGTCTACCATTATTGTAATATAGTAGATATACATAGGTCTACCATTATTGTAATATAGTAGATATACATAGGTCTACCATTATTGTAATATAGTAGATATACATAGGTCTACCATTATTGTAATATAGGAGATATACATAGGTCTACCATTATTGTAATTTAAGAGGGTAGTGCTTGGTTTTTGGTGTATACTGTATATTTTAGTATTTATTTATTTTTGAGTTTCCTCGCTAGACCTCCATCAAGCTTAGAAAAACACCCCTTTGGCCCCCTTTCAAGATAAATGTGTAAAAAAATTCGCTAGAAAAATTTCCCGGCCAAAGGCCGGTTCCTTCAAAAATTAGAGGCTCCCTATCGCTCGCCAGGAAAAAAACGACGCCTAAAGGGCACAAAAGATTTTAGATATTGACAGAAAAATGAGGCGAAAGGTCTCAAAATCGCCAAATAAATTTTGATCGAAGCATTAAATAATTAAACCCTTATGTACCGGCGACGTCTTTTTCATTTTATGCTAGGTATATTTAGACGATTGTGTGCAATTTAAGAAGATCTGTGGTTGTAAAAAGGGTCAAATGGAATAGTTTGAAGCCTGTTAATTGCTGAAGGCCCTTTTTAAACTGACTAAAATCGTGTAATAGTACCCAAAATAAAGTTAAAAGGACATCACCGGTACAGCAGGGGTTAATATTACCAGCATGCCATTATGATTTAGTATTTGTTAAATTAGTCCGTAATTAATTTGTAATTTATAACATGCGACGGTATATATTGCACAAGGCGAATATCTAATTAAGGGGATAGTGGCCGTTTTTTGGGGCTATTTATTTATATATATTTTTAGTTTCCGCGCTAGACCTCCATCAAGATTAAAACAACACCCCCGAGACCCCCCTTCAAGATTAGTTTGTACATTTTTCGATAGAAAAATTTCCCGGCCGAAGGCCGGTTCCTCTTAAAATTACAGGCTTGCCAGGAAAAAATCGACACCTAAATTCCACGAAAGGTCTTGAAATTGACAACGAAATGTGGCGAAAGGTACTAAACTCGCCAAACTAATGGAAGGAACGTCTTAAATCTCAAAACTAATCTGCTAAACACGAGGGAGAAGGAGGTCCAGAAAAGCGAGTAGTACCCCCACACAAGAATATGCAGTAACGAGCATGTATAAAATGATATTAGAGGTTGGGTGGTGATATTGGTGGTGGTGATAGTGATTGTGGGGTGGTGTGGTGGTGAAAATAGTCACGGTGTGGTGATAGTGATTGTGGGGTGGTGTGGTGGTGAAAATAGTCATGGTGTGATGATAATAGTCATAGTGTGTTGTGGTTGATGGTTGTGATAATAGTCATAGTGTGGTGTTATAGGTGAGCCTTCTATGCTTAATACATTAAGGTCGAACTGGTGAATATTTGTGAATAATACTGAGTTCAGACTAGAGGATGCAAAGTAACTATTTTTAATCATTGGTGAGGAGTATTGTGGTGAGGAAATAATGCTTTTAGGTCTTGAATCGTTCTGTTATGATGACACTATATACTGTAGTATTAAACCAATTCAACACAACGGTGTGTGTGTGTGTGTTTTTTTTTTTTTTTTTTTTCTCTTTGTGGCTATCATTAAGATGAACAGCATTTAAGGGGTGTATGTCTATGGACCCGTCTTTTCCCCCATGTTTAGCCCTCTTAGTTATGAGAGTTTAAGACGTTTGCGCCATTAGTTTGCCGATTTTAAGACCGTACGCCTAATTTCTTTGTCAATTTTAAGACCTTTCGTGCTATTTAGGCGTCAATTTTTCCTTGGCGATCACTGATATACAACACAATCTAGATAAATTGTCATGTTGGGCCCAAATTTGGCAAATGAGTTTCAATGCGGATAAATGTAAAGTACTACATATCGGATACCTAAATGAGAAAGCAAACTATTCGATGAATGGCACTCAGCTTAAGAATGTAAACAGAGAAACCGATCTGGGAGTAACAATATCGAGTAACCTAAAACCGAGTCAACAATGTTCAGAAGTTGTTAAGAAGGCAAACAAAATAATTGGCTTTATAGGCAGGTCATTTGAGCATAAATCCAAAGAAGTTATCCTAACCCTTTACAATTCATTAGTCCGCCCTCTTCTGGAATACTGCGTTCAATCCTGGTGCACTTATTACCAAAAAGATATAAACAAGCTAGAACGAGTTCAACGTAGAGTTACCAAAATGATACCTAGCCTAAAGAACAAACCATACGAAGAGCGTCTTAGAGAATTAAATCTATTTCCTTTAACCCAGCGCAGCTTAAGAGGTGACTTAATTCAAGTGTTCAAAATCATCAAAGGCATCGACAATATGAACTGTAGTAAGTACTTCACTATCGACCAATCTAATTACACGCGGGGAAACGGTTGCAAAATTATTGGTAAATCTTTTAACTCACACGAATCTAAGAATTTCTTCTTCAATCGAGTTGTCAACTTGTGGAATGGGCTTCCCCGAAACGTTATAGACTGCATCACCGTTGATTCATATAAACTCCGCCTAGACAAATATCTCGCATCAAACCCGCGACTGACTGCGTTTGTAAATGAATAACTTTATTTTATCCCCTCCTCAGTTACTAACCCATCTGTCCCCTACTAACTTCCTAATCCTGCCACAGACATTAGTTCCAGGGCAGTAATTCCCTTTCCAATGTTCCCTTACCCACTCTAAACCACTGTTTGGACACTTGATCCTCAGTGTTTTGGAGGACAAGCAACCTAGAAGGGTCACTAGATCTGTTGTTGCTTGATTTCCTTTGTACTCCTTTGTACTCCTTTGTACTTTGTACTAGCGAGCCTGCAACTTAGGATGAACCGGCCGATGCACAAATTGATCTCTAAGGGGGTGGGGAGGGGGGGGGGATTTCTTGTGTGTGTCTGTGTTGTTGTTGTTGTTGTTTTCGTGTGTGTGTGTGTGTGTGTGTGTGTGTGTGTGTGTGTGTGTTAGGCGTGATGGAGGTCTAGGGAGGAAAAACAGAAAATATAAACACATAATTAATAATCTTTCTGCCCTTAATAATAGTCCTACTATAATGAACGAGTGAGGGTATGGGGCTGGCCTGGTGTGAGGGTATGGGGCTGGCCTGGTGTGGTGTAGAGGCAGGTAGATGCGAATTATAAAACTGTCTTCCCTTAAGGGGGATCACCGGCTATTTTTATCTTTCTCTCCTTCCCTGGCTTGTATCCATTCGGCCCCATTCAGCCAACTGTTTTAAGACTTTTATCCCCATCCAGGTGTCAATTTCTTCCTGGCGAGCGATAGCGAGCCAGTAGTGTATGAAGAAATCCGGCTTCGCCGGAGACATTTTTCTATCGAAAAATGTACACATTTACCTTGCTGTCAAAACAAAAATATATATATGCTGGCTCGCTACCGCTCGCCAGGAAAATATTGACACCTGGATGGCGGTAAACGTCTTAAAATAGTAGACTGAATGGGGCCGAATGGATACAAGCCAAAGAAAGGGAGAGAAAGATAAAAAACGCGAGGTGGGCTCCCTTAACAATAGTCCGACTATAATGAAAGAGTGGGGGTATGGGGCTGGCCTGGTGTGGTGTAGAGGTATAGTCTGTTCCCTGTAAGTAGGCGAGAAATCATGACCTCTATCCTCTGTAACTCAAAAAGGGCTAGAGCAAATTGACTCTTCTCAAATGGTAGACATATTTGCTCGATTAATCTAGTGGTTTTCGAGTTACAGAAGTTAGAGGTCATGATTTCTTGCCTACATTCCTTGGCTGACTCTTCCCAAATGATAGAAATATTAGCTTGATTACTCTACTGGTTTTCGAGTTACAGAGGTTAGAGGTCATGATTTCTCGCCTACTTGCAACGAATAGACTATAGGTAGACAGGTGCGTGTTTAGGATAATTAGTGAAGACACCACCTCCCCCATTACAAACAGACATATTGATCCAAGCAATAATTTATGGCAGTATTTTATTCTCGTCTTAATTTTTGTTGCCATTTTCTCTCTGTTAAGGGGGAGGTAGTCGCCTTTTCTCCCTCATGTTTAGTCCCAAGACCAACCAAACCAGTGCCAAAATATAGTACTAACCTAACCTAACCTAACCGTATTGGTTGATTTGGTACTGGTTGAGAGCTACTGGTTGAAATGGTCTACTGGCTGAGTTGTCTTGTCACCCATATTAATGTCAGGATTTACACTAGATTCATAATATCACCAATAAACTTACAAGTAAACCTAATTAGCGAAATAATTATAACTAATGAACACAATAATGGCTATAGAAATATGTGTAGTAGTTAAGTCATTACGATGGGCTCAGCTAAATTTATAGCCAGCTTAGTTAAGGGGGTACTACTCGCTTTTTCTGGACCCCCTTCTCCCTCATGTTAGTTTTGAGGTTTCAAGACGTTCTTTCCATTAGTTTGGCGATTTTGAGACCTTTCGCCCCATTTCTTTGTCAATATTTAAACCTTTCGTGCCATTTAGCTGTCGATTTTTCCTGGCGAGCGATAGCGAGCCTGTAATTTCAGAAGGAAACGGCCTTCGGCCGTTAAAATTTGTCTACCTAAAAATGTACAAATTTATCTTTATAGGGGGTATTCAAAGGGGGTATAGGGGGTATTCAAAGGGGGTATAGGGGGTATTCAAAGGGGGTATAGGGGGTATTTTATTAAGCTTGATGGAGGTCTAGCGAGAACACTAACAAATACATAAATAAATAAAATATATATAAATTTATATAGCCCAAAAAACAATCGGAAAACACTAGTGGTGGTTATTTCGAGTATATACTATACAGAGTAGATGGGAGTGGTTTGTTTTGTTTTGTGTTTCTGATGCGTTGTGATGTCCCTGTTCGGGCTCTGTCTCGAATCGGCCACTCCTTAAAAAAAAAAAAAAAAAAAAAAAAGAGGAGGATGGTAAGTGCCAAAGTATATACAAATTATGCATACATACATACATACATACATACATACATACATACATACATACATACATACATACATACATACATACATATACAGTAGTTGGCCTACAACTAAATTTAATATCTTGTATTCCTATTATCCTAACAATAAATAATCGTTATTCCTCTGAGGCCGATCTTAAATATTTGTTATCTATCTATCTATCTATCTATCTATCTATTTATCTCTCTCTCTCTCTCTCTCTCTCTCTCTCTCTCTATATATATATATATATATATATATATATATATATATATATATATATATATATATATATATCAATCTATCTCTCTCTCTCTCTCTCTATCTATCTATCTATCTACCTACTTACCACTGTCATATTTCTATTAAATATAATAAGAGTTGAACCGGCATTAAATCTTGCTCCCTAATACGAGTTGCCTGGAACTGGTTCGGGACGGCGGCTGGGGTAAATACTCGTTAACATTACGGGGAGAGATGGGGCAGTTTGCTGCCCCCCCCCCCCTTCTCCCTCGTGCTTAGCCCATTAGTTTGGAAATTGTGTGACGTTCGGCCCATTAGTTTGGCGATTTTAACACCTTTAGCTCCATTTCGTTGTCAATTTTAAGACCTATCGTGCCATTTAGGTGTCGATTTTTTCCTGGCGAACGATAGCGACCCTGTAATTATGAGAGGAAGCGGCCTTCGGCCGGGAAATTTTTCCACTGAAAAATTTACAATTTTATCTTAGGGGGAGGGGCCGGCCGGGGGGTCTATGACAAATTTATATTGAGGGGTTCTATGGGGTGTTTTTCTAAGTTTGAGGGAGATCTAGCGAGGAAACTAGAAGATTAAGGAATATATAAATCAAATGACACAACAATATAGCCACTCTCCCGTCGTTAACAATATAGCCACTCTCCCGTCGTTAACAATATAGCCACTCTCCCGTCGTTAACAATATAGCCACTCTCCCGTCGTTAACAATATAGCCACTCTCCCGTCGTTAACAATATAGCCACTCTCCCGTCGTTAACAATATAGCCACTCTCCCGTCGTTAACAATATAGCCACTCTCCCGTCGTTAACAATATACCAACTCTCCCGTCGTTAACAATATACCAACTCTCCCGTCGTCAACAATATAGCAACTCTCCCGTCGTTAACAATATAGCCACTCTCCCGTCGTTAACAATATAGCCACTCTCCCGTCGTTAACAATATAGCCACACTCCCGTCGTTAACAATATAGCCACTCTCCCGTCGTTAACAATATAGCCACTCTCCCGTCGTTAACAATATAGCCACTCTCCCGTCGTTAACAATATAGCCACTCTCCCGTCGTTAACATATAGCCACTCTCCCGTCGTCAAACAATATAGCCCACTCTCCCGTCACCTCCGTCGTTAACAATATAGCCACTCTCACTCCCCTCACGTCGTCAACAATATAGCCACTCTCCCCCCCGTTAACAATATAGCCACTCTCCGTCGTCAACCAATATAGCCACTCTCCCGTCGTCAACAATATAGCCACTCTCCTCCCGTCGTCAACATATAGCCACTCTCCCGTCGTAACAATATAGCCACTCTCCCGTCGTTAACAATATAGCCACTCTCACCGTCGTCAACAATATAGCCACTCTCCCGTCGTTAACCAATATACGCCACTCTCCCGTCGTTAACAATATAGCCACTCTCCCGTCGTTAACAATATAGCCACTCTCCCGTCGTCAACAATATAGCCACTCTCCCGTCGTTAACAATATAGCCACTCTCCCGTCGTCAACAATATAGCCACTCTCCCGTCGTCAACAATATAGCCACTCTCCCGTCGTCAACAATATAGCCACTCTCCCGTCGTCAACAATATAGCCACTCTCCCGTCGTCAACAATATAGCCACTCTCCCGTCGTTAACATTACGTAGCGGAAGCAGCACAGACAACGGCTGGTATTGGAGCACAGGGCTATTATTATTAAGGGGGTCACCTGCTTTTGTTGATCTTTCTCTCCTTTTCTACTTTTCCCAGGGCAATTATTTCAAGGGGGTCACCGTTTTTGTTTTATCTTTCTCTCCCTCTCTCTTTGGCTTGTATCCATTCGGCCCCATTTAGCCAACTGTTTTAAGACGTTTATCCCCATCCAGGTGTCGATTTCTTCCTGGCGAGCGACAGCGCTCCAGCATTGTATGGAAAAATCCAGCTTCGCCGGAGACATCTTTCTATCGAAAAATGTACAAATTAAACTTGCTGTCCAAGCAAAATATATATGCTAAAAATATTGACACCTGGATGGGGGTAAACGTCTTAAAACAGTAGGATGAATGGGGCCGAATGGATACAAGCCAAAGAGAGAGGGAGAGAAAGAGAAAACAAGCGAGGTGGGCCCACTTAATCGGGATCCATGGTCGACTAATCAAAAGACGCGCCGGCCGCCTCCCAGCCCGGCCAGGTTAACAATGCCATTAATTACCTGACTTACTGCAATGCTTCGTTAGTTACACACCACATTTATATATATTATATATATATATATATATATATATATATATATATATATATATATATACTGTATATATAATGTGTATAATTGTAATTACTGCTGGTCGGTAGCAATAGTATTTTATGGCATCTATATTAAGAAAATAACACCAAATATTTTATATATATAATACAAAGTTTAGATTCATATATATATATATATACCGGTATATATATAAATATATACTGTATATATACATATATATATACCGGTATATATATATATATATATATATACTGTATATATACATATATATATATTTAGTATATCATAATGTGTACCGGTAAACATTATATCGAGAATGGCGTTCGAGTTTTGGAGGTAATAAATGTAATTAATGTTAATTAGTGATGAGGACAAAAGTTTGTTGGCGTAATATTAGCGTTGTAGTAAGAGGGTCTAATATTAGCGTTGTAGCCAGCTGGTGACCGTGGCTGCCGGAGACTCTGGACAAACAGACCATCTGGAACACCACCCGCTAATTAGTACCATCCGCACCATATCGTAAATGTAAGGACTGGCTCCTTGTCTGGGTCACATTTTGTTCGAGTATTTTCTTTTATTTATTGTTTTTCTAGTTTCCTCGCTAGACCTCCATCAAACTTAGAAAAACAACTCAAGGATCCCCTACACTTAAAAACCGTATTCAACATCTGGCAGGCATTAATAAAGCACAGAGCAAGCCAAACGTAATGACAGCTGGGAAATGACTTATTAGCGCGACCGTACCATAAGCGACTACATTTTCCCAGCCTTGTGTTCACATGATAAAGGTTTCTATGATTCTGTAATTAAAATAAAAAATAGGAAAAGTGTGGATTGGGCCTGAGCATATAGATAGATAGATGATTCTGTAATTACTGCTGCTCTAGGCTATTTTCTTACCAATAATGCCAATGCAACAATGTCTTGAGGCGCTTCTCATTTTCACAAGCGGCTATTGAAGTTGTAATATTAATTTCAGCCAAAGACACAAGTTCTCAGAAATGTCTTTAGAGAGAAAGCTTTTAAGGGGACATGGGCCGGTTTTCTGGACCACTTTCTCCCTCATGTTTAGCCCCATTAGTTTTCAGATGTTAAGATGTTTGCCCCATTAGTTAGTCGGTTTTAAGACTTTTTGCCCCATTTCTTCGTCAATATTTAGACCTTTCGTGCTATTTAGGTGTCGATTTTTTCCCTGGTGAACGATAGTGAGCCTGTAATGTTGGAAGAACCGGCCTTCGGCCGGAGCATATTTCTACCAAAAAATATACAAATTAATCTAGAAGGGGGATCTAATGGATGTTTTTTTTTTTTTTTTTTTTTTGGATGGAGGTCTAGGGAGGAAACTAGAAAATAATAAATACATGTCAAAATCGCCGAAAAAATGAACCATCCCCCCTTAACTTATAATTAGGAAACTATGAGAAACTCTTAACCCTCTCCGACATATGACGCGATTTTGAGCCTATTAGGGATACTTTAAAGCCTTTGTTACCATCAGGGGTATTTAGCAGCCTTTAGTTTAGTTACTTCAACCTCTGCAGTTGTCTTTGAGTTAGCTGTGGGCAGAAAACTAATTTTGGAGAGGTAATTATAAGAGTGAGAGAACTCTATTTCGTATTGCTAATCTGGCAACCTCTGCGTCATAAATGCGTGAGGTTTTTAGTGTATTCCCTAGACCTCCATCAAGCTAAAAATTACACCCCCTAGACCCCCTTTCAAGATAAATTTGAACATTTTTCGGTAGAAAAATGTCCCGTCCGAAGGCCGGATCCTCTTCAAATAACAGGTTCGCTATCGCTCGCCAGAAAAAAATCGACACCTAAATAGCACGAAAGGTCTTAAAATTGACAACGAAATCGGGTGAAAGGTGTCAAAATTGCCAAACTAGTGGGCCGAACGTCTCATAATCTCAACAAATAGGGCTTAACACGAGGGAGAAAGAGGACCGGAAAAACGACCCATCTCCCCTTCAGATTATAAACTGAAATAAGGACTGGGAGGTCAAATGGGATACATTGGACGTATTTATCAATACGTGACAGACACGGAATATATGATAAATGAGAATAAGGTAAAGTTTTGATTGAATAATGATGGGCATGAACAAATGAGTAAGGCAAATTGTCTTAATTGACCACTTGCGAGTTCCAATCTATAAGGAAGTTGGAGCTGCAGACATCGGAGGACAAAATATAATGAAGACCAAAGACAGACAAAATGAAAGGCTTGAACAGTGAGATACTAATTGCCAGTTGAGGGATTAAGGTAAATAGTCTTAATGATGTACGTGGTATTCAGTGTGTAATAATAAATAATAATAATAATAAACGGTTTATTAAAGAATGGCAGCCTCATTAGCTGAAAATACACATTTTACAATTAGTGGATGAACATGAGATGTACAGATATGAAAATGGTAAGCTCAGTTTACAATGGGTGAGTATAATATACTTTACATTAAAACAAGAAATTAATACAATAATTATGCTAGTGCAAAATACAAATTATCATAAATTAACCATGAGAGTAAGTGATTTACAGTGCATATACAGTACACATTTATTTTACTCATATATATACAGAACATACATATATACGCATACGTACACACATAAATACGCATATATATACATACATATATAGAACATAAGAACATGCAGTAAGTGTGCACATGCCCGTATACATAAACGCTCACGTATGCAAACAAACATACATACATACAAAAACTGTTCTGGTAGG
Source organism: Paralithodes platypus (assembly GCA_032716605.1). NCBI lineage: Eukaryota > Metazoa > Arthropoda > Malacostraca > Decapoda > Lithodidae > Paralithodes > Paralithodes platypus. Next base: position 1,241,413 of record CM064547.1, on the reverse strand, counting down.
GTCAGGTGAGGCTAATAATGGGAGTTAAATCCTTGGGAGAGATTAAATGAGGGAATTGGAAAAGGGTTAATGGGGCAACGGACTGTAGGTAAGGTAAAGCCAATTAGAATGGAATGTCAAACGTCGGAAGAGATCAAATGAGGAGTTTGAAAAGGGTTAAGGCGAAATGGCCTAGGGTCCGTACAGGTAGGGTCAGGTAAAGCCTACTACAATGGGAGGTAATCCTCGGTAGAGAACAAAAGAAGAATATAAAATAAGGAGAGACAGCTGGGGGAATTATAGTATATGGGACATTCTTCAGTGTGTGTGTGTGTGTGTGTGTGTGTGTGTGTGTGTGTGTGTGTGTGTGTGTGTGTGTGTGTGTGTGTGTGTGTGTGTGTGTGTGTGTGGGTGTGTGTGTGTGTGTTTGTGTGTGTGTGTGTGTGTGTGTGTGTGTGTGTGTGTGTGTGTGTGTGTGTGTGTGTGTGTGTGTGTGATAGAATACTCTCAGCCGGGCTCGAGCCTCGAACCACAAACAGTATACACTATGGACACATATATATATAGATAATTAACGCATACATACATACACATATACGCACACATACACATATACTGTACATACATAAATGCACATATACATATACACACACATACATAAACAAACTCAAGCAAATACATACATATATTCTAATACACACACGCACACACACTTATGCATACATTATTAACACCTTACGAGCGGCCTATGCGGTTTATTTATGTGTACCGCACAGCGGGGTGCTTTTAGCCAAAATAGGGCTGTTTACGTGATCATTTTCATGCCTAAATAAGACCCAGAACGTATAACAAGTACCTATCCCTGAAAGGGCATAAACAGAGCTTTCGAATGTCACCATAACGATCCTTGTATGATGGATAGTTTTCTTGCAATAACCTTGCAACGCGAGTGCAAAAAGCAGGTAATTCGGTACTTTCAGTACATAATTGAGTATGTAGCGAGTGAGAGAGGGAGGAGGGAGCTGAGATTTGTGTCAGTAGGTTCGCCGCGGTGGTCTGGAGCAGTCATACGCTCGCTAGTCTCCTGCCACCACTTGTCTCTCTCTCTCAGCCACATTACGTGCTGAAATTGCCACTCGAGTTATGTCGAGCACCGCCACATAGTCCAGCTTTATTTAACTCGACTTATGTTGCTCGCCGCTAAATAAGGGTTAAAGGAGGGCGGGTATATATGGTGTGACAGGCCGGCATTACACATTATTAATAATATTTACAATGGTTGGGATAGGACTATTTTTGTATCTGTCAGTTCTTGCCCTTATTGGGTGGAGTGTGTTGAAGTGTCGAGCTGCACGTGTTGGTCTAGGGTCGTCTGGTGGAAGTAAGTTTCTGTGTCGTGGGTGAACAAGTAGCTTAGATGCAAACTGCTTGAGCGTGTTGTAGTGGTGGGTTGAAAGTGCAGGTATGCTAAGGGTGGTGAGAGCTTCCTCGTACCCTGGGTATGTGCCACCCAGGATGATCCTGCATGCCTTCTTCTGCACTCTCTCCAATTGACGTTGTTGTGTCAGGGTTAGAGAGGAGGACCAGGCGGGAGAGGCGTAGGTGAGCTTAGGGAGTATGAAGATGTTATATATACTCTTCAGCTCATTCTCCGGCGCCCCCAGGGATCTCAGCCGCCTTAGCATAAACAACTAACTTGTATGTGGCGGTCCTGACTGTGGTAGACACATGTTTCTTCCAGTTCAGCTTGTTGTCCACAGTGATTCCGAGGAGTTTGGTGGACTCAACAAGCTGAAGGGGATGAGGACCAATTGTGACAGTGGGTGGAGGAAGGTCGGTAACGGAGGTGTTGATCTGCATGACCACTGTCTTGTCATGATTGATGGTCACATGATTGACTGTGGTCCAGGCTTGAAGACGGTCGAGGATGTCTTGTAGGGGGTCATAGTTAGGGGAGGTGTTATCGACAGTAATGCAGACTGTCGAGTCGTCCACGTACTTCCAGTGGAATGGAGTGTCCTTTAGGGCATAATTAATCAAGATGAGGAACAATAGAGGCCCTATCTTTGTGCCCTGTGGGACTCCACATGTGATGTCTAGGAAGGTGGAGATGAAGCCTTGATATCGCACTGCTTGCCGTCTGTCACTAAGGAAGTCGGTCAACCACGCAACCAGGGTAGGATGTAGCCCCAACTTTATGGCCTTGTTGATGATGATGGTGTGGTCAACAAGGTCAAATGCTTTCCTAAAGTCAATAAAGGCAAGAGCGAGGGAAGTCTTTCTCTTCTCAAAATTTGTGTAAATATAATCTAGGAAGCTAATAAGACAGTGAGTGGTGGAGGAGGTTTTTACGTTTTTCGTGTGTGTGTGTGTGTGTGTGTGTGTGTGTATATATATATATATATATATATATATATATTATATATATATATATATATATATATATATATATATATATATATATATATATATATATATATATATATACCGGTATATATATTTATATACTGTATATAATTATGCTTTCATTAGTTTATTCAAGTACATTGGGATTTGTAATTGATTATTAATAAGAACGATTTTTTTTTTTTTTTTTTTTTAAGAGACAATGAACGGAGGAAGGAAAAACACAGATAAAACAAAAAGGTCCATGTGCCTAAAGGCATCCTCCATTCATAAAATGTTTGTAACAACTGGATTTAAACATTTGTTGATTGTAAGTTTGTGGAAAGCAATTCGAGGGAAGTGAATTCCAAAGAGTAGTAGCTCTGGGGATAAATGAATTCTGATAAGCAGAAGTTCTGCATTGTGGAGGAGAAAGTGTAAATTCATGGGCGCTCTCAGCTGCCCTAGTTCTACGGGGAAAGATGTGGAGAGGCGGCACAATTGAAGCAAGTTCCTCGGAACAATTGCTGTGAAAATATCTGTAGAATAATGCAAGGGATGCAACGTTTCTTCGTATGGCTAATGTAGGAAGGTCCTGTGTGATTGCAGGGTTATTGATTAATCTAATAGCTTTATTTTGAATTTTGTCCAACTGCCTCAATGCAACCACTCCACTTCCACCCCACAGAGGTGAACAGTAATCCATCTGAGAGCGCACATGACTTTTATATATTACGGCCAACTGCTCGTCAGTGAAGAATTCTCGAACTCTGTACAGGAGTCCCAGTTTTTTAGAGGCATTCTTAGCAATGCTTCTAACATAATGTGTCCAGCTCAAGTTAGTAGTTAATGTTACACCGAGAATGTCAATACTACGGGAAGTGGGAATATTTACATCATTAAAAAATATATGGGAGTCAGTGAGATTCTGTCGGTTAGAAAATTGAATGTACTTGGTTTTCTGTGCATTAAAGGAAACTAGATTCTCTTGTCCCCATTCATTAATTCTAGAAAGGTCCCGGTTCAGAGAAATTGCAGTGTTTATTTTTGAATTTATAAGATCGGGTTGGGTGAAAGAATTGGTAAATGTGAAGGAACTGTGGAGTGTTGAGTCATCTGTGTAGGAATGTATTGGATTATGAGTGGTAGATATGAGATCATTGATATGAATGAGGAACAGAGTTGGGGCCAAAACTGATCCCTGGGGAACACCAGCATTTATTGAGTGAAATTGAGAATAAAGGCCATCTACCATTACACATATTTTTTCTGTTATGAAGATAAGAAGAAATTAGTGGAACTAATGATGCAAGGCCGTAGTGTGACATCTTCGACAATAAGGATTGATGCCAGACTCTATCAAATGCCTTTGATATATCCAGTGCTATTGTATGTGTTTCACCATGTTGGTCTGTAGCTTGGTTGATTTGATGCGTAAGAAGGCAAAGAATGTCTGCAGTTGATCGACATCGTCTAAAACCATATTGCCTATCACTGATTAATTTATTAATTAAACGTAAGGGTTTAGTACGCAAAACGTAAATTAAATTGTGTCTTTATCGTGGGGGTTGGTACGCATGGCGGGCGTAGCCACGCTGGTCTTGGAGGTGGTTGGTGCGGCCAAGGTCGCCCGGTATGTTTTGGATTTCGAATCACATACGGGGCTCGCGCTCACGTATGTCAAAAGTCGGGAAAGCATACGTTTTACCTGGCTAGCTGCTACGTCTTACGGGTGCAGCCCCGTAAAACGTAGCAGCTAGACAGGTAATACGTAAGTTTCTCCCGCCAATCGTACAATGTTCACGTAAAACGGGAAAATGAAAGTAAGTCCGGGCGCATCTGGCAGAACCGCCGCACTGCGGGTTGGCGGGAAGACGGGAAGACGCGGCACCGTTATATGGTGGGGTCACGGGGGACAACGGGACCAGCGGGGGACACTCCAGTCACACCTCTCACCACACCGGAGCAGCAACCAACAAGCCAACCCTGCCACCCTCTGCACCCTGCCGAAAACAAATCGTAACAGCGAAACGACTGCACCTATGGCTTTCATATTTTTACCACATGTACCTTACCCTTTAGGCTACCCACCACAAAAATCCCAAATCCCTCCTCCCACCCACTCGTTGACTGTCGGTCCCGTCAGAAGGAAAAAAAGGAAAATCTGTGGCGGCGAAACGACTGCACCAATCGGGTCCATATTTGTGTGACAAGTTCCTTACCCTTCTGCCTTCCCCCCACCACACCCCCAACCACCTCCAACCACCCACTTCCAGCGTATCCGTACGAAGATAAGGAAAAAAAGGAAAATCTGTGGCGGCGAAACTACCTCACCAATCGGTTCCATATTTGTGTGACAAGTCCCTTACTCTTCTGCCTTCTCCCCACCACACCCCCAACCACCTCCAACCACCCACTTACAGCGTATCCGTACGAAGATAAGGAACAAAAGGAAAATCTGTGGCGGCGAAACTACCTCACCAATCGGTTCCATATTTGTGTGACAAGTCCCTTACCCTTCTGCCTTCCCCCCACCACACCCCCAACCGCCTCCCACCACCCACTTCCAGCGTACGCTATCCGTACGAAGATAAGGAAAAAAAGGAAAATCCGTGGTGGCGAAACTACCTCACCAATCGGCTTCATATGTGTAACACAAGTCAATTACCCTTCTACCTTCCCCCAACCAACCCGAAAACCACCCTCCCACCCATACATTCCGATACCATAAAAGTCTCTGTAGTCTACAGTGTCTTTTCAGCTACTTTCGGGACCATCCATCGGGGACCTGATTTCTGGCGAAAATGGACAAGGGGAGTGTTTTTTTTTACTATTATCCTTCCTTTCTCTCCCAACTTGATAGATTTAGCCAAAAAAAAAAAAAAAAAAAAATGGCACTGGCAGAAGCACACCTGTCAAAATTGGCTGGCACTCAGCGGTTACAAGGATGAATTGTTCTTTCCTCTATAAAAGGGAGTTCACAAAATTGAACTCCTCCAGGATGAATTCCGCGATGTTGTTCATGGTGCCGATGAAGGACTGGGAATGGGAATGGTGTGGCCATTCCTGCCCTTTTGTAGTTCCCAGATTCCAACCCAGACCTACGTGGTTGACAAAGACTGTCTTTGTCTGTGTTTGGACAGACGGGGTGTGCCTACGATTGTCCGGACACGGTCCACGTAATGCCTACAAACTCACAAGACGTACGGCCTCAGCTACGTAGGTCTTGTGGGGGCGTGGCCATGGGCGTGGCCTGTGTTCCCGCAAATCGGGCAGCCCAGGCGGACTAACGGGGACATGCTTACGCAAGTCGCAAGCACGTACGTAGCTCCATACGACTACATTACGTCTGACGTAACACTGGCCCCGTTACGGTACGTATGTCGCGAAGTGCAATAGTCGTAGTCTATACGGGCGTACACGGCCGGACTACGCCCGTCATAACACAAAATTGGCGATCACGCCTGACGGGAGCATACAGGAGCGATATACGTGAATGTGTGACCCCAGCATTAGTGAACTGTACATGTGCGGTAGTTAAGGGGGTAGTACTCGCTTTTTTTGGACCCCTTTCTCCCTCATGTTTAACATATTAGTTTTGAGATTTTAAGACGTTCGTTCCGTGATTATGGCGATTTTTAGACCTTTCGCTTCATGTTGTTGTCAATATTAAAACCTTTCGTGCCCTTTAGGTGTCGATTTTTTTCCTTGCGAGCGATAGCAAGCCTCAAATTTTAGAAGGAATCGGCCATTGGCCGGGACATTTTTTTCACCTACAAATTTACAAATTTATCTTGAAAGTGGGTCTAGGGGGTGTTTTTCTAAGCTTGATGGAGGTCTAGCGAGGAAACTAATAAAACAAATTAATAAATCAATATATAGACAAAAAACCAAGCACTATATATCCCCTTAAGGGGGATGGTTCGTTTGTAGGTCGATATTTTCAGTTATTTATTATTTGTCTAGTTTTCTCCCTAGACCTCCATCAAACTTTAAAAAAAAAAACATCCATTAGATTCCCCTGCTAGATTAATTTGTACATTTTTCAGTAGAAAAATGTCCAGGCCGAAGGCCGGTTCTTCCAAAATTACGGGGTTACAGCAACCCATCTCCCCTTAAAGAGTGTCGGTGATCGTTGGCTATGAGGTGGTGGGAGTCGACGTGTGAATGTATAAGAGAGTAAAGCTAGGGGGGGGGGGGGGACGACTCTCGCGTTACAAAGGGTGCTAATTATATAAACTTGGTCTTAATATGATGCAGAGACATAGTGGTTAATATGATGCAGAGACATAGTGGTTAATATGATGCAGAGACATAGTGGTTAATATGATGCAGAGACATAGTGGTTAATATGATGCAGAGACATAGTGGTTAATATGATGCAGAGACATAGTGGTTAATATGATGCAGAGACATAGTGGTTAATATGATGCAGAGACATAGTGGTTAATATGATGCAGAGACATAGTGGTTTCATATTTAATATGATGCAGAGACATAGTGGTTAATATGATGCAGAGACATAGTGGTTTCATATTTTCCCATTAAGTATCGATAAATTAGCTGCTAAGGGATTCAATTCACCGTCAGATGAAATGAAACTGAGTATAGTTGAGGTGGTACTGTACAAGCTAGATCTGCCTCATCGGTTATCTCCAGGGGCACCTCCACCACCTCTATCCCTCCAGTATTGCCAATTTACCTATTTAAAAAAAAAAAAAAAAAAAAAAAAAAAAAAACACACACACACACACACACACATTATACACACAGACACACACACACTCCCAAGATCCTCCTTCAAGATAAATGTATACATTTTCGATAGAAAAATGTCCCGGCCGAAGGCCGATTCCTCTTAAATTACAGGCTCGCTATCGCTCGCCAGGAAAAATTGACACCTAAGTAAAGCGAAAAATCTTAATATTGAAAAAGAAATGGGGCGAAAGTTCTTAAAATCGCCAAACCAATGGGCCTAACCTTCTTAGAATCTGAAAAATAATAGGGCTAAACATGAGGATTAAGGGCGATCGCTGGGTATGAGGTGGTGGGAGACGACGTGAATATTATAGGAGTCAAGCTAAGCCATCGGGATGGGTGGGGTGGGAGGGGGGGTTCTCGCGTTACAAAGGGTCCTCGTGAAGTGAGAAGTACCTCATATGTTATCCACCAGGGGCCCTCCTACCACCACCACCACCAACACCTCTCTCTCTCTCTCTCTCCTTCCACCCCTCCACTCTCTCCACCACAACCTCTAACCCTCCATCCACCTCTCCACTCTCTCCATCACCACCACCTCTATCCCTCCTTCCACCCCTCCACTCTCTCCAACCCTCCATCCACCTCTCCACTCTCTCCATCACCACCACCTCTATCCCTCCTTCCACCCCTCCACTCTCTCCCTCCTTCGACCCCTCCACCACCACCTCTATCCCTCCTTCCACCCCTCCACTCTCTCCACCACCACCTCTCACTCTAGCGTTGCCAATTTAGCTACTTTCCCGCTAGATCTAGAGGTGTTTACTTCGTTCGATCTAGAGGCAAATGTTCACATCTAGCGACATGAATTCTAGCGATACTCGGATATTTGAGCCATTTTAGTCTCTTCTGTCTCATTTAACACAGCCTATTTTCCTCCTTTCCTCTTTTTCGTATTTTAGGGGAGATGGGCCAGTTTTATTTTGTTTCTTCTATTATTTCATTTATTGTCGAGTTTATCTTTCATATAATGGACAGGCTGCAAACCTCTACCTATACATTAATTCGATGTAATAATAATGTTAGATGATATATCTTGTTCATAATAGCTTTATTTTCATATAGATATAACTCATATTGAAAGATCCAGATATGTGACTGTGACTGTGACTGCCTTCAGAGTAACATTAATTAACTTATTATAGGTACCGTTATATAATCTAATGGATTATAGGTACCGTTATATAATCTAATGGATTATAGGTACCGTTATATAATCTAATGTATTATAGGTACCGTTATATAATCTAATGTATTATAGGTACCGTTATATAATCTAATGTATTATAGGTACCGTTATATGTATTATAGGTACCGTTATATAATCTAATGTATTATAGATACCGTTATATAATCTAATGTATTTATTTCACTCCCAACACCAAACACCTCCCAATGAAATTAATGAAAACTTTTGATCCTACCGGGATTCGAACCTGGGTTACCACATACAGATCTTAAGCACTCTAAGCATTACACCATCAAGACAGTTAAAGGTTAAGTACATGACTACAATGTAATATCCATTTATCAAATACTGGATATCAATTTAATAATGTACTCACACCCAACTGCACACTGAATAGCCTAAGTTTTTATGAGAGATTTACATAGATACACTGACCACACAGACCTTACGATCCCAACGAGGTGGTCAGGGCTTAATTCTAGTAGAGATAGCTAACCCGAGAGTAAGGGACAGTGAAAGGAAAGGATAGCAAAGAAGAAGGAGAAAAGAGAGAAAGAGAGAGAGAGTGAGTTTGTTTTCAGAGAGCGGAAGTTAAATGACGCTAACGGCCTCACGAGTTCCACCTTTACCATCATTAAGGGGACCCACCTCATTTGTTTTCTCTCTCCCTCTCTCTCTGGGTTGTATCATTCGGCCCCATTCAGCCTACTGTTTTAAGATGTTTATCCCCATCCAGGCGTCGATTTATTCCTGGCGAGCGGTAGCTAGCCAACATATTTAAAACAAATGCTTCTGACAGCAGGCTAAATTTGTACATTTTTCGATAGAAAAATTTCTCCGGCGAAGCCGGATTTCTTTATACAATGCTGGCTCGCTATCGCTCGCCAGGAAAATATCCACATCTGGATGGTGTTACGTTATGAGCGGGGTTAGAACCCATAACATAAAGAAACATTCCACAAAACACCACAAAACGAGGACTTATTATTTAGCCTCACAAAATGCGGAAAATATGACTATCAGTTTCAGTCAAGAATAAGTGGTATGTTAAACTTCCACAAAAACTAGCAACTCTCTTTGTAGTCACTAAAACCTTGGTAGGTGAAAAGATGTGGCAAGTTCATAAAATATCAGTTGATATCAAATGGCTGTTTTAGCCTAAAAACCCCAATGTTATTCCTTTCTTATCACTCGTTCAGAATTAGTTATCTTTAGTTACTTTGACTTAGATTTATCCCAACAATCAAAAGAATAATATATTAGCATATAAAGGTAAAATGTAAAGAGTATGTAAAATATAATTATAATTTATTTAAATGATTAATTATACACAAAAGTTACTTCTAGTGAAAATATCAAATTTGAGAAACATTGATGTGAAATAATAAAGAAACTCTTAAGAAAAATAATACATAGTTATATAAATACCCACTAAGAGAGTAGGGCAGGTCAGCTTAAGATGGTGGTGGAGAATACACTACTTGCTGTTACGGTACTAGCGGCTTATATACCCTTAGCGCACCTGGCTCTGATACCAACTTCTCTAACTGTATTAATCTCAACTCATTATATACTTGCTGAATTAAAGTATTACTTTTACCAAGAACTCTATGATATATCTTGTAAACATTACTTATGATTAGAAAAGCCAAATACATTATTATTACCTAGTTATAATCAATAATATTCGTACGTCAGGCAACGAAGAAGAGCCGGTTGGAAGAAAGGGGGGGAGAATGAATAGGGTTACGAGTGTAGGACGATAGAGGGTAGAATGGAATGTGAACGAAAGGGGAATAGTCTGCACGAAGCCTCCCAATACCACCTCACTCGTTCCCGTACACTCTTGAACAAAAATATCTTCCTATATGAAACTAAGCTGTCTACAGGTCGAATTAATTATACCGGGCTCATAACATTGCATACGATGTTCAATCATAAATAATTAAAGATCATACCCACCATAACAAGCACAATACCTCAATTACAACCAGTGACACTTGAATGAAATAGAAATCCCTAACACCTCCCTCACAAAGAGATTTATAAGAGAAGCGAAACTAAATCTAAATCCTAATACAATAATTTTAAACCTAATACCATTCACCAAACCATAAACCAAAACCAAAATCACATTAACAAACTTACAAATTATTGCTGGCAAAATAGCTCTAACAACTAAAATTGTTCTCAATCAGTTCCGGGATATCATGTCCGCGATAATATTGTTCTTTCCCTTTATGTGGTGAATATCAAGGTTATATGGCTGCAATGCCAAGCACCATCTCATTAACCGCTGATTTGAGTTTTTCATTTTATACAAGAATTAATTTCAGGGGGTTGTGATCAGTAAACACTTTCACAGGAAAATGTGAACCACTAAGATACACACTAAACTTATCCACTGCAAAGAGCAAGGCAAAACACTCTTTTTCAATAGTGCTGTAGTGTTTCTGATGAGGTTTGAGTTTACCGGATGCATAGCAAACTGGATGCAAAATCTCAGCATCACTGTACTGTAACAAAACTGCTCCTACACCAACATCACTAGCATCCACCTGAATTATGAACGGTTTATGAAACTGAGGGGACTTCAGAATAGGTGCATTGACTAATAGGCAACGAATCTTTGTGAATGAAGTTTGGTATTCTGGTGTCCACACAAATTTTCTCTTTGGACTAATCAAGTCTGTTAGGGGGGCGGAGAGGTCAGCGAAGTTGGGTACAAATCTCCGATAGTACCCAGCCATACCCAAGAAGCGCATTACTGCCTTGCGGTCCTGGGGAATTGGCAGTGTTGAAATGGCTTCGACTTTGGCAGAAATAGGGCTGACTTCCCCTTCTCCTACCACGTGACCCAGAAAGATTAGTTTGGCATGGCCGAACTCACTCTTGGCAAGGTTGACAGTGAGTCCCGCCCTGGCCAAGTTGGAGAAGAGACTCTGTAGCTGGTGAAGATGATCCTGCCAGGATTCGCTGTAGACCACAATATCGTCGAGGTAGGATTGCACGCCCGAGAGGCCATCTGTCACCCGTTGGATTAGTCGCTGGAATGTGGCAGGCGCATTCACCATACCGAAAGGCATGACGGTGTATTGGAATAGCCCGTCCGGGGTGACAAATGCAGACACTCTCTTGGCCCTCTCCGATAGTTTTATCTGGTAGTAACCCTTCAGCAGGTCAATCTTGGAGATGTACTTCGTTCCTCCCAAACGGTCCAACAGGTCGTCGATCCGTGGCAGAGGGTAGCAGTCCTGGCGGGTGAGTTGGTTTACCCGGCGATAATCCATACACATCCTAAATGTGCCATCAGGTTTGTCCACGACTAGGCATGGAGAGGCTCACTCGCTGTCGCTCCGTTCCACCAATCCATGGGCGAGTAGGAAGTCCACTTCCTGTTGAAGTGCCGCACGCTTCTCTGGATTGGCACGGTAGGGATCTTGTTTGATGGGAGTGGCCCCCTCTGTCAGGACCACATCATGTTCCACCAGGGGACACTGCTGGGGAACGTCACCAAACAGCTGTGGAAACTCGGAAAGCAGGTACTCCAAGTCTTCACCTTGGACAGACAACAAGTGCTGGAAATTTAAATGGGGGTTAGTCAAGAAGTCCGAGTTTTGCAATTTGTTATCAAGAGGCAACTGGATGTCATTATGCTCCTTGATCTTTAGATCCTCTAGTTCACCTTCAAACTGTGCTACTGATTCAAAGTTTAATACCTTATCTGGATCTCTGCAGTCATAGGCTTTGAGCAGGTTAACATGTACTAGTCTTTCCGACTTCCTACGATCAGGAGTTTTTAAAACATAATTCACATTACTTGTTTTCTTAAGCACAACATATGGACCATGGTACTTGCTTTGTAGCGGCTTTTTAGGTATAGGCAGAAAGGCAAGCACTAGATCTCCTGACTGAAATTCTCTGACAACTGTAGTCTTATCATACTGCACTTTCATTTTATCTTGAGACTTCTCTAAATTGTTCATAGCTATTTCTACTGCAGATCTCAGTCTAGATTTAAATCGATGCACATAAGTGAGATGTTTATTAGAGTTAGCATTGATCCAAGTGTCTTTTAACACTTTCAAGGGACTTCTGACCTCATGACCAAAAACTAGGGAAAATGGTGAAAATCCTAGAGAATCTTGTACCCTGCTTCTTACAGCATACAACACAAAATGGATGCCCTCATCCCAGTCGGCATTGTTCCCTTCACAATATTTAGTGAGCATTGATTTGAGGGTCTGATGGAACCTTTCTAATGCCCCCTGGGACTGTGGGTGACTGGCAGTGGAATGATACTGGTGTACTCCCAACTCTTCCATGGTTTGCTTGAAGAGCTGAGAGGCAAAGTTACTTCCTAAATCAGACTGTACCACACAGGGTATTCCATACTGGGTGAAAAATTTACTAAGCGCCTTTACTACATTCTTTGATGTTATACGCCTCAAGGGGAACACTTCTGGATACCTAGTGGTGGAACACATGACAGTCAACAAGTACTCATTCCCACTACGGGTTCTTGGTAAAGGTCCTACACAGTCAATTATGATTTTACTGAACGGTTCATCCGTTACAGGGATGGGATTTAAGGGTGCAGGCTTGATGGGTTGGTTGGGTTTCCCCGCAAGTTGACACACATGACAAGTATTACAGTAAGACTTCACAGATAGTTTCATCCTCGGTCAAAAGAAATCATTGAGAATTTTGTCATAAGTCTTGTTGATACCCAAATGTCCACCACTAAGGTCATGAGCAATGGAAATGATGTCTACTCTATACTTATGTGGCACAACTACTTGATGCACCTCTTGCCAGGGCTCATCAGCTGGCACATTGGGAGGTCTATTCTTGCGCATCAGGGTACCATTACTTAGATAGAAGCATTGAGGATAGTTTCCTATATCTGACTCTTCCACAGCCCTATCAAAATATATTGCCAATTCAGGGTCCTTCTTCTGAGCCTCTTTGAGAGTTTCAGAATCAATGGGAATTTTGCTAATATCCTCTGACTCTACATCAGGAAATAGGGAGGAAGTGTCTAGGTCAACACTATCAGGATCAACTTTGTCCTTCTTACTGTGGTGACCAGCCCCACTCCTAGTCACTACACAGGAGGGAAACAAATTGGGATACTGACTTTCTAATTGCTTAGTGTTGTTATCAGAAGAGGGAGTGGAGGTAACTATGGGGTCTGGTATCACTTTGCCACCGGCGATATCGTTGCCCATCAAAAAGTTCACTCCTTCTACAGGTAGGGAATCTTGAATCCCAACAGTAAAGTAACCACTAGCTAAATCAGTTTTTAGATACACCCTAGCCAAAGGAACAACAAGACACCCACTGACTCCCTGAATGAGTATACTCTGGCCCAGCAAACAGTCCTCAATACTGGGCACCAATCCTCTTACCAAGAGGCTATGAGAGACTCCTGTGTCTCTCAAAACATGAATGGGATAGTCAGTGGAAGCGTCAGTAGAGGAAACTGATTCTGTGGAAAGAAAAGGTTGGAACTGGTTAGAACAGCTAGGTGGTATACTAGGGAAAACCTGGTTGTGAGAGCCATCAGAGTCAGAACATGCACTCAACACAGGTGGAGTAGGAGGGGATACTGCTACTCTATTTGGATGAAGTACAAGGGAAGAGGCTAGAACAGCACTACTCTCTGGTTTACGGGTTTTCTCTTTTAACTTTAATTTGGGACACTCTCTGATAAAATGTCCAGGTTGTTTACAGTAGGCACAAACTAAGGGTCCAGGAGGTTTAATGGAAGAAAGAGAAGTTTTGTTAAATTCCTTTTTATCAGATCCATTGCCCCCAGAAGCTACCCTTGAAACTGGTTGGGAGACACCACCATAACCAGACCTACCACCAGTAGATTGGAAACTACCACCATCACTAGGACCAGCACCAGATGGTGGTCGGTTGCCAGGCCCTCTCTGTCCTGTCCTGAAATAAGAATCGCCATGAGTTAATCGGTAATTTTCAGCCGAAATAGCCGCCCTGTCTACAGATTGCACCTCTCTCTCTTGGAGGTAAAGTTTTAAGGGGAAGGGGACTTTGCGGAGAAATTCTTCAAGCATAACTAGCTGGCACAACTGCTCAAAGGTTGTCACTTTACTGGCTCTCAACCAACTCAGAAATTTTCGCTCTTTTTCCTTTACAAATTCTAGAAAAGTTTATTTTTCACCTTTCTTCATATCCCTGAAATACTGACGATGTGTTTCAGGAACCTGATCATACACTGCTAAGACTGAGGTTTTAAGAGTTTCATAGGTCAAGGAATTAATGGGGAGATTGGTATAAACCTGCTTGGCTTTACCTATGAAAGCAGTCTGGGCTAGAAATGCCCACTGATCATTTGGCCACTTGAGTTGGTTGGCTGCCTTCTCAAAAAGGATGAAGAAATTCTCCGGGTCAGTCTCATCAAAACTAGGGACAAACTTTAAACCATGACCCTTATCAGAAAATGGTCTACTTGCAACCGAATCCCTTTGATTCCGTTTTTCTTCAGCTTTTAACTTTAACATGCGCTCATCATACTCTCTCTCACGTTGTTTCTGTTCACGCTCATGTTCAATATCACGCTGTTTTTGTTCAAACTCGCGCTGTTTTTGTTCAAACTCATACTGTCTTTGTTCACGCTCATGTTCAATTTCACGCTGTTTTTGTTTACGCTCATGTTCAATTTCACGGTTTTTGTTCACGCTCATGTTCAATTTCAAGCCTTCTCTGTTCTCTGTCAGCTTTTGCATTCTCTAGCTCTAATAGTTTCACTCTCATCCATGCATCACTACCTCCTTCCTCTGCACACAACTGATAGGCTGCCTCAGACAAAACTTCAGTATTTACCAATTTCTCAATCACACTCCTTCTAATCTCACCATTGGTATTACTAGTTCTGTAAGGTACATCATACTCTGTGGCTATGGCAATCCAGTCTACTTTTCTGAGCTTCGACACAGACAAGGTGCTCAAAGAGGGGTCAGCGACAAATTCACTAATTTAAAATTCCATGATTGAGTGCTATGAACAATGGATGAACGAGAAAATGTATCACTAATTAGGATGAGTGAGAAACGCGAATAATTGGCATTAAAGAACGTAGAGGCTGACACACCTATCTCAACTCATAAACAGAACAAAACGAGGTGGATGAAATGAGTATGCGATGTCCTATCGAGGGACTTAATGTTTCACTAATGTTCTCAATTACTACCAAACGAGGGAAAGAAAGGAATCCTGGTCACACGGCACCTTGTTACGTTATGAGCGGGGTTAGAACCCATAACGTAAAGAAACATTCCACAAAACACCACAAAATGAGGACTTATTATTTAGCCTCAGAAAATGCGGAAAATATGACTATCAGTTTCAGTCAAGAATAAGTGGTATGTTAAACTTCCACAAAAACTAGCAACTCTCTTTGTAGTCACTAAAACCTTGGTAGGTGAAAAGATGTGGCAAGTTCATCAAATATCAGTTGATATCAAATGGCTGTTTTAGCCTAAAAACCCCAAAGTTATTCCTTTCTCATCACTCGTTCAGAATTAGTTATCTTTAGTTACTTTGACTTAGATTTATCCCAACACTCAAAAGAATAATATATTTGCATATAAAGGTAAATTGTAAAGAGTATGTAAATATGTAAAATATAATTATAATTTATTTAAATGATTAATTATACACAAAAGTTACTTCTAGTGAAAATATCAAATTTGAGAAACATTGATGTGAAATAATAAAGAAACTCTTAAGAAAAATAATACATAGTTATATAAATACCCTCCAAGAGAGTAAGTGATAGCAATCAATAAACATAGAAAAAATCCTAGGCGATACTTATTCAACTCATGGTGATTCTTTTACAAACAAACTCAGGGCAGGTCAGCTTAAGATGGTGGTGGAGAATACACTACTTGCTGTTACGGTACTATAGCGGCTTATATACCCTTATCGTACCTGGCTCTGATACCAACTTCTCTAACTGTATTAATCTCAACTCATTATATACTTGCTGAATTAAAGTATTACTTTTACCAAGAACTCTATGATATATCTTGTAAACATTACTTATTATTAGAAAAGCCAAATACATTATACCTAGTTATAATCAATATCATTCGTACGTCAGGCAACGAAGAAGAGCGGGTTGGAAGAAAGGGGGGGAGAATGAATAGGGTTACGAGTGTAGGATGATAGGGGGTAGAATGGAATGTGAACGAAAGGGGGGTAGTCTGCACGAAGCCTCCCAATACCACCTCACTCGTTCCCGTACACTCTTGAACAAAAATATCTTCCTATATGAAACTAAGCTGTCTACAGGTCGAATTAATTATACCGGGCTCATAACATTGCATACGATGTTCAATCATAAATAATTAAAGATCGTACCCACCATAACAAGCACAATACCTCAATTACAACCAGTGACACTTGAATGAAATAGAAATCCCTAACAATGGAGATAAACTTCTTAAAACAGTAGGCTGAATGGGGCCAAATGGATACAAACCAGAGAAAGACAGAAAACAAGAGAAAATAAGCCGGTGACCCCCCTTAAGCTTGTTTTTTTCCTTTCCTACCTTATGTGCTTCATCCCTCTCCCTTCTGTTTAACCCCTTCTGTACCGGGGACGTCTTTTTAATTATATACCTGCTATATTTTTTGAAGTTTAAGAAGGATCTGAGGTAGTAGAAAGGGTTAAGTGAGATCATTCGAAGCCTGTTAATTGCTGAAGGCCCTTTTTATACTGAACTAGGAGGGGTACCCGGCGTTGCCCGGGTTTAAATTCTACTACCATAATCACCATCATCAATCACTACTACCACAATCATCAATCACTACTACCATAATCACCGGCCTCGACCTCCCTGTGCCTCATTAAACGGCGACCTCGATTTCGGCCGCTAAATTACCTCCGATTTTGGATCTGACCTCATCCGTACCCCCATTTTGGGGAGCTGCGAACAACTTTCGTTCCATACACCTTTTCGATCGGAGGCCTCCTTCTGCCCAAAACGGCAATTTTTTTCGAATTTTTTTCGCTCCCGTATACTACATAAGTTCTGCCGAAAATGTTATTAAACAAAAGTGTCTCTGACTTCCACTAAACTCGCCTAAAACCATCTCCAAAGCCTGGGCTTTCCAACGGTGCCCCACACTCCCACCTGGCACCAAAACTGTGGGAGGAGTTTAGTAACAAAGGTCGGGCAACTGACAAACAGACAGACAAACATTGACCTTTATTTATTAAGATAAAATCGTCTAAATATAGCTAGAATATAATCATAAAGACGTCGCCGGTACAGAAGGGGTTAAGTTGTTTTGCCTTCAAGTTTCTTTTGCTGAAATTAAATTAATTTTTGGAGTGTGGCCGTTTCGAAGTGTGGCCGTTTTAACTCCCATCCTGTTATTATCACCATTCGGACTATTCGGACCGTTGCCTTTAGCCGGGGTCCGAGTGTGCACCGTCTGTCACACACCTCTCCCATGACAAACGATGGTCGGCGAATTTCTCATCTCGGCGTGATTTAAGCGGCTGCAATATCTCTTTTAGGAGCCTCTTTACTCCCACGGACGCTGTTTTACGCTGAATCACACTAACAATTTTTTTTCCGGCAACATAACATAACATTTCAGAGGGTTTTAGTTTGTTCCCTACACCTCCATCAAGCTTAAAATTTCACCCCCTTGACCCCCTTTCGGGTTTTAGTTTGTTTCTTAGACCTCTATCAAGCTTAAAATTTCACCCCCTTGGCACCCTTTCAAAATAAATGTGTAAATTTTTCGGTAGACAAATTTACCGGCCTCCTAAAATTACAGGCTCGGCACTTTAAAGGCACGAAAGGTCTTAATATTGACAAAGTAATCGGGTGAAAGGTCTCAAAATCGCCAACATAACGGAACGAACGTCCAAATACCTCTAAACAAATATGGTAAACATGAGGGAGAAGGGGGTCCATAAAAGGCGAGTGCTACCTCCCCCTTAAGCGGCTGCAGTATCTCTTTTAGGAGCCTCTTTACTCTCCCACGGACACTGTTTTAGACCGGCATTTTTTTCTGGGCAACATAACATAACATTCCAGAGTTTTTTTAAGGGGAGGTTTTTAGTTTGTTCCCTACGCCTCCATCAAGCTTATAAAAACACCTCCTTGGCCCCCTTTCAAGATAAATGTGTACATTTTTCGGTAGAAAAACATCCCGGGGTGGGGGGGGGGGTTGTCTGTTTACTATAGGGGGGTTCCTCAGCTCGGGGGGAGGCACCCGATCCCTCTAGCTCAGTCTTAAAGTATTGGTCTGGTACGTCCTCCCGTGTCCCTCGTCAGGTCACTGTATGGTCTACGGTCACCTCAGGACTAGGTCGAACACACTAAAGGAAAACTCATTACTCTTCCTACCCATCGAAGAGGAAAAAAATGTATTTATATTTTTTATATGTGAGTGAGGGAGGCAAAAGGCAAAACTGCCTGTAGCGAGTGCCTCCCCCAGAGTTGAAAGAGTGACATCGCCAAAATCAAGGGACGTTCGAGCCAAAATGCCTGGACACACGGAGTTTGAAGCAACTTAAGTCATAGGAAGAGGGAAAGACTGATTCTGGGAGAGAGTTCCAGAGCTCAGCTGTTGAATAGAAGAAAGTCTGAGAGTAACTTTTCACTCTTGGGTTGGAGAGTTGCTCAGAGTAGGGGTGAGATTGTGTTTCAAGACGGGTACCACGTACCCTACGTAGAGGAATATATCCATTCATCTATCTATCTATCTATCTATCTATCTAGAAATAGAACATTATTAGCGACATTCTAGCTCTCACTGGACTAGTTGGAAACTATTTGAAATGGAAGAGCCCATTACAGTGGTGTGGGGGAGCACGGTATATAAAACCTTCTATATATCTCTGACAGTTGAGATTTATAATTTTTGTTATAAAACGCGTTATGCTTAGACTCATCTATATCAACATATCCTGAAGTTTGGCACGCCAATCAAATTGTTATTTTATGTGTGTGTGTGTGAGAGAGAGAGAGGGGGGGGGGAGCGAGAGAGAGGGGGAGAGGTGGCTAGAGAGAGAGAGAGAGAGAGGGGTGGCGAGAGAGAGGGGGAGAGGTAGCTAGAGAGAGAGAGGGAGAGGTAGCGAGTGAGGTAGAGAGAGAGAGATTTGATTTTGCCCCGAGGGGCGAGTTTATTGAGCAGCGCCCCCCATCCTGTGAGGGGACAACCACTAGTAAGGCGATACATACTGCTCAAAGAGCCATTATTCCACTGAAACAACAGCATCGTCGTCTGGTTACATTCATATTTGTGTTTATAAGTCAGGTTGGCATTATTCAGATGTGTTATTATAGTTTCCTCATTTAATTGTCACATGGTCTGTATATACGTACCGTATCTCATTAAAAAAAAAAAAAAACAACAACAAGCAAGCTTGTAGTGACTGAATTATTAATTGACAGGTTGTAAATAATAGCACTACAGAACTAGTGCAATCGTATGAGGAGACTATTCATATTTGCATTACATCAATGGTTATTGAGAGAGAGAGAGAGCTAGGCGTCTGTGAAGGCTGATAAACTCCCCCCCCCCCCCTCCCCACAAACATTCACACAGGATTTACCTCTCCCTTCATCGCTTCTCCATTTTTTTATTTTATTTATCTTAAGCTTTATTTGTTTCCGTTTCCTCTCCCTCCCTCTTCTCTCTCTCTCTCTCTCTCTCTCTCTCTCTCTCTCTCTCTCTCTCTCTCTCTCTCTCTCTCTCTCTCTCTCTCTCTCTCTCTCTCTCTCTCTCTCTCTCTCTCATATATAGATATATATATATATATATATATATATATATA
The DNA here is from genome assembly GCA_032716605.1 of Paralithodes platypus. Lineage (NCBI taxonomy): Eukaryota > Metazoa > Arthropoda > Malacostraca > Decapoda > Lithodidae > Paralithodes > Paralithodes platypus. Next base: position 1,221,269 of record CM064547.1, on the reverse strand, counting down.
TATATATATATATACAGTATGTATATTATATATATCAATATATATCACATATCACAATATTCGGCTGCAATTTTGTAAACATAAAAAAGCTACTTTAAGTATACGATCACTCAGAGATAGACAAAACTCAAATTCCACACGTATCAGGCAAATTCCAGACTAGTGAAGCCCTCATTTCCCCTCGGAGCACCTAACCATGAAATGCTCCCCTCTCGTGTGTAATAGTCCCATTTAATTAAGGGAGGATGGTTCACTTTTTGGTCGATTTTTGCATGTATTCATTATTTTTCAAGTTTCCGCCCTAGACCTCCATCAAATTGAAACAAAACATCCATTAGATCCCCCTTCTAGATTAATTTGTACATTTTTCGGTAGAAAAATGTCCCGGCCGAAGGCCGTTTCTTCCAATATTACAGGGTCACTATCGTTCGCCAGGGAAAAAATCGACACCTAAATAGCACGAAAGGTCTAAATATTGACGAAGATATAGGGCGAAAGGTCTTAACATCGACTAACTAATGGGGCAAACATCTTAACATCTGAAAACTAATGGGGCTAAACATGAGGGAGAAAGTGGTCCATAAAACCGGCCCCTCCCTCCTTAAACACTTTTAGGTGTGCTTTCGGTGGTGTTTTCCCAATGGGGGTTTCTAAGCTGGCTGGATAAAAGGTCCAACAGTGCAGATCAATGGCAGTTTTAAGGGGAGACTGGCCGTTTGTTTGGTCTATTAATTTATGTATTCATATATTTTTTTAGTTTCCTCCCTAGACCTCCATCAAGCTTAGAACCCCCCCCCCCCCCTAGACCCCCTTCAAGATAAATTTGTACATTTTTCGGTAGAAACATGTCCCGGCCGAAGGCCAATTCTTCTTAAAATTGCAGGCTCGCTACAGCTCGCCAGGAAATAATCGACACCTAAATGGCACGAAAGGTCTTACAATTGACAACGAAATAATCGCCAAACTAATGGGCCGAACGTCTTATTATCTCAAAATTAGTGGGGCTAAACATTAGGGAGAAGGGGGTCCAGTAAACGGTCTGCCTCCCCTTAATGTTGGGATGTGTTGAGAGATTAATGATATATTTTTGTCTTTAGTTATGGTATATTTTATCCGTTATTTATATACTCTCAATTGAATACGTCATTGATTTTCTCTTAACAGTCATGACAAAGATTACTAAATTTGCGAGAAAATTATCTCATATGATAAGATGAGACGGCTATGGGAGCCCACCTCGCTTGTTTTCTCTTTTTCTCCTTCTTTCTTTGGCTTGTATCCATTCGGCCCCATTCAGCCTACTGTTTTAATACGTTTACCCCATCAAGGTGTCAATATTTTCCTGGCGAGCGGTAGCGAGCCAGCATATATATATATATATATTTGTTTTGACAGCAAGCTAAATTTGTAAATTTTTCGATAGAAAAATGTCTCCGGCGGCGAAGCCGGATTTCTCCATACAATGCTGGCTCGCTATCGCTCGCCAGGAAGAAATCGACACCTGGATGGGGATAAACGTCTTAAAACAGTTGGCTGAATGGGGCCGAATGGATACAAGTCAGGGAAAGAGAGAAAAGGAGAGAAAGATTAAAAAAAAAACGGTGACCCCCCTTAAACTCCACCGATCATTCTGTTCCTTGATACCTTGTGATGAGTTCGCCACACTGCTAGTGGCACCGAGGAGCGCGCCGCCCCTCGTTCTGGGTGGTGATGAGTGGTGGTGGTAGTGGTGGTGAGTGGAGTGGTGGTTGTGGTGGAGTGGTGGTTGTGGTGGTGAGTGGAGTGGTGGTAGTGGTGGTGAGTGGGAGTGGTGGTAGTGGTGGTGAGTGGAGTGGTGGTAGTGGACGTGAGTGGAGTAGAGATCCTATAGTTATAAAGTATTTAGTTACTATAGGATCTCCAGAGTGGATTGGTGGTAGTGATGGTGAGTGGAGTAGTGGTGGTGGAGATGAGTGGGGTAGGTGGAGCTGAGAGAAGAGGTTGGGGAGGGGCAGGGTGACAACATATGGCTGAGAGGAGAGAGAGGGGGGGGGGGGGGTCGTGTTGCAGGCCGGGGGGGGGGGGGGGTGTTATTGGTTGTCCCTCTTGATCGATTATTGCCAGAATATGTTGTCTGCCCGCCGCCTCATGGTCCACCTCCTCCTTTGGCCCCCTTTTCTTGTTCTTATGGAAGGGGGGGAGGGGGGGGGGGGAAGCATCGTGGGCAAATCAATACTCAATCCACATGGCTCAATATTATTACCCCCTTCAATAGTATTAACCCATTCAATATTGTTCCCCCCTTCAATAGTATTACCCCCTTCAATATTGTTATCCCCTTCAATATTATTACCCCCTTTAATATTATTACCCCCTTCAATATTATTACCCCCTTCAATAGTATTACCCCCTTCAATAGTATTAACCCCTTCAATATTGTTACCATCTTCAATATTATTACACCCTTCAATATTGTTACCCCCTTCAATATTATTAATCCCTTCAATAGAATTACCCCCTTCAATATTATTACCCCCTTTAATATTGTTACCCCCTTCAATATTGTTACCCCCTTCAATATTATTACCCACTTCAATAGGATTAACCCCTTCAATATTGTTACCCCCTTCAATACTGTTACCCCCTTCAATATTATTAACCCCTTCAATAGTTTTACCCCTTCAATATTATTACCCGCTTTAATATTGTTACCCCTTCAATATTATTAACCCCTTCAATATTATTAACCCCTTCATTGCCGGTGCCGTTCTTTTAGCTTTATTCTGGCTACTATTATACGATTATTTTCAGCTAAAAAGGGGCTCCAGCAATTATCAGGCTTTGAACTATCTCGCTTAAGCCTTTTTACTGCCACGGATCCTTTTTAAGCTGCACAAACCCGTCTAAACATAGGTAGGATAGAATAAAAAAAGACGTCGCCGGTACAGAAGGGGTTAAAGTTCTATTTAACCTTTTTGTGGAATTATTGGTAGTTACTACTTTAAGGGGGTTGTGCTTGTTCTTTGGCCAATGTCTATATTATTTAATGTATTTTTCAGTTTCCTCGCTAGACCTCTCAAGCTTTAAAAACACCCCCTAGACCCCTTTTCAAGATAAATTTATAAACAAAATTGTAGAAAAGTTTCCGGCCGAAGGCCGGTTCCCTCTAAATTTACAGGCTTGCTATCGCTCGCCAGAAAAAAATTGACTCTTAAATGGCACGAAAGGTCTACATATTGACAAAGAAATGGGTCTAAAGGTCTCAAAATCACCAAACTAATAGAACGAACGTCTTCAAATCTCAAAGCAATATGCTAAACATGAGGTAGAAGGGGGGTCCAGAAAAAGCGACTAGCTCCCCCATAAAGAACATCAGTTTCCATTGTGGTTTGTGATGACATTTGGGTTACGTGATATATACTTGAGCAAACTTTTGTAATCAAAGGGGTACAAATGAGTATAAAAGAAATCAAGCAACAACAGACCAGCGACCCCTCAAGGCTGCTTGCCCTCCAAAACACTGATGGTAAAGTGTCCAAACAGTAGTTTAGAGTATTACATTCTTATTACCCCCACACGATTTTACTAAGCTTGTGAATAATCTCTTGTGGTGAGTGTGTTGATAAAGTAAAATTAAACCATTTGCATAGTAGAGGTCAACCCTAAGCTGATAAACAATTTTTATTAATTTCACTCCAACACCAAACACCTCCCAATGAAATTAATGAAAGCAAGCATGTAATCCACCGGGATTCGAACCTGGGTTACCACATACAGATTTTAAACACTCTAAAGCTGGTATCACACGGGCACTTTTTCACTCAACATTTATCCTCAACACTGGTCTGGCAGCTTATGAGGCCAACATTTACAATATTTCGATCACCTAACTCCATCTATCATCAGTTTAGTTTCCGATACCAGTGCCAAATGTTCCAGAAATGTTTCCAGACATATTTTGATCTTCGAATGTTAATTATAAAAGCTCTCGTGTGATGTATATATTATTTAATATATTTTTCAATTTCCTAGCTAGACCTCCATCAAGTCTAAAAAAAAAAAAAAAAACCTAGACCCCCTTTCAAGATAAATGTATACATTTTTCGGTAGAAAAATGTCCAGGCCGAAGGCCGGTTCCTTCTAAAATTACAGGCTCGCTATGGCATGCCAGGAAAAAATCGACTCCTAAATGGCACGAAAGGTCTACATATTGACAAAGAAATGGGGCTAAAGGTCTCAAAATCAACAAACTAATAGAACTAACGTCTTAAAAGCTCAAAACAAATATGCTGAACATGAGGTAGAAGGGGGTCCACAGAAAAGCGACTAGCTCGAATAATCTGGTACCAGGGGTTAATAGGGTAAGCCACAGACAGATGGATCCTTCCTAAAAGCAGGAATATATGGATCCCTCTCCGGCGTCCTGCTCACTTAAGGGAGCCCACCTCGCTTTTGTTCTCTTTCTCTCCCTCTCTCTTTGGCTTGTATCCATTCGGCCACATTCAGCCTACTTTTTTAAGATGTTTACCCCCATCCAGGTGTCAATATTTTCCTGGCGAGCAGTAGCGAGCCAGCATACATATATTTTAGTTTTTACAGCAAGCTAAATTTGTACATTTTTCGATAGAAAAATTTCTCCGGCGAAGCCGGATTTCTCCATACAATGCTGGCTCGCTATCGCTCGCCAGGAAGATATCGACACCTGAATGGGGATAAACGTCTTAAAACAGTTGACTGCATGGGGCCGAATGGATACAAGCCAGGAAAAGAGAGAAAAGGAGATAAATATAAAAAAAGCAGGTGACCCCCTCCCGACTTAGCCATTCGTAGCAGCAGGGGTGGCCAATAACCCGATCATTATACGGGTTTGGAAGGACTGCTGGTGCTCACAGATTGACACGCCGCACCGGCCCTTGGTCCGGCGCTCAGTAATTGAGTTAGTATTCGCCTGGGAGAAATTGGTGTGTGTGTGTGGTGGCTGGGATCCTAGGCTATTATGTTGGAAGACTTGAATGACTAGGAGAAGGCATACAAGCAAATTTGAGTAATTATTCGTCCGGGAGAAATTTACCACTTGCGAGTTTCGTTCTATAAGGAAGTTGGAGTTGTAGACATTAATATTTAGCAGAATTACAAGCTAAAATACGGTTGTAGCTAATTTATAGATACATAAAATCCAATTGAACATACTCTTTAGCCATCAGAAACCTACATTATTATAGTTTACTATCGTTGTCTACAGCTCCAACTTCCTTATAGCCTGAAACTCGCAAGTGGTCAATTGGTGAGTGTGGTGGCCGGGATCCTAGGTTATTATGCTGGAAGACTTGAATGAATACGAGAAGGAATACAAGAACATCAACGTAAATTAGCATTGTTTTGGCCATTTTATCACTTCCTAAGACATATGAGAAGGAATACAAGAACATTTGAGTTGGTATTCGCCCGGGAGCAATTAATATGAGAAGGAATACGAGCAAATCAACGTAAATTAGCATTGCTTTGGCCATTTTATCACTTCCTAAGACATAATATGAGAAGGAATACAAGAACATCAACGTAAACTAGCATTGCTTTGGCCATCTCATCACTTCCTAAGACATAATATGAGCTATAAACTTTAATTTTATCTTTACATATACCTTAATAAAGACGTAGAATAATGGACTTGGCTTTCGTTGGTCACTGCTCCTATAGTCTATTCGCTGTAAGTAGGTGCAAAATTATGATCTCTAACCTCTGTAACTCAAAAACGACTAGGGTAATCAAGCTAATATTTCTACAATTTTGGAAGAGTCAGTCAAGGAATAGGTGTGATAATTTACAGCTAATTTGCTCTAGCCCTTTTTGAGTTACAGAGGATAGAGGTCATGAATTCTCGCCTACTTACAGCGAATAGACTATAGGCTGCCTTCTCTGGAGGGTTGCTTGGGTAATATGGGTAAGGTGGGATAAATAGGTCAGAATGTCAGTAGCAGGATAAATAGGTCAGAATGTCAGTAGCAGGATAAATAGGTCAGAATGTCAGTAGCAGGATAAATAGGTCAGAATGTCAGTAGCAGGATGAATAGGTCAGAATGTCAGTAGCAGGATTAATAGGTCAAATGTCAGTAGTAGGATAAATAGGTCAGAATGTCAGTAGCAGGATAAATAGGTCAGAATGTCAGTAGCAGGATAAATAGGTCAGAATGTCAGTAGCAGGATAAATAGGTCAGAATGTCAGTAACAGGATAAATACTGTAGGTCAGAATGTCAGTAGCAGGATTAATAGGTCAGAATGTCAGTAGCAGGATAAAGAGGTCAGAATGTCAGTAGCAGGATAAATAGGTCAGAATGTCAGTAGCAGGATTAATAGGTCAGAATGTCAGTAGCAGGATTAATAGGTCAGAATGTCAGTAGCAGGATAAATAGGTCAGAATGTCAGTAGCAGGATAAATAGGTCAGAATGTCAGTAGCAGGATAAATAGGTCAGAATGTCAGTAGAAGGATTAATAGGTCAAAATGTCAGTATCAGGATAAATAGGTCAGAATGTCAGTAGTAGGATAAATAGGTCAGAATGTCAGTAGCAGGATTAATAGGTCAGAATGTCAGTAGCAGGATAAATAGGTCAGAATGTCAGTAGCAGGATTAATAGGCCAGAATGTCAGTAGCAGGATAAATAGGTCAGAATGTCAGTAGTAGGATAAATAGGTCAGAATGTCAGTAGCAGGATTAATAGGTCAGAATGTCAGTAGCAGGATAAATAGGTCAGAATGTCAGTAGCAGGATTATTAGGTCAGAATGTCAGTAGCAGGATAAATAGATCAGAATGTCAGTAGCAGGATAAATAGGTCAAAATGTCAGTAGCAGGATAAATAGGTCAGAATGTCAGTAGCAGGATAAATAGGTCAGAATGTCAGTAGCAGGATAAATAGGTTAGAATGTCAGTAGCAGGATAAATAGGTCAGAATGTCAGTAGCAGGATAAATAGGTCAGAATGTCAGTAGCAGGATAAATAGGTCAAATGTCAGTAGCAGGATAAATAGGTCAGAATGTCAGTAGGAGGATACATAGGTCAGAATGTTAGTAGGAGGATAAATAGGTCAGAATGTTAGTAGAAGAGCGAACAAGGGAATGACATGATTAACTGTGTTGGTGGTATAATGGTTTAGATGCTTATGTTTTGGGTGTGGTGTCCCGAGTTCGAATCCCGGGAGGATTATTGATTTATTCAAGTACATTGGGGTTTGTAATTGATGATTAATGCTAAGAACGGGGTGTTACTTACTATAACCATGTATAGCGGGTAGACCTGTACTTATATCTCAATAATTTGGTAATGTTACAATATACAGTATGTTTACATTTTACAATCATAAATAGTCCACTAATATACTAGATTAGGTTAGGTTAGGTTTTGTTTGGTTTAGGTTAGGTTAGGTTTTGTTAGGTTAGGTTAAAGATATTGTTCAATGTTTCTTAGTAAATAGGCATCTGCAAAATAGTTCTCCCCGCTACACAGGATCTTACCCAATTTTTGTATTATGAGATAATATATGGAAAACAGACAGGATAAATATACCAGAGCGTCAGAGTGTGTAAACATTAACCCTTTGAGTACCAGCGACGTGTGTTACATTATATTCTAGCTAGATTTAGACGTGATGCAGCTTAGGAAGGATCTGTGGTAGTTAAAATGGTTAGTTGAGATAGTTTGAAACCTTATTATGGCTAGAGGGCGTTCCTAAGCTGAATAAAATACTCTAATAGTTGTCAGAATATGATGAAAAAGACGTCCCTGGTACTGAACGGGTTAAGAAGAGAGAACAAGAGAGAAACGGAGCTGGTCTCAAAATCGCCAAACTAACGGAAATAACGTCTTAAAACCTCAAAACTAATATGGTAAACCTGAGGGAGAAGGGAGTCCCTAAAAAGCGAGTGCGGTACTACCCCCTTTTAATGTGTGGTGTTGGTGAGAGTGGAAGCAGCTGATACCGACACCCCCCTCTCTGTGTGTGGGGCTGTTAAGGGGAGGCTGACCGTTTGTTTGGTCTATTTATTCATTTATTCATATATTTTTTTTAGTTTCCTCCCTAGACTTCCATCAAGCTTAGAAAAACACCCCTAGACCCCCTTCAAGATAAATGTGTACATTTTTCAGTAGAAAAATTTCCCTGCCGAAGGCCGATTCCTCTTAAAATTCCAGGCTCGCTTTCGCTCGCCACGAAATAATCGACACCTAAATGGCACGAAAGGTCTTAAAGTTGACAACGAAATGGGGCGAAAGGTGTTAAAATCGCCAAACTAATGGGCCGAACGTCATATAATTTCAAAACTAGTGGGGCTAAACATTAGGGAGAAGGGGGTCCAGAAAAACGGTCTGCCTCCCCTTAAGAGTCGGACGTGTGGCTATGGGGCACGTTTCTTGCTAATGTCAAGTGTGGGTGGGGTGGGTGTCTGTATGTGTGTGGGTGGATGGGTGTTTGTGTGGGTGTCAGCTGTGTGTGTGGGTGTGTGTCGATGGAAAAATGTCTCCGGCAGAGCCGGGTTTCTCCATACAATGCTGGCTCGCTATCGCTTTGCCATGAAGAAATCGACACATGAATGGGGATAAACGTCTTAAAACATTAGGCTGAGTGGGGCCGAATGGATACAATCAAGAGAAATAGAGAAAAGGAGAAAACAAAAGCAGGTCACCCCCCTTAAATAACTAATGTTTATTAATGTTCAGTGCTCATTAATGTGCAGTGCTCATTGATGTACCATTGTAGTGGATAGGGAATTTATTTTAAACAAAATTATTCAAGGTTGATTTATCTTGCTCAAATATATATTTTAATGCTACAGTATATTAGATAATGCCTCTCTACATACTGTATCTAGTACGCTATGTAATTAAGAGCAAAGCACTTTAACTTAAGGGCTACTACTCGCTTTTTCTGGACCCCCTTCTCCCTCATGTTTAGCATATTAGATTTGAGGTATTAAGACGTTAGTTTGGCGATTTTGAGACCTTTCGCCTCATTTTGTTGTCAATATTAAGACCTTCCGTGCCCTTTAGGTGTCGATATATTTCTGGCGAGCGAAAGCGAGCCTATGATTTTAGAAGGAACCACGGGACATTTTTCTATCGAAAAATGTACACATTTATCTTGAAAGGGGTCTAGGGGGTGATTTTCTAAGCTTGATGGAGGTCTATCGAGGAAACTCAAGCATAAATTAATAGATACATATATCTACCAAAAAACAAGCACTGCCCCCTTAATGTATGTCAACGTAGTGACAAAGACAAAGGAAGTTATTAAAATATAATTGACAGAACGAGAGTGCATTTACTGCCTAATTAATTAAACAATTGATCAAAACAAAGACTTTTACGTTCAGATATGAAAGTATACTAACGAGTCTTATTGATTAGGCCTAGACACTCGTATTACTTTTAATGGGATTTTTGTTTTTTTCTCTCCCTAGACCTCCATAGCTTAATAATTACTCTCAAGACCCCCCTTCGCAAAACATTTGTATGCGAGCGATAGCGAGCCTGTAATTTAATTGGAGCCGGCCTTCGGCCGGGACATTTTTCTACCGAAAAATGTACACATTTATATCGAAGAGGGTTCTATGGGGTATATTTTTAAAGCTTAATGGGGGTCTAGGAAGCAAACTTAAATAATAGTAATAATAATAATAATAATAATAAAAAAAACGCTGACTCGGCCTGTGTTTACAAGGAAAGTTTAGAAATAGTTCATCAGCGTGTCAGAATTGTTGGTGAATATTTGTACCAATATTATCTGCGAGTGATTGTACAGTCGGCCATATAAGTGATAGCGCGGCACCAAACTCAATTAATGAAATCAACAAATACATGTGGCACTCCAAGGACTCGAACCTAGGATACTCACATCGAAATTCCGTGCATTTATGCATTACGCTATCAAGACAGAATACCTTAGGAAGTGCATTACCCACCCTACCATAAAAGACAGAATACCTTAGGAAGTGTATTACCCACCCTATCATAAAAGACAGAATACCTTAGGAAGTGTATTAACCACCCTATCATAAAAGACAGAATACCTTAGGAAGTGTATTACCCACCCTATCATAAAAGACAGAATACCTTAGGAAGTGTATTAACCACCCTATCATAAAAGACAGAATACCTTAGGAAGTGTATTACCCACCCTATCATAAAAGACAGAATACCTTAGGAAGTGTATTACCCACCCTATCATAAAAGACAGAATACCTTAGGGAGTGTATTACCCACCCTATCATAAAAGACAGAATACCTTAGGAAGTGTATTACCCACCCTATCATAAAAGACAGAATACCTTAGGAAGTGTATTACCCACCCTATCATAAAAAGACAGAATACCTTAGGAAGTGTATTACCCACCCTATCATAAAAGACAGAATACCTTAGGAAGTGTATTACCCACCCTATCATAAAAGACAGAATACCTTAGGAAGTGTATTACCCACCCTATCATAAAAGACAGAATACCTTAGGAAGTGTATTACCCACCCTATCATAAAAGACAGAATACCTTAGGAAGTGTATTACCCACCCTATCATAAAAGACAGAATACCTTAGGAAGTGTATTACCCACCCTATCATAAAAGACAGAATACCTTAGGAAGTGTATTACCCACCCTATCATAAAGACAGAATACCTTAGGAAGTGTATTACCCACCCTATCATAAAAGACAGAATACCTTAGGAAGTGTATTAACCACCCTATCATAAAAGACAGAATACCTTAGGAAGTGTATTACCCACCCTATCATAAAAGACAGAATACCTTAGGAAGTGTATTACCCACCCTCTTAGGAAGTGTATTACCCACCATATCATAAAAGACAGAATACCTTAGGAAGTGTATTACCCACCATATCATAAAAGACAGAATACCTTAGGAAGTGTATTACCCACCCTATCATAAAAGACAGAATACCTTAGGAAGTGTATTAACCACCCTATCATAAAAGTTTGCTCCTTACGTATTTTGAGCGAAATTTGTTTTTATATCTTGATTTTTTATTAACTCAAGACACATTATACTGTATACATAAAAACGATGGAAGTTCTATAATTGTTATACCTGGCCATCCAGGCTCTGCAGGGCAACTTGCTGCCTCGCTCTCTCTCTCTCTCTCTCTCTATATATATATATATATATATATATATATATATATATATATATATATCTATATCTATCTATCTATATATACTGTATATATATATACATAATATATACAGTATACTTATATATATATATATATATATATATATATATATATATATATATATATATACTGTATATATATCACCTTTGACTTATTACGTAAAGTAAACCAGTAAATAACCTTCATACCCTGCACCGCTGTGGGATGGTTAAACTTACGCATCGTAAATACACCGTAAAATATATTATGGCTACAACATTATAACCTTTGATATACAGTATGTGTGAACTTTCCAAATTAATTATAATTAAGAATATAAAGTGTCACAGTTTTAAGCAATTCCTTCAGATTTGTGTTTCATTACCAAAAATATATATAATTATAGTTTTTCACATACTTGAGACGTTTCCCCCCTACTAAAGTGTGTTGTGAGTACAGACCGACCGTATATAATATTCAGTGTGCCTAACATTATTTGTCTATAATTTACCTTTTGATAATAACCGCTGAAATAAACTGCAGTAGGTCGGACTGCCTAGTAGGGAACGCATGGTCTGTCTACTGAGAGAGAGAGAGAGAGAGAGAGAGAGAGAGAGAGAGAGAGAGAGAGAGAGAGAGAGAGAGAGAGAGAGAGAGAGAGAGAGAGAGAGAGAGAGAGAGAGAGAGAGAGAGAGAGAGAGAGAGAGAGAGAGAGAGAGAGAGAGAGAGAGAGAGAGAGAGAGAGAGAGAGAGAGAGAGCATGTATTGTAGAGTGAGAAGAAAGAGAGTGAATGGGGTTTGAAGTGGATACATTATGACTCCCCCCAGAATACACACACACACACACAAAACACACAGCTCCCTCGACCAAGCAACTAAAGACCCCGCTAAAAAACCCAACCCCGAGATAAAAAACCGCTAGTCAAAAAAAAAAAAAAAAAAAAAAAAAAAAAAAAAAAAAAAAAAGTGGGGATTGGGCCTGAGTATATAGAATAGAATAGAATAGTCCTAAAGCTACATCGAAGGCTATGAACAGTCGGCCAAATAAGTCATGTCTCGGCACCAATTATATTTCGATCAATATTCGGTATCAGCAATATCTAAGCTTCATTTCTTCATATCGAGTGAAATATACAAACATAATTGGTATCAGCAATATCTAAGCTTCATTTCTTCATATCGAGTGAAATATACAAACGTGTTCCTACAGTTACCCACACTATTCAACATCTGACGGACATTAATACATCACTGAGCAAACCAAACGTAATGACATCTGGGAGATGACTTATTAGTGCCACCGTACAGTTGGCCAAATAAATCGTGTCGCCGTCAGATTTCTGATTTTAAGATTTTTGCCCCATTAGTTTGTAGATTTTAAGACCTTTCACCCATTTCTTTGTCGATATGAAGATCTTTCGTGCAATTTAGGTGTCTATATTTTTCCTAGCGAACGATAGTGAGCCTGTAATTTTGGAAGAACCGGCTTTTTCTACCGAAAAATGTACAAAATAATCTACAAGGGGGATCTAATGGATTATGTTTTTTTGTTTCATGGAGGCCTAGGGAGGAAACTAGAACAATAATTAATAAATGAAAAAAATACAAAAAGTGAACCATCTCTCCTTAACGTAAATGGAGGTATATTCGAGTTTTCTGTGTAAGGGGGGTGACCTGTATTTTTCCTCTCTTTTTCTCCCTCTCTCTTTGGCTTGTATCCATTCGGCCCCATTCAGCCTACTGTTTTAAGACGCTAACCCTATCCAGGTGTCAATATTTTCCTGGCGAGCGGTAGCGAGCCAGCATATATATATATATTTTGACAGCAAGCTAAATTTGTACATTTTTCGATAGAAAAAATTCTCCGGCGAAGCCGGATTTCTCCATACAATGCTGGCTCGCTATCGCTCGCCAGGAAGAAATCGACACTTGGATGGGGATAAACGTCTTAAATCAGTTAGCTGAATTGGGCCGAATAGATACAAGCCAAAGAGAGACGGAGAGAAAGAGAAAACAGCGAGGTTGCTCCCTTAACGTAAATGGAGTTATATTCGAGTGTTCTGTGTAATAAATGTGTAATAAATTAAACAAATACTGTCTCTCTATGGCCTCTGTTACCTAGTGTCTGGTGTGACATATTTGGCGCTATTTGGGCCCCGTGCAACCTGGGTCATTAATCCTGTATATTGCAACGTATTGTGTGCATCCTCTCTTTCCCTGGCTTGTATCCATTCGGCCCCATTCAGCCTACTGTTTTAAGACGTTTACCCCCATCCAGGTGTCAATATTTTCCTGGCGAGTGGTAGCGAGCCAGCATATATATATTTTTGTTTTGACAGGAAGCTAAATTTGTACATTTTCCGATAGAAAACTTCTCCGGCGAAGCCGGATTTCTCCATACAATGCTGGCTCGCTTTCGCTCGCCAGGAAGAAATTGACACCTGGATGGGGATAAACGTCTTAAAACAGTTGGCTGAACGGGGCCGAATGGATACAAGCCAGAAAAAATAGAAAAGGAGAGAAAGATAAAACAAGCAGGTGACCCCCCATTAATCCTGTACATTGCAACGTATTGTGTGCATCTTTGTTCCAGCCTGTATCGTGCAAGCTAGTCAGTGGTGCCAATTGACCACTGGCGAGTCTCGGGCTATAAGGAAGTTGGAGCTGTAGACATCGATATTTAACAGAATTTACAGCTAAAATACGGTCGTAGTTCATTCATAAATACATGAAACCCAATTCAACATACTTTCTATCCATCAGAAACGTACATTATTATTGTATTTCTGTTTAATATCGATGTTCACGGCTCCAACTTCCGTATAGCCTGAAACTCGCAATTGGTCAATTGACCACTAGCTAATTTCAGGCTATAAGGAAGTTGGAGCCAAAAACATCGATATTAAACAGAAATGCAATAATAATGTAGGTTTCTGATGGATAGAAAGTATGTGAAATTTAATGCTATGGGTTTATAAATGTACTACAGCCGTATTTTAGCTGGTAATTCTGTAAAATATCGATGTCTACAACTCCAACTTCCTTATAACTGGACTGTTTTGCACTGGTATTGGAAACTAGACTGATGAGAGATTAATGTAGGTGACAGATATATTTTAAATGTGTAAAACAAATTGTATCTAGGTATAAATGAAAGTTGAGGGAAAAGTTGCCGTGTGTGTGTGTGTGTGTGTGTGTGTGTGTGTGTGTGTGTGTGTGTGTGTGTGTGTGTGTGTGTGTGTGTGTGTGTGTGTGTGTGTGTGTGTGTGTGTGTGTGTGTGTGTGTGTGTGTTAGGTACGGTGTTTTATTGCTACCTCCCAGGCTGTTCATGGCACCCCTACTCCTTGTCTTTAGTTCACCTGTTGTATATCCCTCACTCTTCCTATATACCTGGTTGACTCTTCCTATATACCTGCTTCACTCTTCCTATATACCTGTATACTCTTTCCCTTCCTATATATCCTTCCTATAGGCCTACTTAGTTGCAAGTGTTTTATGCGTGAGGTGTATGTGTGTATGGTATCTAGCTACGTGATCACGAGTCGGAGCGGGTGGTGGTGGATGGGATATAATTCCAATTAAAGCCACTAATTTTAAGCTCCTCGGTGGTCTAGTGGTTTAGGTGCTGGAGCGCTGCACTACTGGCCTGGGTTCGAACCCTGGCTGGGGCATGACACAATATTAATATATCTGTATACCCTTCTCCCTTCCTATATATTCTTGGTGGAAAGTTTCCCTGAGAAAGTTAATTCCAGAGAGTACCGTAGTGGTTCGTCTTTTACCTGTTCCTCTTATTACTGCTTCTTTTCCTCCTGTTGTTGCTTGATTTCCTTTGTACTCCTCTTTATCATCATCATTATTACTATTACCATCATCATCATTACGTCATTCATCACCTTTCTCTCGATTTGTCTCTCCTCCCATTCGCTAATCGTTTCTCTGTTGTTCTTATATCTGTTCATCATTCATGCACACCACACTTCATTCCTCCACACCAAAATTAAAAATTATGAATTGTAGCCCAGCCTCGGAGTCCCCAGGGGGGGGGGGGGGGGACCATAAATGCCCCCTCACCCGACCGACCATCCCCTGACGACCCCACACAATTACCTGGACCTCGGCCTGTTACTCTTTCTATTAATTTCTGCAACATTCGCGGACTTTCCTCTAACTTTCACTCTGCTGAGCACCATCTCTCCTCCTACAAACCTGATCTTCTCTTCCTCACCGAAACTCAGGTGTCTGTAGCAACTTCCAGCAACCCCTTCTCTGTATCCTCCTACTTTCTCTATCCTAGTTTCAAAGCCAAAGGCGGATGTTGTGCATATGTGCACAACAAACTCACTTGCTCTCGTGTTCCCGATTTCGACTCCTCTGAATTCTCAACTTTATGGCTCAAACTTTCCTGTCATTCTCTTACTAAATATTTCTGTGCTGTCTACCTTTCCCCTAACTCTACCAACTTTCCGAAATTCTTTGACTATCTAAACTCTACAGTGGAACACATTCTATCCATTTCTCCTTTCTCAGAAATCTCCATCTTAGGAGATTTCAACGTTCACCACCGCCATTGGCTCTCCTCTCACACTACTGATCCACCTGGTGAACAAGCCTACGTCTTTTCTATCCTAAATGACCTAGAGCAGTTAGTTCAGCAACCCACCCGTATCCCGGATCGCATCGGAAATCGGCCCAACATTCTTGACTTGTTTCTAACTTCTAACCCTTCTTCTTATACTGTCGATCTTTTCTCTCCTCTGGGCTCCTCCGACCATAAACTTATCTCTGTCACCTGTCCTATCTCTCCAGTACAGCCACCCGATCCTCCTAGCCGGCGGCGCTTGTGGCACTTTGGCGCTGCCGACTGGGAGGCTCTTCGGCAGTACTTCTTTGATTTCCCATGGAATGATTTCTGCTTCCATGGCCGAGGACCCTCGGAGAGTGCTGAACGCATTACCGAGGTAATCCTATCGGGCATGGAAGCATACATTCCATTCTCTTTCTCTCAGACTAATGCTAAAAAATCTTGGTTTACTCACGCCTGTGCTACTGCTGTCCGCAATAAGGAGGAAGCATTCAAACGGTACCCGACGCCTTAAAACTCAAGACTCTCATTCTTCATATGTTTCTGCCTGGAATCAAGCCAAATCTGTTCTTCGACTTGCCAAACACTCTTTCATCAATAATAAATGCACTGAACTATCCAACTCTAGCTCTTCCCAAGCTTTCTGGCATCTAGCCAAAAACCTATCCAACAATTTCTCTTCCTCGTCTTTCCCTCCCCTTTCCCACTCTGATGGCACAACCATCACTTCTTCCTCTGACAAAGCTAAACTCTTTGCTCAAACTTTTGCTAGAAACTCCACCTTGGATGATTCCGGTGCTATTCCTCCCTCTCCGCCCTCCTCTCTCTTACTTATGCCTAATATCCTAATCTCTTCTAAAGATGTACTTTCTACCCTCTCTGGGCTTAACACTAATAAGGCGTACGGTCCGGACGGTGTTCCTTCTGTTGTTCTCAAAACTGTGCTTTCCGTGCTGACTCCCTGCCTAGCAAACTCTTTCGTCTCTGTCTATCCTCTAACGTCTTCCCTTCATGCTGGAAGTTTGCTCACATTCAACCTGTCCCAAAGAAGGGTGACCGCTCTCAACCCTCCAACTATCGTCCAAATGCTCTTATCTCTTGTCTTTCTAAAGTTTTTGAAACTATTCTTGCTTCCAAATTTCTTAAGCATTTCTCTTCTCATAATCTGCTCTCAGATCGCCAGTATGGCTTCCTTAAGGGTCGCTCTACTGGTGATCTTCTTTCATATCTTACTAACTCTTGGTCATCCTCCTTTCGGGACTTCGGCGAGACTTTTTCTATTGCACTAGACATATCGAAAGCCTTCGATAGAGTCTGGCATAAATCTTTAATTTCTAAACTACCCTCCTTCGGTTTCTATCCCTCCATCTGTGCCTTTGTCTCTAATTTCCTTTCCGGCCGTTCCATAGCCGCGGTTGTGGACGGCCATTGTTCACTTCCTCACCCTATAAACTCCGGTGTTCCTCAGGGCTCTGTCCTATCTCCTATTCTCTTTCTAATTTTTATAAATGATCTCCTTAACTGTACCTTAATTCCCATCCATTCATACGCAGACGACTCAACCTTACACTACTCCATTAGTTTTTCAGAACGCCCCAGCCAGCAATCCCTCAACGACAAACGTAATGAAGCCATAGAACTCTTAAATTCTGATCTAAATACTATTTCCAATTGGGGCAGAGAAAACCTTGTTAACTTTAATGCTTCCAAAACCCAATTTCTCCATCTACCTACCCGTCAGGATCTCCCAGCGGACTATCCCTTATTCTTCAACAATACAAAAATCAACCCTTCATCTTCTCTCAATATTCTTGGTGTCTCTTTTTCTTCTGCTCTCATTTGGAAGGACCATATTACCAGTCTTGCTAAGGCAGCCTCCCAGAAGCTGGGTGTGCTCAACAGCCTTAGGGGATTCTTTTCCCCTGCACAGCTTCTTGCTCTGTACAGGGGCATAGTGTGCCCTTGTATTGAGTATTGTTCACATGTGTGGGGAGGTTCCTCTCACACCGCTCTCCTAGACAAAGTTGAAAGGAAGGCCTTTCGTATCATTAACTCCCGTCCACTCACCAACTCTCTGCAATCTCTCTCTCTCTCCGCCGCAATGTTGCATCTCTCTCGCTATTCTATCACTACTATAATAATCAGTGTTCCTCAGAGCTATCCCAGTGCATACCACCTCCTTTACGTAGGGCACGTGGTACCCGTCTTGCAACTCAATCCCACCCATACTCTGTGCAACTCTCCAACCCAAGAGTGAAACGTTACTCTCAAACTTTCTTCTACTCAACAGCTGAGCTCTGGAACTCTCTCCCAGAATCAGTCTTTCCCTCTTCCTATGACTTAAATTGCTTCAAACTCCGTTGTGTCCAGGCATTTTGGCTCGAACGTCCCTTGATTTTGGCCCTGTCACTCTTTCAACTATGGGGGAGGCACTCGCTATAGGCAGTTATGCCTTTTGCCTCCCTCAATCACATAGAAAAAAAAAAAAAAAAAAAAAAAAAAAATCGCTTCATTCTCTCTCTCTCTCTCTCTCTCTATATATATATATATAGAGAGAGAGAGAGAGATATATATATATATATATATATATATATATATATATATATATATATATATATATATATCTCTTATGTCTCACTATTATTGATAACAGGTAATACATAATATAAGACACTGTGTTTGTTATCAGGGCTAGAGTCTGTTGTTGCTTCAATTTCATCATAATCATCATTATCATCGTATCACATCGATTATTGTCATCTACAGTATTTGAGTTGAAACTACTCCTGGAGTTTTTGTATAACATATGATTTCGCAATTCTTAAAATATGATGTAAAAATCATTCCCCACAAAAGCTTTGTGACTTATGTGACATGTCATATATTTATAGTTTGTATATTATAAAAGAAAGGACAACTGGGGAAGGTGCCATACATATATACTGTACATACATATTATAATTAATTTTGTAGTTAGTATTTGTATATGGCATAGGTATATTATGTCGGTATTAAATTTACAATAATTCATATAATTTATGTGTTTACAGTTACGTGTAGTTATTGTGTTCGAATGTCATAAGGACAGGAATTATATATGTGTTTAATTTTAATTAGTATCATTATTATTACCTTTTTATGTTGCTTGAGCATGCATACTTTGCATAGATATAATATTTTTGATAGAGGTCATTTTAAATTTACTTCTCAGTGTTGATTTTTCATTAACTGCATATAGGTTTATACATAGACTACAGTCGATCTGGACTGGACACGAAAATGGGACCCAAAATCGGAGAACGAACCCCCAAGTTCGAACCTCGAAACCGCGAAAATATCACATGTTTGAGGTTTCGAGTTTCGAAGTTGGGGGTTCGTTCTCCTATTTTTGGGTTCCTTCTGCAAAGTTCCATGTTCGTGTCCAGTCCAGATCTACTGTAGTCTATGGTAACATTCCCTGCTTGATCATTGTGTGTGTGTGTGCATTTGAGGCTCATTATTGATGGTAATTTATATCGTTTTGTCGTAATCGCTTTATATGATACACGAGTTGTTGTAATTATAAGAAGTACTATAGGTAGCGCCGACTAACTTGACAATAATCTCGATCCCTGACCTCTTCGTAACTCAAAAGGGCCTAGAGCAAACTGACTGTAAATATCCACACCTATTACCTGGTGGACTCTTCCCAAATGAGAGTAATTTCAGCCCGATTGCTTTCATACATTTTGAGTTATAAGAAGTTAAGGGGGTCAAGATTATTGTCAAGTTGGATGGCGCTACCTAAAGAACATTTTTACAGTACTCCCATTACAATTACAATAACAGTGTATCATATATATATATATATATATATATATATATATATATATATATATATATACTGGCTAGAGATACGGCTAAACTATTTGGCATACCACCGATAATGCTAGTATTTGTCTAGGAACAAGCCTATACTGTTTCTTTTCAACTGGCGGTAAATTGCAAAGTGCTTATCAAAATGTCTCAGTTATTTTGAAGATGTTGCAGTGAAGTATGGTGGTGTTTATATACACTTGGTCTTACTATGGTGCAGAGACATAGTAGTTTCATATGTTTTCATTAAGGGGGGTCGTCACCGTTTTTTTTTTATCTTTCTCTCCTTTTCTCTTTTTCCCTGGCTTGTATCCATTCAGCCAACTGTTTTAAGACGTTTATCCCCATCCAGATGTCGATTTCTTCCTGGCGAGCGATAGCAAGCCAGCATTGTATGGAGGAATCCGGCTTCGCCGGAGAAATTTTTCTATCGAAAAATGTACAAATTTTGCCTGCTGTCAAACAAAAATAAAAAATATGCTGGCTCGCTACCGCTCACCAGTAAAAAATTGACACCTGGATGGGGATAAACGTCTTAAAACAGTAGGCTGAATGGGGCCAAATGTTACAAGCCAGAGAAAGATTGAAAAGGACAGAACCAAAACAGGTCACCCCCCTTAATGTATTGCCAGATGAAAATAAATCGAGTATAGTGCCTTGTGTGTTATGTGTTAGATCTGAGTTACTACTGTGTTGTCCCTTTGCTTGCAGGTGGTGAGTGTGATGATCTTGCTGCTGCGGTGCGATGATGTCACTCCGGCACCTTACGCCCATAGTCACGCCTAACTTATGTACAGCCGGTCTAATAAGTCATGTCTCAGCTGGCTTTAGTTTGGCTCTCTCTGTGCTTTATTAATATATGTCAGATAATGAATAGGGTGGGTAAGTGTAGGAAAATGTTTATATATTTCACTCGATATGAAGAAATGAAACTTAGCTATTGCTGATACCAATTAGTTATCAAAACATACTTGGTGCCGAGACATCACTTATTAGCGTGATTGTACAGTCGGTCTAATAAGATCATGTCTCGGCACCAAGTGTGTTTTGGTCAGTAATTGGTATCCGCAATGTCTAAAACTTGATTTATTTGTTTCGAGTGAGATATACAAACATATTCCTACACTTACCCACCCTATTCAACATCTGACAGACATTAATACAGCCCAGAGCGAGCCAAACGTAATGACAGGTGAGACATGACTTATTATCGCCACCGTACTTTAATATCCTCACCAATACCTTCAACCCACCACCAAAGCATTATAAAATCAACCTTTGTATATAACTGTTTGCAAAATAATGCTACTCAATTGATAGTTTCCTTATTGTTCAACCATATTTAAATTGACTGATTAGCTAAATTGGGAAACTAAGGTTATTTAAATTTGTTTGTTTGTTTCGTCCCTTGCAAAATAATGTTACTCAATTGATAGTTTCCTTATTGTTCAACCATATTTAAATTGACAGATTAGCTAAATTGGGAAACTAAGGTAATTTGAATTAGTCTTTGTTTCTTTGGTCCCTGTCAAATAATCAGTATTAACATTAGATTAACTATAGATGTCCGAAAGGGTTTGACAAGGTACACTCGGTCAAAGAAGTATCTGCACACCTACGCTGATCATCTGGTGTGTACAGATTGATAGGGTTGACACCTCTGCCTGCAACTATATCCATGTGTCAGAGACGATCGTCTCTGACACATGGATATAGTTGCAGGCAGAGGTGCCAACCCTACCGAGCTGTACACACCGGATGATCAGCATAGGGGTGCAGATACTTGTTTGACCGAGTGTACATAGAGGAGGCTCTGGTGTTGTGTTATGACTATAGTAATATGATGGTGGTGTTGGTAGTGTGAGGGGCGGTAGTACTGTGGTATAAGGTGAGGTGCCTGGTGCTGGAGTGACCAAGGGGGTAGAGCTATAGTGGTGGTGGCCGTAGTGGCGTCTGGGGTATACAAGGGTAAGCTCTCATAATCATAAGGTATATACATATTACCATCCTTCGATTGTCACACTCATTATGTGTATTGGTGAGGTCAGTCCTAATGGTGTTAGTGAGCTGGACTTTATAAGCCCAGCATATAAGGCCTTATAATTAGGGTTAGGTGTAGGAGGGATCTGCCTTGTTTGGGCCAATCGGCTTTCTGCAGACTCCCGTTTTCTGATGTTCTAATGTGCCGTCTATACTGCGCAAGACTTCTATCTGTATCTCTGTCAAACTATCTATTTTTTTATTTTTTTTATTCTCTAATGGTTTTTTTGTTTTTTTGTTTTTTATCTGGGGGTGGCCACACAAAACAATGTTATAACAACTATATTTAGAGATACGGTAAACTAATACAAATGTTCACTGCCGGCATGATTTCCCGATGATGCATGATAACTTATAAAATTTCATTAATCGATTTTAGAAGTATAGTTGGTTGTTGGAAGGAACATAATAATTAAACGTGAACGTCATTTTATATATATATATATATATATATATATATATATATATATATATATATATATATATATATATATATATATATATATATATATATATATATATATTCTCCTGTATGTGCATAAATGTGTGTGCATCATTATATACTCATTCTTACTTTGGCTAGAGTAATCAAGCTAATATTTCCACCATTTGGGAAGAGTCAGCCAAGGAATAGATGTGGAAATGTACAGCCCATTTGCTCTAGCCCTTTTTGAGTTACAGAGGATAGAGGTGATGATATATCGCCTACTTACAGCGAATAGACTATAGTGCCCCAACACCTTCACTTTATTCTTGTATTATAAGGGCGGCGCCCTCGCGTTTGTTTTCTCTTTCTCTCCTTCTCTCTTTGGCTTTTATCCATTCGGCCCCATTCACCCTACTGTTGTAAGACGTTTACCACCATCCAGGTGTCAATATTTTCCTGGCGAGCGGTAGCGAGCCAGCATATACAGTATATATATTTGTTTTAACAGCAAGCTAAATTTGTACATTTTTCGATAGAAAAATATCTGCGGTGAAGCCGGATATCTACATACAATGCTGGCTCGCTATCGCTCGCCAGGAAGAAATCAACACCTGGATGGGGATAAGCGTCTTAAAACAGTTGGCTGAATGGGGCCGAATAGATACAAGCCAGGGAAAGAGAGAAAAGGAGAGAAAAATAAAAACAAAGCCGGTGACCCCCCTTAACAAACTCCTCACTCCAGTCATACCCCTTCATGGGGGGGGCAGTTGATCAGTATGCCTAGGGGGGGGGGGGAGGGGGGGGGGGTTATGATTGATCAGTATGCCTAGGCCTTCAAGGGGGGGGACACTTTATTGATTGATCAGTATGCCTAGGCCTTCAAGGGGGGGGGGACTTATTGATTGGTCAGTATGCCTAGGCCTTCAAGGGGGGGGGGGGGCTTATTGATTGATCAGTATGCCTAGGCCTTCAAAGGGGGGGGGACTTATTGATTGATCAGTATGCCTAGGCCTTCAAGGGGGGGGGGGGCCTTCAAGGGGGGGGGACTTATTGATTGATCAGTTTGCCTAGGCCTTCAAGGGGGGGGGGGGGACTTATTGATTGATCAGTATGCCTAGGCCTTCAAGGGGGGGGGGGGGGGACTTATTGATTGATCAGTATGCCTAGGCCTTCAAGGGGGGGGGGGGGGATCAGTATGCCTAGGCAGGAGGGGGGGGGGGGGGACTTATTGATTGATCAGTATGCCTAGGCCTTCAAGGTGGGGGGGGGGGGGGGGGGGGGGACTTATTGATTGATCAGTATGCCTAGGCCTTCAAGGGGGGGGGGGGACTTATTGATTGATCAGTTTGCCTAGGCCTTCAAGGGGGGGGGGAGGGGCCTTCAAGGGGGGGGGGACTTATTGATTGATCAGTATGCCTAGGCCTTCAAGGGGGGGGGGGGGGACTTATTGATTGATCAGTATGCCTAGGCCTTCAAGGGGGGGGGGGGGGGGGGGGGGGGGACTTATTGATTGATCAGTATGCCTAGGCCTCAAGGGGGGGGGGGGGGGGGGACTTATTGATTGACGAGTATGCCTAGACCTACAAGGGGGTGGCGGGGACTTATTGATTGATCAGTATGCCTAGGCCTTCAAGGGGGGGGGGGGGGGGGACTTATTGATCAGTATGCCTTCAGGGGGGGGGGGGGAGGGGGGGGGGGGACTTATTGATTGATCAGTATGCTAGGCCTTCAAGGGGGGGGGGGGGGGGGGGGGATGATCAGTATGCCTAGGCCTTCAAGGGGGGGGGGGGGGGGGACTTATTGATTTCTTCTTCATATAGGTGCTTATGTTCTGGGTGTGGTGTCCCGAGTTCGAACCCCGGGAGGACCATATGCTTTCGTTAGTTTATTCAAGTACATTGGGGTTTGTAATTGATGATTAATGTTAAGAACGGGGTGTTACTTAAATATATTTATATATTTGTTTAGTTTCCTCCCTAGACTTCCATCAAGCTTTAATCCCCCCCCCCCCCCCCCCGCAAGACCCTCCTTCAAGATAAATTTGTACATTTTTCAATAGAAAAATGTCATGGCCAAAGGCTGGTTCCTCTTAAATTACAGGCTCGCTATCGCTCGCCAGGAAAAAATTGACACCTAAATGGTATGAAAGGTCTTGATATAGATATAAAAATGGGACGAAAGGTTTTAAAATCGACAAACTAATAGGGCGAATGTCTTAATATCTGTAAACCTAATGGGGCTAAACATGAGGAAGAAAGGGGACCAGGAAAATGCCCCCTCTCCCCTTTAATGTAACCTGAGCCTAGGGTATTACCTTTAATGTAACCTGAGCCTAGGGTATTACCTTTAATGTAACCTGAGCCTAGGGTATTACCTTTAATGTAACCTGAGCCTAGGGTATTACCTTTAATGTAACCTGAGCCTAGGGTATTACCTTTAATGTAACCTGAGCCTAGGGTATTACCTTTAATGTAACCTGAGCCTAGGGTATTACCTTTAATGTAACCTGAGCCTAGGGTATTACCTTTAATGTAACCTGAGCCTAGGGTATTACCTTTAATGTAACCTGAGCCTAGGGTATTACCTTTAATGTATCCTGAGCCTAGGGTATTACCTTTAATGTAACCTGAGCCTAGGGTATTACCTTTAATGTAACCTGAGCCTAGGGTATTACCTTTAATGTAACCTGAGCCTAGGGTATTACCTTTAATGTAACCTGAGCCTAGGGTATTACCTTTAATGTAACCTGAGCCTAGGGTATTACCTTTAATGTAACCTGAGCCTAGGGTATTACCTTTAATGTAACCTGAGCCTAGGGTATTACCTTTAATGTAACCTGAGCCTAGGGTATTACCTTTAATGTAACCTGAGCCTAGGGTATTACCTTTAATGTAACCTGAGCCTAGGGTAATACCTTTAATGTAACCTGAGCCTAGGGTATTACCTTTAATGTAACCTGAGCCTAGGGTATTACCTTTAATGTAACCTGAGCCTAGGGTATTACCTTTAATGTATCCTGAGCCTAGGGTATTACCTTTAATGTATCCTGAGCCTAGGGTATTACCTTTAATGTAACCTGAGCCTAGGGTATTACCTTTAATGTAACCTGAGCCTAGGGTATTACCTTTAATGTAACCTTTTGCCAAACTAATGGACCAAACGTCTTATAATCTCAAAACAAATGGGGCTTAACACAGGCAGAAAGGGCACCAGAAAAACCGACCCATCTCCCCTTAATTAAGGGATAGAAATCTAGAGGGCGGGGCCAGTCAGTTACCCTGCCAATCCTGCTCCTGCTGACAGTTGAAATACCCTCATTCTCTCTCTCTCCCTCTCTTTCTCTCTCTTTCTCTCTCTCTCTCTCTCTTTCTATCTCTCTCTTTCTCTCTCTCTCTCTCTCTCTCTCTCTATCTCTATCTCTCTCTGTCTCGCTCTCTCTCTTTCTCTCTCTCTCTCTCTCTCCTTCTTATTTTATATCCTTTCCTTAAACTTTCCTTTTCTATCGGATATGCCATCTCTACTTGAATTAAGTCCTGACCACCTCGTTTGGATCGTAAGGTCTGTGTGGCCAGTGTATCTATGTAAAGCTATGTCTCTCTCTCTCTCTCTCTCTCTCTCAACCATTTACCTAAAATATGTGC
The DNA here is from genome assembly GCA_032716605.1 of Paralithodes platypus. Taxonomy (NCBI): domain Eukaryota; kingdom Metazoa; phylum Arthropoda; class Malacostraca; order Decapoda; family Lithodidae; genus Paralithodes; species Paralithodes platypus. Next base: position 1,195,586 of record CM064547.1, on the reverse strand, counting down.
AGGACTGCATACCATCGAAAATACGGTGTACAGGCCATAATAATAAGCCCAAATGATGGAATAGAGATATTTCAAACTGTCTGCTTGCTAAAAAGTTTGCTAATGATAGAATAAAATCCTCACAAAATGATGAAGAACGGGTGAAATTTGTAGAGCTACGACGCAAAGCCAAAAAGTTAATTAAGCAAAGTAGAAAGACCCTTGAGTTACATGTTGCGAATCAAAGTAAAACAAACCCGAAAGAATTCTATAGTTATATCAGAAAGAAAAAAAGTAGTTAGTTCAACTGTTGGACCGTTAGTTGATTAAAATGAGAATACACCAAAGACGAAGTACAAATGAGTAATGCCCTTAATACCTTCTTTGCGTCAGTTTTTACAACAGAAGACCTCAGTGATATCCCTACACCATCGTCGATTCAGATTGATAATTCAGATGTTCTAAGCAATATCACCGTTACAGAGAGAGAAGTATTGAATTGTTTAGATAAACTCAAGGTAAATAAAACGCCTGGACCTGATACAATCTCACCTAGAGTCCTAAAGGAAGCTAAGGATGAGCTCTCCAAACCACTGACATTGCTATTCAATAAATCCTTGCAGTCTAGAACTATGCCTGATCAGTGGAAGCTAGCCAATGTAACACCGATATTAAAAAAAGGCAGCAAATCCCTACCCTGTAACTATCGTCCAATTAGCTTAACCTTAGTTGTATGTAAAATGCTAGAAACACTCTTAAGAGACAGACTCGTAAATCACTTAGAGGAAAATAACATATTTAAAGATACTCAACACTTCTTTCGTAGCAAACTTTCCTGTTTAACAAATCTCTTTGACTTCTTCCACGATATCCTCAACCTCTACTATGAGAGTAAAGCTGTAGATATTATATACCTTGATTTTCAAAAGGCCTTTGACAAAGTTCCTCACAAACGTTTACTGCTAAAACTAAAAGCGCATGGAATACAAGACGGTGTGTTGAAATGGATAGCAAATTGGCTATGCGACAGAAAGCAAAGAGTAGTCATAAACGGTAAGGCATCTAAATGGACCAATGTAAGTAGCGGGGTACCCCAGGGATCGGTACTAGGACCAATTATCTTTCTAATTTACATCAACGACATAGATGACCTGTACAATCTCAAAATTTGCTGACGATACAAAAATTGCAAATAAGAACAAGTTGACGATATGCAACACAATCTAGATAAGTTGTCATGTTGGGCCCAAATTTGGCAAATGAGTTTCAATGCGGATAAATGTAAAGTACTGTACTACATATCGGATACCAAAATGAGAAAGCAAACTATTCGATGAATGGCACTCAGCTTAAGAATGTAAACAGAGAAACCGATCTGGGAGTAACAATATCGAGTAACCTAAAACCGAGTCATCAATGTTCAGAAGTTGTTAAGAAGGCAAACAAAATAATTGGCTTTATAGGCAGGTCATTTGAGCATAAATCCAAAGACGTTATCCTAACCCTTTACAATTCCTTAGTCCGCCCTCCTCTGGATACTGCGTTCAATCCTGGTGCCCTTATTACCAAAAAGATATAGCCAAGCTAGAACGAGTTCAACGTAGAGTTACCAAAATGATACCTAGCCTAAAGAACAAACCATACAAGGAACGTCTTATATAATTAAATTTATTTCCTTTAACCCAGCGCAGATTAAGAGGCGACTTAATTAAAGTGTTCAAAATTATCAAAGGCATTGACAATATTAACTGTAGTAAGTATTTCACTATCAACCAATATTATTACACGCGGGGAAACGGTTGCAAAATTATTGGTAAATCTTTTAACTCACACGAATCTAAGAATTTCTTCTTCAATCGAGTTGTCAACTTATGGAATGGGCTGGCAATAGTTCCCTTACCCACTCTAAACCACTGTTTGGACACTTGATCCTCAGTGTTTTGGAGGACAAGCAGCCTAGAAGTGTCAGTAGATCTGTTGTTGCTCGATTTCCTTTGTACTCCTTTGTACTCTCTCTCTCTCTCTTCCTGTGGGGGGTTAGGGGGGGTCCTTCCCGGGATCAAACCTAGAGGGAGCGACCAGTCACTCAGTCTGCCAATCACTTCCTCAGAACCAGTCAATAAATTCACACCCCTTCCCCTCTTCACATTCTCTCTCTCTCTCTATATATATAATTATATATATATATATATATATATATATAATAAACAGTATATGTATTTATATACATATATAATATCTATCTACTGTATCTATCTCTCTCTCTCTCTCTGCTATAGTCGCTTTTTTCCTAGTATTCGCTTGTTCACAAAACCGTGATATCTTTGCTGTTCCCTTCTTTTCCCACTTCCTCCCATTATCCTCAATTATTTCCTCCGACATCCCATTTTTCCCTCTCCCCATTTCCTTCCCCGTTCTTTCTTCATCTCCTTCCTTCCTTCCTCCGCTCTCGCTCTCTCTCTCTCTCTCTCTCTCTCTCTCTCTCTCTCTCTCTCTCTCTCTTTCTCTTTCTCGGTCCCTTCTAATCTTTTATTTTTGCCTGTCACTCATCGCTCTCGCTCCCTGGCTCCCCCGAGATCCCAATTACCAGATTATTACCTCGCTTTAGGGGGGGATGGTTCACTTTCTGGGCGATTTTTGCATGTATTCATTAGTTTTCTAGTTTCCTCCCTGGACCTCCATCACATTTAAAAACAAAAATCGTTAGATCCCCCTTCTAGATAAATTTGTACATCGGTAGAAAAATGTCCCGGCCGAAGGCCGGTTCTTCCAACATTACAGGCTCACTGTCGTTCGCCAGGGAAAAAATCGACACCTAAATAGCACGAAAGGTCTAAATATTGACGACGAAATGGGACGAAAGGTCTTAAAATCGCCAAACTAATGGGCCGAACGTCTTATAATATCAAAACTAGTGGGGCTAAATATTAGGTAGAAGGGGTCCAGAAAAACGGCCCATGTCCCCTTAACCCCTTCTGTACCGGTGCCGTCCTTTTAACCCTCTGAGTACCAGCGACGTGTGTTATATTTGATGCTAGCTATATTTAGACGATATTGTGCAGCTTAGGAAGGATCTGTGGTAGTTAAAAGGGTTGGCTGAGATAGTTTTGGAGCCTTACTATTGCCAGAGGTTTTTCCTAAGGTGAATAAAATCGTCAGAATATGATGCTAAGGACGTCCCTGGTACCGTGTGGGTTAACTATGGTCTGGCTGCTAGTACACGATTTTATTCAGCTTACAAAGGGCCTCCAGCAATCAAGAGGCTTCAAACTATCTCACTTAACCCTTTTTGCTACCACAGATCCTTCTTAAACTGCACAGAATCGTCTAAGTATAGCTAGCATAAACTTAGAAAGACGTCGAACTATCTCACTTAAGGGGAGATCCTTCACTTGTTGTCAATTTTTGTATTTATTTATTATTTTTCTAGTTTCCTCGCTAGACCTCCATCAAGCTTAAACTGAAGCCCCCTAGACCACATTTCAAGATAAATTTGTACATTTTTCGGTAGAAAAATGTCCTGGCCGAAGGCCGATTCCTCTTAAATTACAGGCTCGCTATCGCTCGCCAGGAAAAAATCGAGACCTAATTGACAGGAAAGGTCTTAAAATTGACAGAAATGGGGCGAAAGTTCATAAAATCGCCTAACTAATGGGTCTAAAGATGAGGGAGAAGGTGGTCTAGAAAAGCGACTCGTCTGCCCTTAACCCTTTTTGCTACCACAGATCCTTCTTAAACTACACAACATCGTCTAAATATAGCTAGAATAAACTACAATAGACGTCGCCGGTACAGAAGGGGTTAATATTATCTTGACGTGGTTGTTTCTTGCAACCCTCTGTCTCCGGTTAAGGGGGTAGTGCTTGGTTTTTGGTCTATATATTTATTTATTTATTTATTTTTGAGTTTCTTCGCTAGACCTCCATCAAGCTTAGAAAAAAAAACCCTAGACCCACTTTCAAGATAAATTTGTAAATTTTTTGGTAGGGCTGGTTCCTTCTAAAATTAGAGGCTCACTGTCGCTCGCCAGGAAAAAATTGACACCTAAATGGCACGAAAGGTTTTAATATTGACAACAAAAAGAGGCGAAAGGTCTCAAAATCGCCAAACCAAATCGCCAATCGCCAAACGTTCGTTCCGAACGTCTTAAACCCTCAAAACTAATATGCTAAACATGAGGGAGAAGGGAGTCTAGAAAAAGCGAGTACTACCCCCTAAGGTGGCTTTTTGCATGGTCTTCTGTAATATAAGTTCAGCGCTTACAGAGAGAGAATGTACATGTGTGTGAGAGAGAGCGAGAGAGAGAGAGAGAGAGAGAGAGAGAGAGAGAGTAATTATCTCTACCACTTGTTTCTTTTTGCGTAACAAAATATGAGGATATTCGGAGAAGAAAATGGTAATATATATTTTTGCCCAAGGATGAACTTAGTTATATTGATAACGTACATCGGAAGATAGACGTGAAACATTACTATCGCCTAGTAATTTATAAATAATAAAACTGCAGGAAATCTTCTAGTGTTGGCCAGAATGTGAGATAAAACAGGCTATATCATACTGAAGGGGTAATACTGTAGACGTCGATATAAAGCACACAGTTAAGCGGTATTACGTTTCATTACAATCATTAAAAAACACACATAAAATGTTATATATATATATATATATATATATATAATATTATATTGAAGGATGTCCATAAAAAGCGAGTACTACCGCCTTAAAGCTACTGTGTGTTTCTCGGCTCTAATGAAAGCAGCGAGTGAAAGCAGGAAGGAAGGGAAATGAGTTGAGAGAAAGAAAGAGTGTGTAAGGGGTGTGGAAATGATGGGGAGAGAGAGAGAAGACGGATATAACGAACAAGGAATATTAGGACGCTAAATTCACTACTTGGCACGTTTACGGCTTTAAAAAAGTTCAAGATATATAGATAGATATTGTACTGCCATATAAATATAAGTGGGCTTTATATAATAGACAAAAGTTCTATTGATTATTTGGTTTTATATATATACGGTATATATATATATTCTCTCTCCCCATCCTTTCCACGCCCCTTTCAAACTCTTTCTTTCTCTCAACTCATTACCCTTCCTTCCTCTCGACTTGTTTCCACACACTGGTTTCATTAGAGCGGAGAAACACAGTAGCTTTATTTAGACAAGTAAATTACAAAAAATAGCATATTTTGCGAAGATTATAGGAGTAGGGTAATTATGTGCCTGGACAACATATTACTTTAGGTAGTATGTCATTATTTATCGTTACTATTTTCGCATTTTGTTTAATTATAACATTTAATTCTTCACAGCCGTATTGTTTGTACCTTGTGAGAGTCCCTGTTAGAATGCTTTAGGGTATCATTGTTGGTATATTAGTTTTTGTTGTGTGTGTGTGTGTATTATGTGTGTATGTATGTATGTATGTATGTATGTATGTATATTTATGTGTATACTGTATTATATATATATATATGTATGTACATGAATGTATGTATGTATGCATGTATGTATGTACCAGCCGTCTGGCTGGCTCAGTTGATAGCGTGCCTGATTCCCACCTTGAAGGTCTCGCGTTCAATCCCCGCTCAGATTGAAAAGTTTTTCTGGGATACAGCCGGCGGTTACCATCTCCCCATGAGCAAGGGGGGTGGGTAATGGTCTCTGGTAGACTAAAGAAAGCCAAGCGCTTGCGAATCCTCGAAGGAGGAGAGACGGGCGCTATATAAGTAACCAGAAGATTATTATTATTATTATGTATATTGTCACTCCCAAATGGGTTTGTAGCCTACAGTACATCATTTGTGAGTGAGTTACAAGTACTAGGCCTGTATTGTGGGGGCCTGGCGCGAGGCTAGGTTGCTAGACGCCTTTCCTCTGCTGTCTCGAGTGTTGGCAGTTGCCAACTGTTACCCTTGTGTTGTTACCATGAGAGTGTTACTTTAGTTTGTTTGGCCCTTGTGTGATTGATGCAGTTTATCATGAGTTCACAATGATGACTTATATTAATTTGATTACTTTTGTTGTTAATGAGAGCACGGGTGCCTAGTGTAATTATGCAATCTAGTGACGATTGGAGTTCTCACTTCTCGCGGGCCGGGGGACCCTCGAGTGAATATTCCCATGGAATGTTTCCATGGGTTTTTGCTCTGTATTGTTCTCAATTCCTAAGCGGTTGGGTATGATATAGTGTGTTCTGGGAGTCTAGTAGTGGTATGGTTGGGTAATGTTGGTGCAGTATAGAATAACCTTAGAAGTTCTCTTGCATACTACACGCACTATGGACGAGACTCGGGGACAATAGATATTTTTGTATCTCCTTGTTACTGCTTTAATAGAGCAAAGAGGAAGATAACCATTTTTCCTAGAGAACCTGCGTGTCTTGGTGTTTGAGTCAGATATTAAGAGCGTGTCTGTTGCAGGGTAGTACGGTGGTGTGGGCTAGGCTATGTAAGCATCTGGTTGCCCCGGCTCCCCTCGTAACAATATGTATGTATGTATTTGTGTGTGTATGTAATGAATGTATGTATGTATGTATGTATGTATATGTACAGTATGTATGTATGTAGGCTATGTATGATTTGTGTTTTCTTTGTGAGTATGTATGTATGTACTGTATATATATGTATATGTATGTATGTATGTATGTGTGTCTCCCAGCTAACCTCCGGGCCCCATAATGGCTCTCCCACCGCTGCCTGGATTACCCAACTTTCCGGCTTAAGGGGGTAGTGCTTGTTTTTTGTCTTATGTATTTAATTATTATTGTATTTTTAGTTTCCTCGCTAGACCTCCATCAAGCTTTAACAAAAACTTAGACTCCCCCATTCATGATAAATTTGTAAATTTTTTGGTTGACAAATTTCCCGGCCGTAATTTTCCTCTTAAAATTACTGGCTCGCTATCGCTTGCCAGTAAAGAATTGACACCTACATGACACGAAAGGTCTTAAAATTGACAACGAAATGGGGCGAAAGGTGTTAAAATCGTCAAACTAATGGGGCGAACGTCTTATAATCTCAAAACTAATGGGGCTAGACACGAGGGAGAAAGTGGGCCATAAAACCGGCCCAAATTCCCTGCTTAAGGGGAGTCACCGTTTTGTTTTTTCTTTCTCTCCTTTTCTTTCTTTCCCTGGCTTGTATACATTCGGCCCCATTCAGCCAACTGTTTTAAGACGTTTATCCCCATTCAGGTGTCGATTTCTTCCTGGCGAACGATAGCGAGCCAACATTGTATGGAGAAATCCGGCTTCGCCGGAGAAATTTTTCTAACGAAAAATGTACAAATTTAGCTTGCTGTCAAAACAAAAATATATATAGGCTGGCTCGCTACCGCTCACCAGGAAAATATTGACACCTGGATGGGGGTAAACGTCTTACAATTATAGGCTGAATGAGGCCGAATGGATACAATCCAAAGAGAGAGGGAGAGCAAGAGAAAACAAGCGAGGTGGGCTCCCTTAACGGATTAGATTAGCAGAACAAAGAAATTAAAAAGTTATCTAGACTGAGGTTTGTTTGGTGTCTAGAGGGAGAAGGGGGAAGAGAGAGAAAGTTGGAGGAGAAATAAACACTTACATACATACATACACACACACACACATACATACATAGACGCACACACACACATACAGACACACACGCACACAAACACACATACACACACATACATACACACACACATACATACACGCACATACACATACAGACACACACGCACATACAAACATACATACATACACACACATACATACACACACACACACACACACACATACACGCACATACACATACATATATATATACACACACACACACACACGTTAACAGCATTTTACTTAACCCATACAGTACCGGTGACGTCTTTTTCGTCATATTCTGGACACTATGAGACGCTTTTATTCAGCTTAGGAAGGATCTGTGGTAGCTCAAGGGATCAAATGAGATAGCCTGTAGCCTTTTCATAGTTAGAGGTCCTTCCTAAGCCGAATAGAATCATCCAATAATTGCCAGATTATAATGAAAAGGACGGGTTAAGGGGAGACTGGCCGTTTGTTTGGTCTATTAATGAAAAGGACGGTTAAGGGGAGACTGGCCGTTTGTTTGGTCTATTAATGAAAAGGACGGTTAAGGGGAGACTGACCGTTTGTTTGGTCTATTAATGAAAAGGACGGGTTAAGGGGAGACTGGCCGTTTGTTTGGTCTATTAATGAAAAGGACGGGTTAAGGGGAGACTGGCCGTTTGTTTGGTCTATTAATGAAAAGGACGGTTAAGGGGAGACTGGCCGTTTGTTTGGTCTATTAATGAAAAGGACGGGTTAAGGGGAGACTGACCGTTTGTTTGGTCTATTAATGAAAAGGACGGTTAAGGGGAGACTGGCCGTTTGTTTGGTCTATTAATGAAAAGGACGGTTAAGGGGAGACTGACCGTTTGTTTGGTCTATTAATGAAAAGGACGGTTAAGGGGAGACTGACCGTTTGTTTGGTCTATTAATGAAAAGGACGGTTAAGGGGAGACTGACCGTTTGTTTGGTCTATTAATGAAAAGGACGGGTTAAGGGGAGACTGGCCGTTTGTTTGGTCTATTAATGAAAAGGACGGTTAAGGGGAGACTGACCGTTTGTTTGGTCTATTAATGAAAAGGACGGGTTAAGGGGAGACTGGCCGTTTGTTTGGTCTATTAATGAAAAGGACGGGTTAAGGGGAGACTGACCGTTTGTTTGGTCTATTAATTAATTTATTCATATATTGTTTTAGTTTCCTCCCTAGACCTCCATCAAGCTTAGAAAAACACCCCCTAGACCCCCATTCAAGATAAATTTGTAAATTTTTCGGTAGAAAAATTTCCCGGCCCAAGGCCGGTTCCTCTTTAAATTGCAGGCTCGCTATCGCTCGCCAGGAAAAAATCGACACCTAATGGCACGAAAGGTCTTAAAATTGACTACGAAATGGGGCGAAAGGTGTTAAAATCGCCAAACTAATGGGCCGAACGTCTTATAATCTCAAAACTAGTGGGGCTAAACATTAGGGAGAAGGGGGGTCCAGAAAAACGGTCTGCCTCCCCTTAAGTAAGAAATGATTAGAGAAACGAAGGTGAAAGGTGTATTTGGTAAGTAAAGACCAAATATACAGTAGAGTATGTACTGTAGGCAGGATGAAGTGGTAAACGGAGAAAACGGAGAAGGTAGAGAAAAGAGAAATTCAACTTGAAATATATGTAAGGAAGATAATGAACAAAATACAAAAGTTAAGGGTTATATCTGGGAAAATACTGTATGTGTAGTATGGAAGGAAATATACTGTATGGAAGGAAATATACTGTATGTGTAGTATGGAAGGAAATATACTGTATGTGTAGTATGGAAGGAAATATACTGTATGTGTAGTATGGAAGGAAAATTATAACACAAATTCATCCCTCGGCCGTGTAGGGGAAGTAAATAAGGTTGCAGAGATGAATATGTGGGAAAATATAGGGGAGGAAATGAAAGGGAAAGTGTACCTTGGTTTTATTGTTATTTAGTATATTAGCGTATCAATTCTGTTGCCACTCTGTTCACAATAATCTTTTGCAAAGTACCGTACACGTATTACAGAGAATTTACTTAAACCATTTACGGAATGTTGTGTATTCATTTAAGTTTCACACCCTTTCATCAACACACACACACACACACACACACACACACACACACACACACACACGGTGGCCTAGCGCACTGTGTAATGGTATTCTAGTAGTTTGCCTCTGGTGGCGCGGGTTCGATCCTAGCTACCTGCCTTTTCTATCAAAAACTTTCCGGGCTGTGGAGGTTAGGTGTGGAAGCGCTATCTCTGGGTGTTCCCTGCCAACATCCTACCCCTTCTGGGGGTATGTAGGCTCTCTTGTGGCAGCCAGAGTCAATCTGTTGACTACTTGGGATAAGTTAGATTAATATAAATATTATTATTATTATTATTATTATTATTATTATTAGTAGTAGTAGTAATATTACTGTTACTATTATTATTGTTATTATTATTACAGCAAACATACACACACACACACACACTCGGTACCAGCACGCCATAAGTTGCCGGTTTTTGTTAACTCGCTCATATAATTACTTGGATTACACAACACGGGGGTAAACACGGCACAAGGATTATATCCCCTCCCCCCCCCCCCCACCTCAACCGGGAGAGAGGGGTCGGTTTTTTTTCTCTCTCTTTCTCTCCCTCTCTTTTTGGCTTGTATCCATCCGGCCCCATTCAACCTACCGGTACTGTTTTTAAGACGTTTAACTCCATCCAGGTTTTAATATTTTCTAGCATATATATATTTTTGTTTTGACAGCAAGCTAAATTTGTACATTTTTCGATAGAAAAATGTCTCCGGCGAAACCAGATTTCTCCATACAATGCTGGCTCGCTGTCGCTCGCCAGGAAGAAATCAACACCTGGATGTGAGGATAAACGTCTTAAAACAGTTGGCTGAATGGAGCCGAATGGATATAAGCCAGAGAAAGAGAGAAAAGGAGATACATATAAAAAAAAGCCGGTGACCCCCCTTAACCTTTTTTGGCTCGAACGTCCCTTGATTTTGGCCCTGTCACTCTTTCAACTATGGGGGAGGCACTCGCTATAGGCAGTTATGCCTTTTGCCTCCCTCAATCACATAGAAAAAAAAAAAAAAAAAAAACGGACCAAGGCCAAAATCTGGGCAAAGTAAATTCATAAGCAAAAGTGGAGGTAGTGGAATTAAAATGTAGATGATAGTGGCTGAAGGAATGGGGGGATGGTGGCTGAAGGAATGGGGGGATGGTGGCTGAAGGAAGGGGGGAAGGGTGGCTGAAGGAATGGGGGGATGATGGCTGAAGGAATGGGGGGATGGTGGCTGAAGGAAGGGGGGGATGGTGGGAGAAGGAATGGGGGGATGGTGGCTGAAGGAATGGGGGGATGGTGGCTGAAGGAATGGGGGATGGTGGCTGAAGGAATGGGGGGATGGTGGCTGAAGGAATGGGGGGATGGTGGCTGAAGGAATGGGGGGATGGTGGCTGAAGGAATGGGGGGATGGTGGCTGAAGGAATGGGGGGATGGTGGCTGAAGGAATGGGGGGATGGGGGCTGAAGGAATGGGGGGGATGGTGGCTGAAGGAATTGGGGGGGGGTGGCTGAAGGAATGGGGGGGATGGTGGCTGAAGGAATGGGGGATGGTGGCTGAAGGAATGGGGGGATGGTGGCTGAGGAATGGGGGGATGGTGGCTGAAGGAATGGGGGGGATGGTGGCTGAAGGAATGGGGGGATGGTGGCTGAAGGAATGGGGGGGATGGTGGCTGAAGGAATTGGGGGATGGTGGCGGAAGGAAGGGGGGGAGGGTGGCTGAAGGAATGGGGGGATGGTGGCTGAAGGAATGGGGGGATGGTGGCTGAAGGGATGGGGGGATGGGGGCTGAAGGAATGGGGGGATGGTGGCTGAAGGAATGGAGGGATGGTGGCTGAAGGAATGGGGGGGATGGTGGCTGAAGGAATGGGGGATGGTGGCTGAAGGAATGGAGGGATGGTGGCTGAAGGAATGGGGGGATGGTGGCTGAAGGAATGGGGGATGGTGGCTGAAGGAATGGGGGGGATGGTGGCTGAAGGAATGGGGGGATGGTGGCTGAAGGAATGGGGGGATGGTGGCTGAAGGAATGGGGGGATGGTGGCTGAAGGAATGGGGGGATGGTGGCTGAAGGAATGGGGGGATGGTGGCTGAAGGAATGGGGGATGGTGGCTGAAGGAATGGGGGGATGGTGGCTGAAGGAATGGGGGGATGGTGGCTGAAGGGAATGGGGGGATGGTGGCTGAAGGAATGGGGGGATGGTGGCTGAAGGAATGGGGGGGATGGTGGCTGAAGGAATGGGGGGATGGTGGCTGAAGGAATGGGGGGGATGGTGGCTGAAGGAATGGGGGGATGGTGGCTGAAGGAATGGGGGGATGGTGGCTGAAGGAATGGGGGGATGGTGGCTGAAGGAATGGGGGGATGGTGGCTGAAGGAAGGGGGGGATGGTGGCTGAAGGAATGGGGGGGATGGTGGCTGAAGGAATGGGGGGATGGTGGCTGAAGGAAGGAGGAGGGATGGGGAGTTATGGGGGGATGATGGCTGAAGGAAGGAGGGGGGATTGGGGGATGGTGGCTGAAGGAAGGATGGGGAGTTAAAATGGGGGGGATGGTGGCTGAAGGAATGGGGGTGGGATGGTGGCTGAAGGAAGGAGGAGGGAGGGGGAGTAATGGGGGGGATGGTGGCTGAAGGAAGGATGGGGAGTTAATATGCGGGGGATGGTGGCTGAAGGAAGGAGGGGGGAGGGGTAGTTAGGGGGGGAATGGTGGCTGAAGGAAGGATGGGGAGTTAATATGGGGGGGATGGTGGCTGAAGGAAGGAGGGGGGATGGGGGGATGGTGACTGAAGGAAAGATGGGGAGTTAATATGGGGGGATGGTGGCTGAAGGAAGGAGGGGGGATGGGGGGTTAATATGGGGGGATGGTGGGTGAAGGAAGGATGGGGGATGGGGGGTTAATATGGGGGGATGGATGGTGAAGGAAGGACGGGGGATGGTGGCTGAAGGAAGGAGGGAGGATGGGGGGTTAATATGGGGGGATGGTGGCTGAAGGAAGGAGGGGGATGGGGGGTTAATATGGGGGGATGGTGGCTGAAGGAAAGAGGGGGGATGGTGGCTGAAGGAATGGGGGGATGGTGGCTGAAGGAATGGGGGGATGGTGGCTGAAGGAATGGGGGGATGGTGGCTGAAGGAATGGGGGGATGGTGGCTGAAGGAATGGGGGGATGGTGGCTGAAGGAATGGGGGGATGGTGGCTGAAGGAATGGGGGGGATGGTGGCTGAAGGAATGGGGGGATGGTGGCTGAAGGAATGGGGATGGTGGCTGAAGGAATGGGGGATGGTGGCTGAAGGAATGGGGGGATGGTGGCTGAAGGAATGGAGGGAGGGTGGCTGAAGGAATGGGGGGGATGGTGGCTGAAGGAATGGGGGATGGTGGCTGAAGGAATGGGGGGGATGGTGGCTGAAGGAATGGGGGATGGTGGCTGAAGGAATGGGGGGGATGGTGGCTGAAGGAATGGGGGATGGTGGCTGAAGGAATGGGGGGGGATGGTGGCTGAAGGAATGGGGGGATGGTGGCTGAAGGAATGGGGGGATGGTGGGTGAAGGAATGGAGGGATGGTGGCTGGAGGAATGGGGGGGATGGGGGCTGAAGGAATGGAGGGATGGTGGCTGAAGGAATGGGGGGATGGTGGCTGAAGGAATGGGGGGATGGTGGCTGAAGGAATGGAGGGATGGTGGCTGAAGGAATGGGGGGGATGGTGGCTGAAGGAATGGAGGGATGGTGGCTGAAGGAATGGGGGGGATGGTGGCTGAAGGAATGGGGGGGGATGGTGGCTGAAGGAATGGGGGGATGGTGGCTGAAGGAATGGGGGGATGGTGGCTGAAGGAATGGGGGATGGTGGCTGAAGGAATGGAGGATGGTGGCTGAAGGAATGGGGGGATGGTGGCTGAAGGAATGGGGGGATGGTGGCTGAAGGAATGGAGGGATGGTGGCTGAAGGAATGGGGGGGATGGTGGCTGAAGGAATTGGGGGATGGTGGCTGAAGGAATGGAGGGATGGGGGCTGAAGGAATGGGGGGGATGGTGGCTGAAGGAATGGAGGAATGGTGGCTGAAGGAATGGGGGGGATGGTGGCTGAAGGAATGGGGGGGATGGTGGCTGAAGGAATGGGGGGATGGTGGCTGAAGGAATGGGGGGATGGTGGCTGAAGGAATGGAGGGATGGTGGCTGAAGGAATGGGGGGATGGTGGCTGAAGGAATGGGGGGATGATGGCTGAAGGAATGGAGGGATGGTGGCTGAAGGAATGGGGGGGATGGTGGCCGAAAGAATGGGGGGATGGGGGCTGAAGGAAAGGAGGGATGGTGGCTGAAGGAATGGGGGGGATGGTGGCTGAAGGAATGGGGGGATGGTGGCTGAAGGAATGGGGGGATGGTGGCTGAAGGAATGGGGGGATGGTGGCTGAAGGAATGGGGGGATGGTGGCTGAAGGAATGGGGGGGATGGTGGCTGAAGGAATGGGGGGGATGGTGGCTGAAGGAAGGAGGAGGGAGGGGGAGTTATGGGGGGATGATGGCTGAAGGAAGGAGGGGGGATTGGGGGATGGTGGCTGAAGGAAGGATGGGGAGTTAAAATGGGGGGGGATGGTGGCTGAAGGAATGGGGGTGGGATGGTGGCTGAAGGAAGGAGGAGGGATGGGGAGTTATGGGGGGATGGTGGCTGAAGGAAGGATGGGGAGTTAATATGGGGGGGATGGTGGCTGAAGGAAGGAGGAGGGATAGGGAGTTATGGGGGGGATGGTGGCTGAAGGAAGGATTGGGGAGTTAATATGGGGGGGATGGTGGCTGAAGGAAGGGAGGGGGGATGGGGGGATGGTGACTGAAGGAAGGATGGGGAGTTAATATGGGGGGATGGTGGCTGAAGGAAGGAGGGGGGATGGGGGGTTAATATGGGGGGATGGTGGGTGAAGGAAGGAGGGGGGATGGGGGGTTAATATGGGGGGATGGATGGTGAAGGAAGGACGGGGGATGGTGGCTGAAGGAAGGAGGGAGGATGGGGGGTTAATATGGGGAGATGGTGGCTGAAGGAAGGAGGGGGATGGGGGGGTTAATATGGGGGGATGGTGGCTGAAGGAAAGAGGGGGGATGGGGGGGATGGTGGCTGAAGGAAGGGGGGGGATGGGGAGTTAATATGGGGGGATGGTGGCTGAAGGAAGGAGGGGGATGGGGAGTTAATATGGGGGGGATGGTGGCTGAAGGAAGGATGGGGATGGGGGGATGGTGGCTGAAGGAAGGAGGGGGGATGGGGAGTTAATATGGGGGGATGGTGGCTGAAGGAAAGAAGGGGGATGGGGAGTTAATATGGGGGGATGGTGGCTGAAGGAAGGAGGGGGTGGGGAGTTAATATGGGGGGTGGTGGGTGAGGAAGGAGGGGGGATGGGGGGTTAATATGGGGGGATGGTGGCTGAAGAAAGGAGGGGGGTTTGTGGCTGAAGGAAGGAGGGGGGATGGGGGGTTAATATGGGGGGATGGTGGCTGAAGGAAGGAAGGGGATGGGGAGTTAATATGGGGGGATGGTGGCTGAAGAAGGAGGGGGGATGGAGTTAATATGGGAGGATGGTGGCTCAAGGAAGGAGGGGGGTTTGTGGCTGAAGGAAGGAGGGGGGATGGGGGGTTAATATGGGGGGATGGTGGCTGAAGGAAGGAGGGGGGATGGGGGGTTAATGTGGGGGGATGGGGGGTTAATGTGGGGGGATGGTGGCTGAAGGAAGGAGGGGGATGGAGAGTTAATATGGGAGGATGGTGGCTGAAGGAAGGAGGGGGATGGGGAGTTAATATGTGGGGATGGTGGCTGAAGGAAGGAGGGGGGATGGGGAGTTAATATGGGGGATGGTGGCTGAAGGAAGGAAGGGGGATGGGGAGTTAATATCGGGGGATGCTGGCTTAAGGAAGGAGGGGGGATGGGGAGTTTATATGGGGGGTTGGTGGGTGAAGGAAGGAGGGGGATGGGGGTTAATATGGGGGGATGGTGGCTGAAGAAAGGAGGGGGGTTGGTGGCTGAAGGAAGGAGGGGGAATGGGGCTTAATATGGGGGGATGGTGGCTGAAGGAAGGAGGGGGGATGGGGGGTTAATATGGGTGGATGGTGGCTGAAGGAAGGAGGGGGATGTGGGGTTAATATGGGGGGGATGGTGGCTGAAGGAAGGAGGGGGATGGAGAGATAATATGGGGGGATGGTGGCTGAAGGAAGGATGGGGGATGGAGAGTTAATATGGGGGGATGGTGGCTGAAGGAAGGAGGGGGATGGGGGGTTAATATGGGGGGGATGGTGGCTGAAGGAAGAAGGGGGGATGGTGGCTGAAGGAAGGAGTACAAAGGAGTACAAAGGAAATCAAGCAACAATAGGTCTAGTGACCCTTCTAGGTTGCTTGTCCTCCAAAACACTGAGGATCAAGTGTCCAAACAGTGGTTTAGAGTGGGTAAGGGAACATTGGAAAGGGAACTACTGCCCTGGAACTAATGTCCGTGGCAGGACTAGGAAGTTAGTAGGGGACATATGGGTTAGTAACTGAGGGGAGGATAAAATAAAGTTATTCATTTACAAACGCAGTCAGTCGCGGGTTTGATGCGAGATATTTGTCTAGGCGGAGTTTAAATTAATCAACGGTGCTGCAGTCTATAACGTCTCGTGTCGGGGAAGCCCATTGCACAAGTTGACAACTCGATTGAAGAAGAAATTCTTAGATTCGTGTGAGTTAAAAGATTTACCAATAATTTTGCAACCGTTTCCCCGCGTGTAATTAGATTGGTCGATAGTGAAGTACTTACTACAGTTCATATTGTCGATGCTTTTGATGATTTTGATCACTTGAATTAAGTCGCCTCTTAATCTGCGCTGGGTTAAAGGAAATAGATTTAATTCTCTAAGACGCTCTTCGCTCTTCGTATGGTTTGTTCTTTAGGCTAGGTATCATTTTGGTAACTCTACGTTGAACTCGTTCTAGCTTGTTTATGTATTTTTGGTAATAAGGGCACCAGCATTGAACGCAGTATTCCAGAGGAGGGTGGACTAAGGAATTGTACAGGGTTAGGATAACGTCTTTGGATTTATGCTCAAATGACCTCCTATAAAGCCAATTATTTTGTTTTCCTTCTTAACAACTTCTGAACATTGTTGACTCGGTTTTAGGTTACTCGATATTGTTACTCCCAGATCGGCTTCTCTGTTTACATTCTTAAGCTGAGTGCCATTCATCGAATAGTTTGCTTTCTCATTTAGGTATCCGATATGTAGTACTTTACATTTATCCGCATTGAAACTCATTTGCCAAATTTGGGCCCAATGTGACAATTAATCTAGATTGTGTTGCATATCGTCAACTTGTTCTTTTGAGAGTACGCTATTTGCAATTTTTGTATCGTCAGCAAATTTTGAGATTGTACAGGTGAGACCCTCATCTATGTCGTTGATGTAAATTAGAAAGAGAATTGGTCCTAGTACCGATCCCTGGGGTACCCCGCTACTTACATTGGTCCATTTAGATGCCTTACCGTTTATGACTACTCTTTGCTTTCTGTGCGCTGAGCCAATTTTCTATCCATTTCAACACACCGTCTTGTATTCCATGCGCTTTTAGTTTTAGCAGTAAACGTTTGTGGGGAACTTTGTCAAAGGCCTTTTGAAAATCAAGGTATATAATATCTACAGCTTTACTCTGATCGTAGAGGTTGAGGATATCGTGGAAGAAGTCTAAGAGGTTTGTTAAACAGGAACGTTTTTTACGAAAGCCGTGTTGAGTATCTTTAAGTATGTTATTTCCTCTAAGTGATTTACGAGTCTGTCTCTTATGACCGTTTCTAGCATTTTACATACAACTGAGGTTAAGCTAATTGGACGATAGTTACTGGGTAGGAATTTGTTGCCTTTTTTTAATATCGGTGTTACGTTGGCTAGCTTCCACTGATCAGGCATAGTCCCAAACTGCAAGGATTCATTGAATAGCAATGTCAGTGGTTTGGAGAGCTCATCCTTAGCTTCCTTTAGAACTCTAGGCGAGATTGTATCAGGTCCTGGCGTTTTATTTACCTTGAGTTTATCTAAACAATTCAATACTTCTCTCTCTGTAACGGTGATATTGCTTAGAACATCTGAATTATC
This sequence comes from Paralithodes platypus, assembly GCA_032716605.1. NCBI lineage: Eukaryota > Metazoa > Arthropoda > Malacostraca > Decapoda > Lithodidae > Paralithodes > Paralithodes platypus. The sequence goes on along the minus strand of CM064547.1, from coordinate 1,177,878 downwards.
AATCTGAATCGGCGATGGTGTAGGGATATCACTGAGGTCTTCTGTTGTAAAAACTGATGCAAAGAAGGTATTGAGGGCATTACTCATTTGTACTTCGTCTTTGGTGTATTCTCCATTTTCATCGACTAACGGTCCAACAGTTGAAGTAACTACTTTTTTCTTTCTGAAATAACTATAGAATTATTTCGGGTTTGTTTTACTTTGATTCGCAATATGTAACTCTAGGGTCTTTTTACTTTGCTTAATTAACTTTTTGGCTTTGCGTCGTAGCTCTGCAAATTTCAGCCGTTCTTCGTCATTTTGTGAGGAGTTTAATCTATCATTAGCAAATATTTTAGCAAGCAGACAGTTTGAAATATCTTTATTGCACCATTTGGGCTTATTATTATGGCCTGGACGCCGTTTTTTCGATGGTATGCAGTCTTGCACTGCTTTTAGGTAAGTGGTTTCGAATAACTTCCAAGATGTATTTATGTCGTTATTGTTAATTAAAAAGCTCCAGTCAGTGGCTTTAACCATAGCTCTAAGTTTATGAAAGTTTGCTTTCTTGAAATTAGGGACTTTTTCGATGCTACTATTTGGTTCGTTACAAGTAAAGTTTAAAGTGAAAGTTATCGTACGATGGTGGCTGTTACTGAATTAATCACCAACATTCAAATTCTCTATTAATTCTTCTTTTGTTGCAAGTACAATGTCAAGAACGTTATTACCACGGGTCGGTGTTCGAACAAATTGATAAAGCGAACTCTCTTGCAAGTTCGTATACATGTCATGTCCGGAGTGTGAAGTAAGAGTATCGCCCCACTTGGTCACACGTAAATTAAAGTCGCCAAAAATTACGGTATCTTGTGAGTTACTTACATCTGCAATTTGTTCGTAAATTTCTTGGTCAGTTTGCACCGATTGAGCTGGAGGTCTGTTTATTAACGCAAGTATTATTTTTGTACCTTTATTATTCTTTATTAGCACAAAAGATGTGTCGACGTTCACAATTTGAGGTTTTGACAAGAGGGAGGGTTAAGACTTTCTTTGATATAAAGTAAAACGCCACCTCCATTTTTATTTATTCGGCTTTTCTCAAACATTACATAACCGGGAAGTGAATACTCTGCTAAAAAAGTCACTATCTTCTGTATTGAGCCAAGATTCTGTTATGCCAATCACATCATAATTTTCTGTAAACACTAGCTCCTCTAAATCTGAAAATGTATTGCGTATGCTACGAGCGTTTGCATAGAAAACCTTTATATTTGTTATTTTAGAACTCACGGAACGAACGCTCTTTAATAATATTGTTGGTTCTTGTCGGATCTACATGTATGTTCATGGCTGTCCTCGGTCCTCGCTGTCTTCGGTCCTTATCGCTGGTGGTGGAGGGGGGATGGAGAGTTAATATGGGGGTAGGGGAATTATAATGTGGATGAGGTAATTAATATGTGGATGGGGTGATGGTAGTGGAAGGAATGAGGGGATGGTAAGTTAATATGGGGGTAGATGTATTATAATGTCGATAGTAGTAAAAGGTATGAAGGGGTATTACAGTGTGGATGGGGTGATGGTAAACAAAAAGTGGAGTTATATTATTATTATTAATTTTTCTTTATTTTTTTATGTGAATGGGGGAGACAAAAGAAAGAATTGCCTGTATCGAGTGCCTTCCCCAGAGTTGAAAGCGTGACAAAACCAAAATCAAGGGACGTTCAGCCAAAATGTCTGAACACGTGGAGTTTGAAGTAATTTAAGTCATAGGAGGAGGGAAAAACTGATTCTGGGAGAGAGTTCCAGAGTTCAGCAGTTGAATAGAAGAAAGACTGAGAATAACGTTTCCCTCTTGGGTTGGAGAGTTGCACAGAGTAGGGGTGGGATTGTGTTGCAAGACGGGTACTACGTAGTATGTACCCTACGTAGAGGAGGTGGTATACACTGGGAAAGCTCTGAGGAACATTGATTATTATAGTAGCGATAGAATAGCGAGAGAGATGCAACATTGCGGCGAAGAGAGAGAGATTGCAGAGTGGACAGGAGTTAATGATACGAAAGGCTTTCCTTTCTACTTTGTCTAGGAGTGTGGAGTGAGAGGATCCTCCCACAAATGTGAACAATACTCAATACAAGGGGTGATGGTAATACAAAAGTGGAATTAGAATGTGGATAGGGTGATGGTAACCTAAAGTGGAGGTAAGAGAATTAAAACGTGGATGGGGTGAGGGTGACTTAAGGGGGTAGTGCTTGCTTTTTGGTCTATATATTTAGTTAATAAATTCATTTTTGCGTTTCCTCGCTAGACCTCCATCAAGCTTAGAAAAAAAACCCTAGACCCTCTTTCAGGATAAATTTTTCATTTTTTGGTAGAAAAATGTCTTGGCCGAAGGCCGGTTCCTTCTAAAATTAGAGGATCGCTATCGCTCGCCTTTTAATCGACACCTAAAGGTCACGAAAGGTCTCAAACTCGCCAAACTAACGGAACGAACGTCTTAAAACCTCTAAACTAATATGCTAAATATGAGGGAGAAAGGGGTCCATAAAAAGCGAGTAGTACCCCCTTAAAGTGGAGGTAATATAATTGAAATGTGGATGGGGTGGTGGGGACGGGAATTAAAAGTGTGGATATAAGTGGGTTTAGGGAAATTTGAAGTGTGGGTTTAGGGAAATTAGAAGTGTGGTTTTAGGGAAATTAGAAGTGTGTGTTTAGGGAAATTATAAGTGGGTTTAGGGAAATTATAAGTGTGGATTTAGGGAAATTAGCAGTGTGGGTTTAGGAAAATTATAAGTCGGTTTAGGGAAATTATACGTGTGGATTTAGGGAAATTAGCAGTGTGGGTTTAGGAAAATTATAAGTGTCGGTTTAGGGAAATTAGCAGTGTGGGTTTAGATAAATTATAAGTGTAGAATTAGAGAAATTAGCAGTGTGAGTTTAGGGAAATTAGCAGTGTGGGTTTAGGGAAATTAGAAGTGTGGGTTTAGGGAAATTAGCAGTGTGGGTTTAGGGAAATTAGCAGTTGTTGTTGTTGTATGTTATAAAAATCGCCACCTGTAAGTGGCACCGATTAGCGTGTCGCTCATCGGTAATTTGTGTAGGGTTTTTTCCCCTAGATAAGTTGCCCGCCAAGGCTATCGAGTCCCATCCACCCGGAAACACCCCTTTCAGATACCAGGGGGACAGCTATCACCAGAGACACCCCTATTATAGGGGGACCACGCCCCTTTCAGATGCCAGGGGGACAGCTATCACCAGAGACACCCCTATTATAGGGGGACCACGCCCCTTTCAGATACCAGGGGGACAGCTATCACCAGAGACACCCCTATTACAGGGGGACCGCCTAACACTATAGACAACCATAATCTATAGGGGAAGAGTGGAGGAGGAGATGTACCCGATCTCTTCTGGGGAGCCCAGGGACCCTGACTCATACATCAGGGATAAGAGGGTGTAGGCTGTGCCATTCAGGGCTGGGGACTGGTCAGTGCGGGAAGAGGACCTCGAAGCCCCACACTATGAAGGGGACCGCAGTGCGCAAGAGGGCCATGGAGTACGAGCAACCCGACTCCTCAGAGTCCCCCAAGGACTCCCTCACACACCATAGCTAGGCCCTCACCATCACCAATACCCACACCATTTACCCCTTCTCATCCTACTCCACTCACTTGCCCTATAGAATAGATGTGGGTTTAGGGAAATTATAAGTTTGTTTAGGGAAATTATAAGTGTGGGTTTAGGGAAATTAGCAGTGTGGGTTTAGGGAAATTATAAATGTTTGTTTAGGGAAATTATAATTGTGGGTTTAGGGAAATTAGCAGTGTGGGTTTAAGGAAATTATAAGTGGGTTTAGGGAAATTAGCAGTGTGGGTTTAGGGAAATTAGCAGTGTGGGTTTAGGGAAATTATAAATGTGGGTTTAGGGAAATTAGCGGTATGGGTTTAGGGAAATTAGCAGTGTGAGTTTAGAGAAATTATAAGTGTGGGTTTAGGGAAATTAGCAGTGTGGGTTTAGGGAAATTATAAGTTTGTTTAGGGAAATTGTAAGTGTGGGTTTAGGAAAATTAATTGTGTTTGTTTAGGGAAATTATAAGTGGGTTTAGGGAAGTTTTAAGTGTTTGTTTAGGGAAATTATAAGTGTGGGTTTAGGGAAATTAGCATTGTGGGTTTAGGGAAATTATAAGTGTTTGTTTAGGGAAATTATAAGTGTTTGTTTAGGGAAATTATAAGTGTTTGTTTAGTGAAATTATAAGTGTGGGTGGGGTGATAGTAGCCAATAGTGGGGGGGAGGTAGGGAAAGACTTTTGGTCACGACTGTACACCTGCCTTACCTGGGGGTCATATGAAGGCTTGGCTGGGCCTGGCTTACTTACCTGGCCTTTGACCTTTGCTTTATTCTCATCTTTGTGTTCTCTCTCTTTCTCTTTCTATCTCTCTCTCTCTCTCTCTCTCATCCATTGTTATAGCTATTAATCTATCTATCTATCTATATGCTCAGGCCCAATCCCCATTTTGGGGGTAGCCGACTCAAGACAGAGCAAGAACAGGGAAAACACAAAAACAGCATAAAACAACGAATAAACACAGATAAAAAACAAATTCACACACATCTAGGTCACCCTATTAATAATCCCGCATATTAATTAAATGTGTTTATTGCATTATAATCCACTTATATTTTTCCACCTTGCCCTTCTGTAGTTATGTCATTAAGGAGGGTCACCGGCATTTTTTATCTTTCTCTCCTTTTCTCTCTTTCTCTGGCTTGTATCCATTCGGCCCCGTTCAGCCAACTGTTTTAAGACGTTTATCCCCATCCAGGTGTCGATTCTTCCTGGCGAGCCAGCATTGTATGGAGAAATCCGACTTCGCCGGAGAAATTTTTCTATCGAAAAATGTACAAATTTAGCTTGCTGTCAAAACAAAAACATATATATGCTGGCTCGCTACCGCTCGCCAGGAAAATATTGACACCTGGATGGGGGCAAACGTCTTAAAACAGTAAGCCGAATGGGGCAAAATGGATACAACCCAGAGAGAGAGAGAGAGAATAAAAAAAACGAAGTGGGCCCCCCTTAAATGCCTTTTCCTATTAGAAAACGGCGGTGCTTTACAACCAACAACATATTCACAGGCAGACTAAAGAAGAGAAACAATAGGATCGAAAGTTTTACGAATCATTGAATGTATATATTTTGGAATCAGAGAAACATATCCACATACACCATTTAGTGGGTGGTCTTGGTTCGTGGAGGCTGCTGCCAGGAATTGAGTGCCTCTCATGTCCAGATGGTCTTTGACTTTGAGGATTTTGGTTTCTTGATGTAGATGATCTGTGGGTGCAGTAGCTGTGCAGCCTGTAATGATCTTCAGGGCTTTGTTTTGAATAGCCTGTAAGGTCTTATGATGTGTTTCAGCTAGGTTAGAAGCCCAGGCTGGGCTTGTGTATTCCATTACTGATCTTATGTATTGTTCATATACTGTGGTGGTAGTTTCTTTGTTGTGTCCAAATTTTGTGTGAGCAAGTGACCTGAGGGCGTTAAGTCTGGGTGTCAGTTTCTTTTTAATGTTTGTGGTGTGCTGTTTGAATGTCATATGAGTATCATATGTTACTCCTAGGATTTTGAGTGTGTGTGTATGTGTTAGGGGTGTGTTGTTTATGGTGAGTTGAGGGATGTATTCGTGTTCACCTGTCCAGCTTGTGAGCAGGGTTGCGGTGGATTTGGCTGGGGCTAGATTAAGTCTGTTTGTAGTGCACCAGCCATGTAGTGTGTTGAGATAGGGTTGAAGGAGATCTGTTGCTCTTCTTGGGTCATGGTGTGTGCATGTGAGTGTTATGTCATCTGCATAGGAGGCTAAGTTTATTTGGGGAGTATTGGGTGTAGTTATATCGTGCATGTACAGATTGAAGAGTGCGGGCGATAGGACGGATCCTTGTGGGACTCCGTTTGGAAAGTTTCTGATTTTAGATGACTGACCGGCAAAAGATACGTGTGCACATCTGCCTGCTAGGAAGTTGGCCAGCCACCTTTTTGTGTTGTTGTGCATGTTTGTGTTGTAGATTTTGTTTGTTAGGTTGTGGCGGGGGATGGCACCGAAGGCTTTACTAATGTCGAGTGTGGCTAATAGTGATCTGTGTGGTGGTCTAGCTGAGTTGATGCCGTCAAAAGCTCTTTGTGTAAGGTCTGTGAGAAGTGTTTGTGGAGTGCAGTGGCCTAAAGCCATGTTGTGTTGGAGCTAGGGGTAGGTCGGGTGTAATTAGTTGTAATACTAGGCGTTCCATGACTTTGGAGGGGGAGCAAAGGAGTGTGATGGGGCGGTGCGAGGAGGGTAGCGTGGGGTCTTTGTTGGGTTTGGGGAATGTGATGATGATACCATGCTTCCAAATGTCTGGTATTGTGTTGTGTGAATAGCTGTAGTTTGATATGTTAGTGAGTGTTTGTATGCCTTGTGGTCCCAGGTGTCTGAGGTGTATGTTGCTTATGTTGTCTAGGCCACAGGCGGGTGAGTGCTTGAGATTGTTTGATGATATGCTTTGTCTGGTGATTGGTGAAGGGTGTATAGTCAGGGTCTGTGGGGAATTGTCTCTTACGTCGGATGACACGTCGGTCGTCTTTGTGAGGTTTTAGGTGGCTGACATGTGAGAAGTGATTGATGAGAGTGTTTGCTTGTTGTTTATATGAAGGAGTAGAGTCTGTTGTTGTGATTGCAGCATGTGATTGTGTTGTGTTGCTGTTGGAAAGTGTGATGCTGTTTAGTGTTTTGTAGAGTTTTTTGGGGTTTGTTTTGTGATCAAGTGTTTGTAGGAAGTTATTCCAATTTAGTTTTTGTTGTTCTTGTATTTTGTTGTTAGTTTGGGTGTTGAGTGCTTGAATTTGTTGTGTGATGTCTTGTGTGTGGGGTGCTGGGGAGTGTTTCAGTGTGTCGCGTTGTCTGATGAGGTTTTGAATTTCTGGTGTGAAGTTGGGGTTGTGTCTTTTTCTGTTACCTCTTGGAATGTGTTTCTTGTCAGCGTTTTTGGATAGTTTTATTGAGTATGTGTACAGCATTGTTGATGTTAGTGATGGGTGTACTGTTTAGAGTTGTGAAGTGTTGTTCTGTCTCATTTGTAAATGCTTCCCAGTTAGCTCTTTTATAATTGGTGTATGTGTGTTTGTGGCAACACACCCACAGACACCAAGAAATATCAAAACAACACCCAGCACACGGTATCACACACAATTATTGTCCTCTCTCCCTCCCTGCCCACCCCGAACCAACTTCCAGAAGCACATCCATACTCATATCTCTCGCCAATCCATCCACTCACTCACAGACAGCACGCAGCTGCATGCACGACCTCCCGAAATCCATCCTTCCGAATCCTCCCTCCCTCGCGAGGACAGAGTCCACCTGGCCAGGCTGAGATGCGGACACCATCCAGCTCTCCTGAGCTATCAGAAGAGACTGGATGACTCCGTTGTCGACGCCTGCCCGGGATGTAACACAGCACCCCATACCATTAAACACATCATAGAAGACTGCATTTCACACAACCACTTACGCCAACAACACAACCTACACTCAATGAGAGCTCTGTGGGAAAGCCCGATCGTGGCCATGGCCTTCCTCAGGGACTCGGGGCTGTTCGGCCAGGCAGCTTAGGGAACAACAACAACAACAACAACATACACCATTCACAGAGCTAAGAATACTCTGTAATCCTGCTTAACAAGGCAATTGTTTGGTATAATGAACGATTTATATAATATTATATATATTGTATTTTAATTATTGTTTGACGCTTATTTTGTTCGATATGTACGAACATTTTAGCATAACCGTAATTGAATTGAAGCGTATGAAATTATGATCTGTTTGTGTTTCTGTGAGGCATTGATGTATTAAAATGTTCAAATTTCACTTGTATATAAATAATATTTTCTTCAAAGTTAGATTGAAATAATCGAATACACTAAACAAATGAAACATGTTGATCATTTAGTAGCCTACACACTTTATATTAAAAACAACGATATATTGGTTTGTCAATTAAGGGGAGGAGACCGTTTTTCTGGCCCCCCTTCTCCCTAATGTTTAGTCCCACTAGTTTTGAGATTATAAGAGGTTCGGCCCATTAGTTTGGCGATTTTAACACCTTTCGCCCCATTCGTTGTCAATTTTAAGATCTTTCGTGCCATTTAGGTGTCGATTATTTCCTGGCGAGCGATAGCAAGCCTGCAATTTTAAGAGGAATCGGCTATCGGCCGGGAAATTTTTCTACCGAAAAAATTTACAAATTTATCTTGAAGGGGGATCTAGGGGGTGTTTTTCTAAGCTTGATGGAGGTCTAGGGAGGAAACTAAAACAATATATGAATACATTAATTAATAGACCAAACAAACGGTCAGTCTCCCATTAAGTAACACCCCGTTCTTAACATTAATCATCCATTACAAACCCCAATACACTTGAATAAACTAATGAAAGCATATGGTCCTCCCGGGATTCGAACTCGGGACACCACACCTAGAACATAAGCATCTAAAGTTCTAAACCATTACACCACCAACACAGTATGCCAACATTGCTGTGTATCACAACATAATCACACCTCATCACACTGCAAAACATATCGCATCACATTCCCACACACCACATCACCATGCAGCATCACATCACATATCGCATCACATCACATATCGCATCACATCCCCACACACCACACCACTATGCAGCTTATGTTCTGGGTGTGGTGTCCCGAGTTCGAATCCCGGAAGGACCATCTGCTTTCATTAGTGTTACTTATCACATCACATAACATCACTTTACATCTCAACACACTTCACACCACAGACTATCACAGGACAACACGCCTCATCAGTCATCACATCACATAAGAACACATCACATCACCATACAACACTCCTCCATTAGATTTTCAGAACGCCCCAGCCAGCAATCCCTCAACGAAAAACGTAATGAAGCCATAGAACTTTTAAATTCTGATTTAAATACTATCTCCAATTGGGGCAGAGAAAACCTTGTTACCTTTAATGCTTCCAAAACCAAATTTCTCCATCTATCTACCCGTAAGGAAATCCCAGCGGACTATCCCTTATTCTTCAACAATACAAAAATCAATCCTTCATCTTCTCTCAATATGCTTGGTGTCTCTTTTTCTTCTGCTCTCAGTTGGAAGGACCATATTACCAGTCTTGCTAAGGCAGCCTCCCAGAAGCTGGGTGTGCTCAACCGCCTTAGGGGGTTCTTTTCCCCTGCACAGCTTCTTGCTCTGTACAGGGGCATAGTGCGTCCTTGTATTGAGTATTGTTCACATGTGTGGGGAGGTTCCTCTCACACCGCTCTCCTAGACAAAGTTGAAAGGAAGGCCTTTTGTATCATTAACTCCCGTCCACTCACCAACTCTCTGCAATCTCTCTCTCTCCGCCGCAATGTTGCATCTCTGTCGCTATTCTATCGCTACTATAATAATCAGTGTTCCTCAGAGCTTTCCCAGTGTATACCACCTCCTTTACGTAGGGCATGTGGTACCCGTCTTGCAACTCAATCCCACCCCTCCTCTGTGCAACTCTCCAACCCAAGAGTGAAACGTTACTCTCAACCATTCTTCTACTCAACAGCTGAGCTCTGGAACTCTCTCCCAGAATCAGTCTTTCCCTCTTCCTATGACTTAAATTGCTTCAAACTCCGTGTGTTCAGGCATTTTGGCTCGAACGTCCCTTGATTTTGGCCCTGTCACTCTTTCAACTATGGGGGAGGCACTCGCTATAGGCAGTTCTGCCTTTTGCCTCCCTCAATCACATAGAAAAAACAAAAAACAAAAAAACATATCACTTGACACATTTGAAACAGTTTATTATTGGCATAGCACATTTAAGAGAAAAGGAGACAAGCGCAGATAATAATATAAAAATGTACAACCAGGGGCTAGGAATCCTCCTCCCCTTGTAAAATTATCCTACTAGACGAGGTAGTGTATGGACCGAGGGAACGCGGAAGTGGTCCCGGACCCTAAGAATGGCAACTTTAAATATAGTTTATGCCCGGGCTCTGTCTCGAGTCATCCACCTCTAGCTATGGGGTATGTGCTTCAATATATATATATATATATATATATATATATATATACAGTATATATATATATATATATATATATATATATATATATATATATATATAATATGTATATTATTATTATTTTTTAAAATTTGAGTGAGGGAGACAAAAGCAGAACTGCCTGTGACGAGTGCCTCCCCTATACATACATATATACATACAGAGAAGCCTGTGTATAAGCCAGTAGGGTTTCAGTTGACATACCACACCACCACCACACTACATACCGTAATAGTGGATAAAAGAGAGACTCCACCATAATCACCACCCCTCCACCACTATCACCATCATCCCCCCACTATCATCATTATTACCCCCTCCCTCCACCACCACCATCATCATTACCCGTTAACCGTTGATTCATTTAAACTCCGCCTAGACAAATATCTCGCATCAAACCCGCGACTGACTGCGTTTGTAAATGAATAACTTTATTTTATCCCCCCCTCAGTTACTAACCCATCTGTCCCCTACTAACTTCCTAATCCTGCCACGGACATTAGTTCCAGGGCAGTAATTCCCTTTCCAATGTTCCCTTACCCACTCTAAACCACTGTTTGGACACTTGATCCTCAGTGTTTTGGAGGACAAGCAACCTAGAAGGGTCACTAGATCTGTTGTTGCTTGATTTCCTTTGTACTCCTTTGTACCCTCTCCACTACTACTACCATCATCCCCAACACTATCATCACCCCATCGTTCCACCACTACCACCACTATCATCATCAGTACTCCCTCCACCACTACCACCATCATCATTACCCTATCCACTACTACTACCATCATCCCCCAACACTATCATCACCCCCTCGTTCCACCACTACAACCACTATCATCATCAGTACCCCCTCCCTCCACCACCACCATCATCATTACACTCTCCACTACTACTAGCATCATCCCCCAACACTATCATCACCCCCTCGTTCCACCACTACAACCACTATCATCATCAGTACCCCCTCCACCACTACCGCCATCATCATTACCCTATCCAGTATCCACTACTACTACCATCATCCCCTTGTTCCACCACTATCATCATCATTACCCCCTCCACCACTACCACCATCATCATCCCCTCCACCACCATGATCACCACCACCACCATCCCTACCACCACAATCATCCACATCACCACCACCACTGCCAAATCCCGAAGCAGCGAACAAAAGAGGGCCTCCCCCATCCTCCCCCACCACGACCATCATCACCACCACCACCACCACCATCATCTCCACCACCACCACCATCATCTCCACCACCACCATCATCCCCACCACCACAATCATCCACATCTCCACCCCCACCACCATCATCCCCACCACTGCCAAATCCCGAAGCAGCGAACAAAAGAGGGCCTCCACGATGCTCCTCCCCCACCACACCACACCCCTCTATCCGCTCTGTTTTGTCAAGGGATTACGAAACGCGCGTGGGAAAATAACCCCCCGGGGGGGGATTCAACGGAGAGAAAAATCCTCTTAGCGGATTAAGCAGATTGGTCGATAATGTGTTTGCATTTGAGTGCGGCAACCGAAGTAAGCTCCCCCCCCCCCCCCCCAACCTTGTCTTGGGAGGAGGGCCTTATTTTTTTTCTCTCTCTCTCTCTCTCTCTTTCTCTCTTTCATTCTTTCTTGCTTTCTTTCTTTCTTTCTTTTTCTCTCTCTCTCACACTTTTGTTTATCTCTCTTTCTCTCTCTCTCTCTCTCTCTCTCTCTCCCTTTCTTTCTTTATTTTGTTCTTTATTTCTTGCTCTCTCGCTCTCTCTCTCTCTCTCTCTCTCTCTCGTAATCGCCCTCTCAGTGTACAAGGTGGTATTTGTATCTAGTGTTCGGCTGATATTAGACGATTGTATTCACATCTGAAAGGGTATGTGAAAGTCAGAGGGATAATTGAGACCGTCTTTACCCTTTTAAGGGGAGGCAGAACGTTTTTCTGGACCCCCTTCTCCCTAATGTTTAGCCCCACTAGTTTGTATATTATAAGACGTTCGGCCCATTAGTTTGGCGATTTTAACACCTTTCGACCCATTTTGTTGTCAATTTTAAGACCTTTCGTGCCATTTAGGTGTCGATTATATCCTGGTGAGCGATAGCGAGCCTGCAATTTTAAGAGGAATCGGCCTTCGGCCGGGACATTTTTCTACCAAAAAATGTACAAATTTATCTTGAAGGGGTGTCTAGGGGGTGTTTTTCTAAGCTTGATGGAGGTCTAGGGAGGAAACTAAACAAATATACGAATAAATGAATTAATAGACCAAACAAACGGCCAGTCTTCCCTTAACTCCCACAGATCCTTCATAAGCTGCCTAAAATCGTCTAGTCAATAATAATAATAATAATAATCAACTGTTAAAACACGCCTTTATCCTGTTACTACTCGCTTTTTCTGGACCCCCTTCTCCCTCATGTTTAGCATATTAGTTTTGAGGTTTTAAGACGTTCGTTCCATTAGTTTGGCGATTTTGAGATCTTTCGCCACATTTTTTTGTCAATATTAAAACTATTCGTGCCCTTTAGGTGTCGATGTTTTTCTGGCGAGCGAAATGTACCGAAAAATGTACAAAATTATCTTGAAAGGGAGTATAGGGGGTGTTTTTGAAAAGGGGTATATGGGGTGTTTTTGAAAGGGGGTATAGGGGGTGTTTTTGAAAGGGGGTATAGGGCGTGTTTTTGAAAGGGGGTATAAGGCGTGTTTTTGAAAGGGGGTATGGGGGGTGTTTTTGAAAGGGGCTATAGGGGGTGTTTTTGAAAGGGGCTATAGGGGGTGTTTTTGAAAGGGGCTATAGGGGGTGTTTTTGAAAGGGGGTATAGGGGGTGTTTTTGAAAGGGGCTATAGGGGGTGTTTTTGAAAGGGGCTATAGGGGGTGTTTTTGAAAGGGGCTATAGGGGGTGTTTTTGAAACGGGGTATAGGGGGTGTTTTTGAAAGGGGCTATAGGGGGTGTTTTTGAAACGGGGTATAGGGGGTGTTTTTGAAAGGGGCTATAGGGGGTGTTTTTGAAAGGGGCTATAGGGGGTGTTTTTGAAAGGGGCTATAGGGGGTGTTTTTGAAAGGGGGTATAGGGGGTGTTTTTGAAAGGGGCTATAGGGGGTGTTTTTGAAAGGGGCTATAGGGGGTGTTTTTGAAAGGGGCTATAGGGGGTGTTTTTGAAAGGGGCTATAGGGAGTGTTTTTGAAAGGGGGATAGGGATTGTTTTTGAAGGGGGTTATGGGGGGTGTTTTTGAAAGGGGCTATAGGGGGTGTTTTTGAAAGGGGCTATAGGGGGTGTTTTTGAAAGGGGCTATAGGGGGTGTTTTTGAAAAGGGCTATAGGGGGTGTTTTTGAAAGGGGCTATAGGGGGTGTTTTTGAAAGGGGCTATAGGGGGTGTTTTTGAAAGGGGCTATAGTGGGTGTTTTTGAAAGGGGCTGTAGGGGTTGTTTTTGAAAGGGGCTATAGGGGTGTTTTTGAAAGGGGCTATAGAGGGTGTTTTTGAAAGGGGCTATAGGGGGTGTTTGTTTTTGAAGGGGCTATAGGGGGTGTTTTGAAAGGGGCTATAGGGGGTGTTGTTTTTTGAAAGGGGCTATAGGGGGTGTTTTTGAAAGGGGCTATAGGGGGTTTTTTGAAAGGGGGGATTGGGGGTTTTTTTTGAAAGGGGCTATAGGGGGTGTTTTTGAAAAGGGCTATAGGGGGTGTTTTTGAAAGGGGCTATAGGGGGTGTTTTTGAAAGGGGCCTATAGGGGGTGGTTTTTTTGAAAGGGGTTATAGGGGTGTTTTTGAAAGGGGCTATAGGGGGTGTTTTTGAAAAGGGGTATAGGGGGTGTTTTTGAAAGGGGCTATAGAGGGTGTTTTTGAAAGGGGCTATAGGGGGTGTTTTTGAAAGGGCTATAGGGGTGTTTTTGAAAGGGGCTATAGGGGGTGTTTTTTGAAAGGGGGTATAGGGGTGATTTTTGAAAGGGGGTATAGGGGGTGATTTGAAAGGGGCTATAGGGGGTGTTTTTGAAAGGGGTATAGGGGGGTGTTTTTGAAAGGGGCTATAGAGGGTGTTTTTGAAAGGGGCTATAGGGGGTGTTTTTGAAAGGGGGTATAGGGGGTGTTTTTGAAAGGGGCTATAGGGGGTGTTTTTGAAAGGGGGTATAGGGGATGTTTTTCTAAGCTTGATGGAGGTCTGGCGAGAAAACTAACAAAATAAATAAATAAATAAATAGATAGAACATAAACCAAGCACTACCCCTTTAAGGGGAGGTCTTTAGTTTGTTCCCTAGACCTCCGTCAAGCTTAAAATTACACCGTCTAGTACCCCTTTTAAGAAAAGTTTGTACATTTTTCGGTAGAAAAAAATTCCCGGCCAAAGTCCGGTTCCTCGTAAATTACAGGCTCGCTATCGCTCGCCAGGAAAAAATCGACACCTAAATTACACGAAGTCTTAATATTCACAAGGAAATGGGGTGAAAGGTCTTAAAATCGCCAAACTAATGGGGTGAACACGTCATAACATCTCAAAAGCAATGGGGCTAAATATGAGGGAGATAGGGGTTCAGAAAAAAATCCCTCAAGTGGAAATCTCCCCTTAAGATATCTGCTATGCCCATCTCTGCCCTGGTCATCTCCCCTTAAGGTATCTGCTATGCCCATCTCTGCCCTGGTCATCTCCCCTTAAGGTATCTGCTATGCCCATCTCTGCCCTGGTCATCTCCCCTTAAGGTATCTGCTATGCCCATCTCTGCCCTGGTCATCTCCCCTTAAGGTATCTGCTATGCCCATCTCTGCCCTGGTCATCTCCCCTTATGGTATCTGCTATGCCCATCTCTGCCCTGGTCATCTCTCCGCGCATTTTGTCTCTTCTAATCTATTCCCATCTCTTCTTTTTATGGCGTATATATTGTGTTTTATACGCATTTTCTTCTCTACCGGCATATCATCAATATATGTTTATTCATCCCTTAAGGGGGGTCACCTCGCTTTGTTTTATCTTTCTCTCCCTCTCTCTCTCTGGCTTGTATCCATTCGAACCCCTTCAGCCTACTGTTTTAAGACGTTTACCCCCATCCAGGTGTCAATATTTTCCTGGCGAGCGGTAGCGAGCCACCATATGCATATTTTTGTTTTGACAACAAACTAAATTTGTACATTTTTCGATAGAAAATTTCTCCGGCGAAGCCGGATTTTTCCATACAACGCTGGCTTGCTATCGCTCGCCAGGAAAAAATCGACACCTGGATGGGGATAAACGTCTTAAAACAGTTAGCTGAATGGACACAAGCCAGGGAAAGAGAGAAAAGGAGAGAAAGATAAGACAAAAAGGTGACCCCCCTTAATCCCTTTTGATTTTCCACATTAATTCTATTCTGTTCTCTATAGTTATCTCATCTATGCTGTTCTCTATAGTTATCTCTTCTATGCTGTTCTCTATAGTTATCTATTATATTCTGTTCTCTATAGTTATCTCTTCTATTCTGTTCTCTATAGTTATGTCTTCTATTGTATTCTCTATAGTTATCTCTTCTATTCTTATTCCCTTCTTTCTCTTTTCTCGCCTCTATATATATTTTTCTTTTCGTACTTTTTTTTTCTTTTTCTTTTCTCTCCTTGTCTTGTAAGTGGAGGGATTTGAAGAACAGGGTTTTTGTCTTGTCTCGTATTGTTTTCTTTGTTTTGTGTCCACTAGTTTTCTTTTGTGTGTGTGTGTGTGTGTGTGTGTGTGTGTGTGTGTGTGTGTGTGTGTGTGTGTGTGTGTGTGTGTGTGTGTGTGTGTGTGTGTGTGTGTGTGTGTGTGTGTGTGTGTGTATTTTCAGGGGGTAGTACTCGCCTTTTCTGGACCCCCTTCTCCCTCATATTTAGCATATTCATTTTGATATTTTAAGGCGTTCGTTCTGTTAGTTTGGTGATTTTGAGACCTTTCGCCTCATTTTTGTTGTCAATATTAACACCTTTCGTGCCCTTTAGGTGTTGATTTTTTCATGGCGAGCGAAAGCGAGCTAATTTTAGAAGGAATCGGCCTTCGGCCGGGACATTTTTCTTCCGAAAAATGTACAAATTTATCTTGAAAGGGGGTCTAGGGGGTGTTTTTTTAAGCTTGATGGAGGTCTAGCGAGGAAACTAAGAAATATATATATATATATATATATATATATATACCGGTATATACCAAAAACCAAGCACTACTACATTCTTAAAAGCACGATTACCACTCGACAAAACTAACGGATTGTATTGAAAGCCGTCGCCGCTGTTTCTATTGTCTAGGGGGCCCGTGGTGGAGAGAAAGAGAGATTTACATAGATTTACATAGACACACTGGCCACACAGACCTTACGATCCAAACGAGGCGGTCAGGACTAATTAATTCTAGTAGAGAGAGAGAGAGTGAGAGTGAGAGAGAGAGAGAGAGAGAGATAGATAGATAAATACACCTTACTTTTAATGAAAATAACATGGTGCGTAATTGACAAAATACTAATGGTACAACTTGTGGGGAAATGACGATGAACATTTTAAGAGACGTCTTAAAATTTGGAAACTAATGGGGCTTAGCATGAGGGAGAAAGATGTCTAGAAAACCCAGCTCATCTCCCCTTCAGGAAGAAAGAAACGGGATAAGGAAAGCCATCAAGGATCACTTCTAATACGAGCTATTCGAGAGCCGGGGAGTGGTTGAGCGCTAATGGCCGAAAACACAAAAGTTGATTACACGAGACTCCCTCCTTGAAGAAAACGGTGAAGGGGAGGAGCAGGAGCGGGAGAAGAACGTTATGATTACCGTCAGCAAGGGAACGATATATATCTATCTGTCTATCAATATATCTATCAATATATATATATATATATATATATATATATATATATATATATATATATATATATTAGAACTTAAGAAAATGGGAGTCTGCAGAGCCGACTGGCCCACACACAGCAGATCCCTCTCACACCCGACCCATCTCGTCCATATGCCTATCTAATTTTATCTTAAAGGTCCCTATCGTTCTTGATCCCACTATAGCACTTGGTAGCCTATTCCACGTATCTACAACTTTGTTACCAAACCAATATTTGCCTGTCTTTTCTGAGACGAAATTATCTAATTTGAAACCATTTGTTCGAGTTCTTTCGCTATAATTGAGTTTCAGTACATCTTTCATTTTGATCCCACTAACCCACTTGAACACCTCTATCATATCCCCTCTAACTCTGCATCTCTCTAACAAAAGTAAGCCTAATTTCTTCAACCTTTCTTCATATGGAAGATTTCTAATATGGATATTTTTTGTCATTCTTCGTTGTACCCTCTCCAAGGAATCTATGTCCATTCTGTAATAGGTACACCACAATTGGACAGTAATCTATATGTGGTCTTACTATATTACTGTGATTCATAAGTTAAGGGGGTAGTACTTGGTTGTTGGTCTATACAATATATTTATTTATTAATATTTTTGAGTTTCCTCGCTAGACCTCCATCAATCTTAGAAAAACACCCCTAGACCCCCTTTTAAGATAAATGTACATTTTTCGGTAGAAAAACGTCCCGGCCGAAGGCAGGTTCCTTCTAAAATTAGAGGCTCGCTATCAGTCGCCAGGAAAAAATCGACACCTAAATGGCACGAAAGGTCTTAATATTGACTAACGAAACGAACTACTTAAAACCTCAAAACTAATATGCTAAACATTAGGGAAAAGGGTGTCCATAAAAAACGAGTACTACACCTCTAACGAGTACTGCACCTTTAACGAGTACTACACCTTTAACGAGTACTGCACCTTTAACGAGTACTACACCTTTAACGAGTACTACACCTTTAACGAGTACTACACCTTTAACAAGTACTACACCTTTAACGAGTACTACACCTTTAACGAGTACTACACCTTTAACGAGTACTACACCTTTAACGAGTACTACACCTTTAACGAGTACTACACCTTTAACGAGTACTACACCTTTAACGAGTACTACACCTTTAACGAGTACTACACCTTTAACGAGTACTACACCTTTAACGAGTACTACACCTTTAACGAGTACTACACCTTTAACGAGTACTACACCTTTAACGAGTACTACACCTTTAACGAGTAATACACCTTTAACGAGTACTACACCTTTAACGAGTACTACACCTTTAACGAGTAATACACCTTTAACGAGTACTACACCTTTAATGAGTACTACACCTTTAACGAGTACTACACCTTTAACGAGTACTACACCTTTAACGAGTACTACACCTTTAACGAGTACTACACCTTTAACGAGTACTACACCTTTAACTAGTACTACACCTTTAACGCTCAATGTCTTATATTTATTGTTAGGCGATGCTCGTGTATTTCTGACCGCGCCTGTACATACAATATCTATTACACAAACTTTCGCGAAACCCATGCAATATTATATCTATCATGTTCGGTAATGTTGCTCGGCCTGTTGAAGTCTCGTGTGGTACCCCTGCTGTCATCAGCTGTGTTCATGTGCGCAATTATATCTTCATTTGTTTAACTTATACTTCATATTTGCCTCATTTAAACTAGTAAGACGCAGTAATTAATAAATATATTTATCCAACGAAGTGTGGAAGGCGCGAAACGATGAGATAATACGGGAGAAAATTATGCAAGATAATGTAATTGGCTACCCTAAATCGGAGATGGATCGTCGGAGATTTGGGAGATTTCGCCACTTCCACATTTCGGCGTATCACTTGCTAACCATGCTAATTAAGGGGGGATGGTTCACTTTTTGGGCAATTTTTGCATGTATTCATTATTTTTCTAGTTTCCTCCCTAGACCTTCATCAAATTTAAAAAAAACATCCATTAGATCCCCCTTCTAGATTAATTTGTAAATTTTTCGGTAGAAAAATGTCACGGCCGAAGCCCGGTTCTTCCAACATTACAGGCTCACTATCGCTCGCCAGGGAAAAAATCGACACCTAAATAGCACGAAAGGTCTAAATTTTGACGAAGAAATGGGGCGAAAGGTCTTTAAATCGACTAACTAATGGGGCAAACATCTTAACATCTGAAAACTAATGGGGCTAAACATGAGGGAGAAAGTGGTCCAGAAAACCGGCCTATCCCCCCTTAAACCGACCAGAGTTAATATCATGATCTAAACAACTATTGTATATCCCGAAATACTCCAATCACTTAAAATAACTTGAATCTAGCTTAATTTGCGCGAAGTATGTATACAATTGTGGAGTGGTGAATCCTTCGAACTGGCGAGAGGAAGCAGGGTTACCAAATCAGGAGTGCTAGATAGTAAATAAATGCCGAAAATCGCTTGAATAATGCCACAATTTCTGCAATATCATTCTACAATTTCTTAAACTACGCCCAACATCGCTTGAATAATGCCATAATTTCTGTAATATCACTCTAAAATTTCTTAAACTACAGGATATCGCTAGAATTCACAACGCTAGATGTAAAATTTGCCTCTAGATCGCTGTAAACCCCTCTATATCTAGCGGGAAAGTAGCTAAATTGGCAACACTGAGAGGAAGGCCTGTCAATGCGCATGTGCAGGGCTCTCTGAGAGGAAGGCCTGTCAATGCGCATGTGCCGGGCTTTCAGTGTGGTTGAGTGTCTACTAACTCCGTGGATTTCCCGTAATTTACACCGGTAAATACGGTATTTCTGGACCTGTGTGGCTGGTATGTACATTGTGAGACCTTTGTTATATTATACTACATGTTGGTAGGATGTGTGGCTATATATTTAGCCAGTATTTAAGGTATATAGAGGGTATTGATGACGGGTGTGGGTAGCCGACCAGGGCGAGTCCATTGCAGAGAGCTCGGTTTCTCAAGTTTTCCGGGATAATTTTGAATCGGCAATCGGGTTGGTAGTGTGTGTAATGTAGGCTATGGCTTCCGTATGGTTGTCCTGATCGGAGAACGTGTATAGTGACGGCATGCAATTATATTTTTCGTTTTTCGTTGTGTGACCCCAGACTATTGTTTTTGCCGAGTTGTTCTGGACGTAAATGGCGTTGGAACAAACTAGAACACCCCCCCCCCATGCCTTCCTTCCCTACCTATTCCGGACGCGCAAACTAGGCCCCCCCCCCCCCCATCTCTCTCCCTCTCTCCACCTCCGTCTGTCCCTTCCACCTTGGATGATACCAGTGTTATTCCTCCCTCTCCACTTCCCCCCCCCCCCCCTCTCCCTTTCTCTCTATCTATCTATCTATTTATATCTTTCTATCTATCTCTCTATCTATCTATTTATATCTATCTTTCTATCCCTTCCTCAACGCTGCTCTCGCCTTCCTATCACTTTCTCTCGCAGCAGAATAGGTGGACATAATATCGATATAGCTAAGACTATATGATGATTAGGTGTAATATTGTAGGTGGTGACGATATACCTGGACATTGGTTTATACAGATTATTATACGGTAAGGTGGACGCGATCTCCACCATTCTACCCCCCCCCCCCCCCCTACCCCCATTTATTTCCTTAGCGTCCCTTGTATCCCCCCCGCCTCTTCTACCCCCACTCCGCCCCCCTCCCCCTCTAACCCCACTTGTTTCCTTAGCGTCCCTTGTATCTATCCCTCCAACCTCTTCTACCCCCCCCCCCTAACCCCATTTGTTTCCTTAGCGTGCCTTGTATCCCCCCCCACCTCTTCTACCCCCACTCCCCCCTACCCCATTTATTTCCTTAGCGTCCCTTGTATCCCCCCCGCCTCTTCTACCCCCCACTCCGCCCCCTCCCCCTCTAAACCCCACTTGTTTCCTTAGCGTCCCTTGTATCTATCCTCCAACCTCTTCTACCCCCCCTAACCCCCTTTGTTTCCCTACCGTGCCTTGTATCCCCCCCCCCCACCTCTTCTACCCCCCACTCCCGCCTATCCCCATTTATTTTCTTAGCGTTCCTTGTATTCCCCCCCCCCCCCATTTACTCCCCCTACCCCCCCCCCCCCCCCCCCCTCCCCTAGCCCCAATTGTTGTATCAGCCTCCCTTGCATTCCCCTCCCCCCACCCTGCTCTTTCCTCCACCTCCCCTTTCCATGGGGGGGTGGGGGAGGCAGAAAAACGACCCATCCCCCCTTACCGAGGAGGAGGAGAAACAAGGAGGGGAGGGAAAGATTACAGTTTACCTCCCAACACGAGCTTACTTTTTGTTTTGTTTTTTGTAGGATTTGGCTCATATTTTGGTCTTTTTTCTTCTTTCATATTTCTGGAACTAAGCTATAAAGATAATACGTTATTTTAGGAATACATTTTTCTTGCATTTTGGCGCATATCCAGTATTTTTCTCGGCATTTTGCAAGGATTATTATATGTTTTCACCAACCAACTTTACTTCTAAACTCAATTAATGAAATCAACAAATACATGTGGCACTCCAAGGACTCGAACCTAGGATACTCACACCGAAATGTCGCGCACTTATGCATTACGCTATCAAGGCTTTGTTTACAGACACATTCCCGGCGCAGTATATTGAAAAAAAAATAAAAAAAATACTCATTTAACCCCCTCTGTACCGGCGACGTCATTTAATCTTTACTCTGGCTATTATTAGTCTATTTTATTCAGTTTAAAAAAGGCCTCTAGCAATTAACAGGCTTCGAGCTATCACACAACCTTTTTTACTACCACATACAAAGGAGTACAAAGGAGTACAAAGGAAATCAAGCAACAACAGATCTAGTGACTCTTCTAGGTTGCTTGTCCTCCAAAACACTGAGGATCAAGTGTCCAAACAGTGGTTTAGAGTGGGTAAGGGAACATTGGAAAGGGAACTACTGCCCTGGAACTAATGTCCGTGGCAGGATTAGGAAGTTAGTAGAGGACAGATCGGTTAGTAACTGAAGGGGGGATAAAATAAAGTTATTCATTTACAAACGCAGTCAGTCGCGGGTTTGATGAGAGATATTTGTCTAGGCGGAGTTTAAATGAATCAATGGTGATGCAGTCTATAACGTTTCGGGGAAGCCCATTCCACAAGTTGACAACTCGATTGAAGAAGAAATTCTTAGATTCGTGCGAGTTAAAAGATTTACCAATAATTTTGCAACCGTTTCCCCGCATGTAATTAGATTGGTCGATAGTGAAGTACTTACTACAGTTCATATTGTCGATGCCTTTGATGATTTTGAACACTTGAATTAAGTAGCCTCTTAATCTGCGCTGGGTTAAAGGAAATAGATTTAATTCTCTAAGACGCTCTTCATATGCTTTGTTCTTTAGGCTAGGTATCATTTTGGTAACTCTACGTTGAACTCGTTCTAGCTTGTTTATATCTTTTTGGTAATAAGGGCACCAGGATTGAACGCAGTATTCCAGAAGAGGGCGGACTAAGGAATTGTAAAGGGTTAGGATAACTTCTTTGGATTTATGCTCAAATGACCTGCCTATAAAGCCAATTATTTTGTTTGCCTTCTTTAACAACTTTTGAACATTGTTGACTCGGTTTTAGGTTACTCGATATTGTTACTCCCAGATCGGTTTCTCTGTTTACATTCTTAAGCTGAGTGCCATTCATCGAATAGTTTGCTTTCTCATTTAGGTATCCGACATGTAGTACTTTACATTTATCCGCATTGAAACTCATTTGCCAAATTTGGGCCCAACATGACAATTTATCTAGATTGTGTTGCATATCGTCAACTTGTTCTTTTGAGAGTACGCTATTTGCAATTTTTGTATCGTCTGCAAATTTTGAGATTGTACCGTTTATGACTACCCTTTGCTTTCTGTTGCTGAGCAAATTTTCTATCCATTTCAACACACCGTCTTGTATTCCATGCGCTTTTAGTTTTAGCAGTAAATGTTTGTGGGGAACTTTGTCAAAGGCCTTTTGAAAATCAAGGTATATAATATCTACAGCTATACTCTCATCGTAGAGGTTGAGGATATCGTGAAAGAAGTCTAAGAGGTTTGTTAAACAGGAACGTTTTTTACGAAAGCCGTGTTGAGTATCTTTAAGTATGTTATTTTCCTCTAAGTGATTTACGAGTCTGTCTCGTATGACCGTTTCTAGCATTTTACATACAACTGAGGTTAAGCTAATTGGACGATTGTTACTGGGTAGGGATTTCTGCCTTTTTTGAATATCGGTGTTACGTTGGCTAGCTTCCACTGATCAGGCATAGTTCCAGACTGCAAGGATTTATTGAATAGTAATGTCAGTGGTTTGGAGAGCTCATCCTTAGCTTCCTTAAGAACTCTAGGCGAGATTGTATCAGGTCCTGGCGTTTTATTTACCTTGAGTTTATCTAAACAATTCAATACTTCTCTCTCTGTAACGGTGATATTGCTTAGAACATCTGAATTATCAATCTGAATCGGCGATGGTGTAGGGATATCACTGAGGTCTTCTGTTGTAAAAACTGATGCAAAGAAGGTATTGAGGGCATTACTCATTTGTACTTCGTCTTTGGTGTATTCTCCATTTTCATCGACTAACGGTCCAACAGTTGAAGTACCGGTAACTACTTTTTTCTTTCTGATATAACTATAGAATTCTTTCGGGTTTGTTTTACTTTGATTCGCAATATGTAATTCTAAGGTCTTTTTACTTTGCTTAATTAACTTTTTGGCTTTGCGTCGTAGCTCTACAAATTTCACCCGTTCTTCGTCATTTTGTGAGGATTTTAATCTATCATTAGCAAATTTTTTAGCAAGCAGGCAGTTTGAAATATGTTTATTCCACCATTTGGGCTTATTATTATGGCCTGGATGCCGTATTTTTGATGGTATGCAGTCTTGCACTGCTTTTAGGTAAGTGGTTTCGAATAACTTCCAAGATGTATTTATGTCGTTATTGTTAATTAAAAAGCTCCAGTCAGTTTCTTTAAACATAGCTCTAAGTTTATGGAAGTTTGCTTTCTTGAAATTAGGGACTTTTTCGATGCTACTATTTGGTTCGTTACTAGTAAACTTTAAAGTGAAAGTTATCGTACGATGGTCGCTGTTACTGAATTCATCACCAACATTCAAATTCTCTATCAATTCTTCTTTTGTTGCAAGTACAATGTCAAGAACGTTATTACCACGGGTCGGCGTTCGAACAAATTGATAAAGCGAACTCTCTTGCAAGTTCGTATACATGTCATGTCCGGAGTGTGAAGTAAGAGTATCGCCCCACTTGGTCACAGGTAAATTAAAGTCGCCAAAAATTACGGTATCTTGTGAGTTACTTACATCTGCAATTTGTTTGTAAATTTCTCGGTCAGTTTGCACTGATTGAGCTGGAGGTCTGTATATTAACGCAAGTATTATTTTTGTACCTTTATTATTCTTTATTAGCACAAAAGATGTGTCGACGTTCACAATTTGAGGTTTTGACACGAGGGTCGGGTTAAGACTTTCTTTGATATAAAATAAAACACCACCTCCATTTTTATTTATTCGGCTGTTCTCTAACATTACATAACCGGGAAGTGAATACTCTGCTAAAAAGTCTCTATCTTCTGTATTGAGCCAAGATTCTGTAATGCCAATCACATCATAATTTTCTGTAAACACTAGTTCCTCTAAATCTGAAAATTTATTGCGTATGCTACGAGCGTTTGCATAGAAAACCTTTAAAGTTGCGGTTTTAGAACTCCCAGAACGTTCTTTCATCGAATTTTTGGTTCTGGTCGGATCTACATTTACATTCATGGCTGTCCTCGGTCCTCGGTCGTTATCCCTGGCGGTTTTGAATGGGGTCGTGTTGGTGGAGCTTTATCCAAATTCGCGGTTCTTGACGGATTAGTATTTAATTCCTTTGTAGGTTGCCGTCCTTGCTGTCTTCGGTCCTCCTTCCTGGTTGTCATGTGCTGAGTCGATTTCTTCTTCGAAAATCCTTCACCGCATCGTTGAGAAGACGCCCAAAACGTGCTGCTCCCACCTGGTTCAGATGAACTCCATCGTCCGAAAACAAATAGTCATCGTAGTAGAAATTGACCCTTCTTAAGCTGCGCAAAATCGTCTAAATATAGCTAGAATAAACTTTTAAAAGTCGTCGTCGGTACAGAAGGGGTTAATAAATAGCTAAATGTAGATATGATTTTAAGAGTCTTGGAATTCATGTATGATGATTTAATATACGGAATTCCATTAATACTTAAATTGGATCATATTTAATAAGAACATAAGAACATAAACCAAAATACAACCTTAACAGTTGGTTGGTCTTATGAGTAGCAATGACTTTTTGTTTTTTATAATTTAGTCTATCGCAGAACTTTGGCATATATTTACTGCAAAATCAGAAGACTTCACGATAATCTTTCTTTTATAACTTTTAGAATCTGAAGAGTGTACGTCCTAATCTTATTAAACTGACATGATTTAGAAAATATAATGATATGTCTTGCATCTTAAAGGAGCCCACCTCGCATTTTTTCTCTTTCTCTCCCTCTCTTTGGTTTGTATCCATTTGACCCCATTCAGCCTACTGTTTTAAGATGTTTACCCCCATCCAGGTTTCAATATTTTCCTGGCGAGCGTTAGCGAGCCATCATATATATATATTTTGTTTTGACAGCAAGCTTAATTTGTACATTTTTCGATAAGAAAATGTCTCCGGCGTAGCCGGATTTCTCCATACAATGCTGGCTCGCAATTGTTCGCCAGTAAGAAATCGACACCTGGATAGGGATTGGCGTCTTAAAACAGTTGGCTGAATGGGGCCGAAGCCAGAGAAAGAGAGAAATGGAGAGAAAGAGAAAAAAGCAGGTGACCCCCTTAGGTGTAAACAAGTTGTTTAACATTGATATCTTTAAAATGTACTCCAACAATCATGAGTGTATTTATCGTATTCTCCACAGTGTTACCAGTGCCACATAATAGTGTCAGGGGAGAAGGGTCGTTTTTCTGGTCCCCCCTTTTTCCTCATGTTTAACCCCATTAGTTTTCAGGTTTTGAGTCGTTCGCCCCATTAGTTTGTCGATTTTAAAACCTTTCGTTCCATTTCTATATCAATATCAAGACCTTTCGTGCCATTCAGGTGTCGATTTTTTCCTGACGAGCGATAGCGAGCCTGTAATTTTAAGAGAAAATGTTCCATCGAAAAATGTACAAATAAATCTTGACGGAGGGTCTTCGGGGTGTTTTCTAAGCTTGATGTAGTGTGTGATGTGTTAGGGTGATGCGCGTTCAACATGGGTTTAGTGTGTGAGCCCCCGCCCCCCCCTGGTATCTTTACCCTGTAGTAAGAGTATTATAGTAAGCCACCCTTTGTTTGGACTCCTTTCTCCCTCATGTTTAGCCTCATTAGTTTTGAGATTTTATGACATTCAACCCATTAGTTTGGCGATATTAAGACCATTCGCCCCATTTCTGATAAATTTAAGATCTTTCGTGCCATTTAGGTGTCGATTTTTTCCTGGCGAGCGATAGCGAGCCTGTAATTTAAGAGGAACCGGCCTTCGGCCGGGAAATTTTTCTACCGAACAATGTACAAATTTATCTTGAAAGGTTGTCTAGGGGGGGGGGATTTTTAAGCTTGATGTAGTGTATGTAGTGTTGAGGTGAGTGTGTGTGTGTGTGTGTGTGTGTATGTGTTAAGGTGTGAGTTTATCTGGTCTCCCCCTTCTCCCTCACGCTTAGCCTCCTTCCCCACCGGTAGTAAGAGTATTATGCTGGGGTCACACATTCACGAATATGCTCCCGTATGCTCCCGTACGAAGGTTTATTGGTAGTTGGCAACCGAATACGTAAAACGTAAGGGCTTAGTACGCAAAACGTAAATGAAATTGTGTCTAGTCGTGGGGGTTGGTACGCATGGCGGGAGTAGCCACGCTGGTCGGGGAGGTGGTGGGTGCGGCCAAGGCCGCCCGGTATGTTTTGGATTTCAAATCAGATACGTGGCTCTCGCTCACGTATGTCAAAAGTCGGGAAATCCTACGTCTGACCGGGCTAGCTGCTACGTCTTACGGGAGCAGCCCCGTAAGACGTAACATCTAGCCCGGTCAAACATAAGCTTCTCCCGCCAATCATACAATATTCCCGTCAAACGGGACAGTTAAAGTTAGTCCGGGCGCATCTGGCAGCACCGCCGCACTGCGTGTTGGCGGGAAGACGCGGCAACGTTGTACGGCAGGTATATAAGGACCAGCGGGGGACACTCCCGTCACACCTCTCACCACACCGGAGCAGCAAACAACAAGCCAACCCTGCCACCTGCTTGCCACCCTCTGCACCCTGCTCTGCCCTGCTTGCCACCCTCTGCACCCTGCCCTGCCCTGCTTGTCACCCTCTGCACCCTGCCCTGCCTTGCCCTGTACCATGCATAAGAAAGGCGTGAAGAAGGCCAGGAAGGATTCCCCTGCCACCTCGACGTCTGCCATCTCGACGTCTGCCACCTCACCGCCTGCCATCTCACCTTTTGACCCCTCTCAGCCTGGCCCCTCCAACTCTGACCCCTCTCAGCCTGGCCCCTCCAACTCACCGCCTGCCCTCTCGACGCCTGAGGAAGATGAAGTTGTTCTCGACCTCGGCCCCGATAGTGGAGAGCTCGAGGTTGAAGTGGATGAGAGTGAGGAAGACGAGGAGGAAGAAGAAGAACCTGCACCTACCAACAGCGTACAGGCCCCACCAAAGAAACGGTGCCGGAAGAAGACCAACATAATACTGACGGAGGAGACTGAGCGTATGCTGGCAGATTGGATTGAGCTGGATGCGCCTTTCATTTATGACAAGGGTGACCCCAGGCACAAAAACAAGGAGCATATCGAGGCTGTATGGGCGGAGAAGGCTGCGACCATGGACCCACCAATGACCGCCTTCGATTTGAAGACGTGGTGGGGATCTCTCCGCTCCAGTTTGGCTGATGGTGTTCTGGGCAACACGAAAGTTGTATTGCAGGCTCTTATAGGAATCACCCGTAGCGAGGAAACGTAGGGTGATGGCCACCCGCAGACCATGAGGAATGGGGTTCCGCCAGAACGTAGGTTTCCTCTGAATGAGGGGGGTGACACGTTCCACTATCTCATCAAATAGTTGTTTGTCTACCCGGGTGAAGTTTTTGTACAGTTGTGGACATTCTGTGGCCAACTCTTGCATCAGCTTCTCATAATGTCCATGTTCAGGCCTTCGTTGTAGATATGGCCACACCCACACTGTCCTCTTGCTCCTTTCTTTCTTCTTCTCTTGTTCATCTTCATGGATGTAGTTTGCTATTGCAAGCAGTTCTAACATTTCTATGTAGGAAATTATCCATTGAATGAGCCGAGTGTTATGCCTGTTCTCCGGTTTGATTAGGGAGTTCACCATCTTGAACTCCTCCAGGATGTATTCCGTGATGTTCTTCATGGTGCCGAGTCAGGAGTGGGAATGGGAACGTTGTGGCCAGCCCTGCCCTTTTGTAGTTCCCAGATTCCAACCCAGACCTACGTGGTTGACAAAGACTGTCTTTGTCTGTGTTTGGACAGACGGGGTGTGCTAACGATTGTCCGGAAACGGTCCACGTAAGTCCTACAAACTCCCAAGACATACGGCCTCAGCTAGGCAGGTCTTGTGGGGGCGTGGCCATGGGCGTGGCCTGTGTTCCCGCAAATCGGGCAGCCCAGGCGGACTAACGGGGACATGCTTACGCAAGTCGCAAGCACGTACGTAGTTCCATACGACTACATTACGTCTGACGTAACACTGGCCCCGTCACGGTACGTCTGCCGAGAAGTGCAATAGTCGTGGTCTATACGGGCGTACACGGCCGGACTACGCCCGTCAGAACACAAAATTGGCGATCACGCCTGACGGGAGCTGTCGGGAGCGATATACGTGAATGTGTGACCCCAGCATTATAGTTAGCCGCCCTGCCGTCGCTCCTGTTGCTCTATCCTCATGAACTCTTATTTTAAGGGGGATCACCGGCTATTTTTTGTTTAGTTTCCTCCCTAGACCCTTACCAAGCTTAGAAAAACACCCCCTAGACCCCCTTCAAGATAAATTTGTACATTTTTCGGTAGAAAAATGTCCTGGCCGAAGGCCGATTCCTCTTAAAATTGCAGGCTCGCTATTGCTCGCCAGGAAATAATCGACACCTAAATGGCACGAAAGATCTTACAATTGACAACGAAATGCGACGAAAGGTGTTAAAATCGCCAAACTAATGGGCCGAACGTCTTATAATATCAAAACTAGTGGGGCTAAACATTAGGGAGAAGCAGGTCCAGAAAAACGGTCTGCCTCCCCTTAAGGTGTGAGTTTATCTGGTTTCCCCCTTCTCCCCCACCCTTAGCCTCCTCCCCCGCCCGGTAGTAAGAGTATTATAGTAAGTCGCCCTGCCGCCGCTCCTGTTGCTCTATCCTTATGAACTCTTATTTTAAAGACACACCAAACTCACCAGGAGAAAGGGAAAATGTAAGGTCTTGAGAATATAGACTTTTTAAAGGGGTAGGGGGTATTTGTTATATTTACTCATTCATTCATATATGTTATTTACTCATTCATTCATATATGTTATTTACCCATTCATTCATATATGTTATTTACTCATTCATTCATATATGTTATTTACTCATTCATTCATATATGTTATTTACTCATTCATTCATATATGTTATTTACTCATTCATTCATATGTTATTTACTCATTCATTCATATGTTATTTACTCATTCATTCATATATGTTTTAGTTTCCTCGCTAGACCTCCATCAAGTTTAAAAAACAAAAACAACAACTAAACCACCCTAAGCGATAATTTTGAACCGACCGAAGGTCGCTTCTTCCTAAAATTACAGGCTCGCTAGCGCAACATTGACGTCTAAATGGCACGAAAGGTCCCATTATTGAAACATAAATTAGGTGAAGGGCCTTAAAATCGTCAAACTAATGGAACGAACGTCTTAAAATGTCAAAACTAATGGGGATTAACATGAATGAGAAGGGCGTCCAGAAAAAAATAACCATCTCCCCTTAAAGGTAACAGCTTATAATAAATTATATGTCCTTCCTAATCTGAATAAAATCGTCCAAGAGTTGTCAAGATACAATGAAAATGCCGGTACTGTAAGGGTTACCCCTTCTGTACCGGCGACGTCTTCTTAGTTTTATTCTTGCTATATTTAGACGATTGTTTGCAGCTTAAGAAGGATCTGTGGCGGTGAAAAGGGTTAAGTCAGATATTTCGATTCTAGCCTACTTAGACGATTTTGTGCAGTTTAAGAAGGATCTGTGGTAGTGAAAAGGGTTAAGTCAGATATTTCGATTCTAGCCTACTTAGACGATTTTGTGCAGTTTAAGAAGGATCTGTGGTGGTGAAAAGGGTTAAGTGAGATATTTCGAAGCCTGTTAATTGCTGGAGGCCTTTACTAAACTGAATAAAATCCTCCTATAGTAGCCAGAATAAAGGTAAAAGGTCGTCGCCGGTACAGAAAGGGTTAACCCCTTCTGTACCGGGGACGTCCTTTTCATCTATTATTCTGGCTACTATTAGACGATTTTATTCAGCTTAGGAAGGATCTCTAGCGATAACAAGGTTTCAGACTATCTCAACCAACCCTTTTGACTACCACAGATCTTTCCCAAGCTGCACAATATCGTCTAAATATAGCTAGAATAAAATATATCACACGTCGCTGGTACTCAAAGGGTTAAGCAGTCATAGGCAGGGTTTGTTCTACCCGGTATAGCTTTAATGGGACAGTGGCTGTTTTTTTTTTTTTTTTGGTCTATTAATTCATCTATTCATGTATTTTATACTTTCCTCGCTAGACCTCCATCAAGTTTAGAAACACCCCCCCTAGACCCCCTTTCAAGATAAATGTGTACATTGTTAGATAGAAAAATGCCGCTCTTAAAATTACAGGCTCGCTGTCGCTCGCCAGGAAAAAAAATCGACACCTAAATGGCACGAAAGGTCTTAAAATTGACAACGCAATGGGACAAAAGGTGTTCAAATCGTCAAACTAATAGTCCGAACGTCTTAAAATCTGAAACCTAATGGGGCTAAACACGAGGGAGAAGAGGTCCCGAAAAAGCGAGTACCTCCCTTTTAATTTGACATTGAGCATTCTTTAGACAAATAAAGGATCAGCTTGACCTGATTTAAGGGGGTAGTACTCGCTTTTTCTGGACCCCCTTCTCCCTCATGTTTAGCATGTTAGTTTTGAGGTTTTAAGACGTTCGTTCCGTTAGTTTGGCGATTTTGAGACCTTTAGCCTAATTGTTGTTGTCAATATTAAGACCTTTCGTGCCATTTAGGTGTCGATTTTTTCCTGGCGAGCAATAGCGAGCCTCTAATTTCAGAAGGAATCGGCCTTCAGCCGGGACATTTTTCTACCGAAAAATGTACAAATTTATCTTGAAAGGTGGTCTAGGGGGTGTTTAACTAAGCTTGATGGATGTCTAGCGAGGAAACTAAAAAACAAATCAAATATGTAAATATATAGACCAAACAGCAAGCACTACCCCCTTTATGATTATACAGTTATAATTGTCTATGAAAGTTAATTGCGATATAATCTATAGAGGGTGTATAATCAGCTGTTTGAAGGCCACATGTGTAGTCGTATTATCCATCATTTCATTAGGAGGAGAAATATCTTTATTTACTCTCTGTCGTTTAACACTCCAAGAGCGGCTGGTGGAGTATATTTCACCGTGCCACCCAGCGTTTTTTTTTTTACCATAAATGGCGTTGTTTCTGTGCTCTTTTTCATGCATAAACAAGAGCCAGAGCGTAATACAATTATGTATCCCTGAAAGGGCGTAAATTGAGCTTTCCAATGAAACCAGAACCATCCTTCTACGATCACTGGTTGTCTTGCAACGATCGTGCAACCGAAGGGCAAAATCGCTAAAATACGGTCATTTTGTTACATAATTACGTGTGTAGCGAGGGAGGGAGGGTGGAGTAGTGTGGAGTACATGTCAGTAGACCCACGGCAGCCGTGGCGAGCGGTCATGAGGTAACCTACGCTCCTCCCGTCGCTCGTCTCTCTCTCAGAGCCAATATTACGCCAAAATTGCACACCGACTTAAGTCGGGCCCCACCACATAGTCCAGATTTTTAGATACGGACTTAAGTCGGGCCCCGCTAAAGAAGGGTTAAGCTACACCGTACCTACAAACATTTCAATAGTCTCTCTCTTTCTCTATATAGCATATAGTATATATGCCACGGGCCGTAGATTGGTCGGTAGCCCGTCTGACTGTTCATCAAAAGGTCGGCAGTTCGATCCCACCCTGTGCTATTAGTAGATAAAGGCACGCCCTAGTCCTGTCAATCAAGGCAGTGTACGGCGTAATGTATATATATATATATATATATATATATATATATATATATATATATATATATATATATATCCCGGTAACCATTCACTTTGTTATTAATAGCAATCCAACCCGCACCCCGAATGTACTGGGCTTTTCCAAAACCTTGTGTGTGTGCGTGTGTGTGTGTATGTATGTATGTATGTATGTATGTATGTATGTATGTATGTATGTATGTATGTATGTATGTATGTATGTATGTATGTATGTATGTATGTATGTATGTATGTGTGTGTGTGTATGTATGTGTATGTATGTATGTATGTGTGTGTGTGTGTGTGTGTGTGTGTTTGTGTGTATGTGTATGTATGTATGTATGTGCGTATGTATGTATGTATCTACGTGTGTGTGTGTGTGTGTATGTGTGTGTGTGTGTGTGTGTGTGTGTGTGTGTGTGTGATATGTGTTTTAGAAGTAAAGGATATAGTTTACTGCAGACCCTAACCTACATTATGAAATTTTTTAGGACCACATTTACTTTTGAGGGAAACACTTCAATGGGACTTAAGTTGAATATGACTTAAAGTAAAGGGGTTAGTTTATTATAATCGGGCATAATGCAACTTGTTTGGACTTTACGTACATTATCTCATTGTAATAATATTCATTGTAAATATTTTGTAAATTAAAGGTACTCCACTCAGGGTGTCAATCCACAAAATGTGAATTGTGTTATCATTATGGTTTATTATTTTGTTATCATTATAGCGCGACGGAGCGGCGAACGCCGAAGGCGCGAGCTCTAGGGGGGTCCGGGGGCATGCCCCCCTGGATTTTTTTTGAGAATTGAGGTGTCTAAAACAGCATTTCCTGCAATCTAAAAGCAATCAAGATGGATAATATGGAGACCAAAATTGTGACAATTTAGGCCTATTTTTTTTTTTTTTTATTAGGCTTGGCCTAGGCAGCACTAGGCTAAGCCTATTCCAAAACTTAAGAGTAGGCTTAGGCTAGGACCTAGGTTAGCCTAAGCTGACTGTTTTGGTGGGGTCAGTACTCAAGGTATTAGTGAGATGGGTCTATAATTGGGTCTTGTAATTGGGGTTGGGTGTGACAGGGATCTACCTTGTATGGGCCGATCGGCTTTTTGCAGACTCCCATTTTCTTTTGTTCTTAGGCCTAGGCTATGTAGCCTAGTCTTTAAAAGAAAAAAAATACAGGTAACAGGAATGTTAGGTTAAATAGGCCTAGGCTATAGCCTAGGTTAGGCTAGCCTAGACTAAAATCCAAAGGTACCGGTAGGTTACGAAACAAAATTTACGATAAAAATATATTAGGCTATACCTATAGCCTAGGCTAGCCTAGGCCTAATCCCACAAGTAGGCTAGGCATCGTCATATCTGTAATCTAA